>JAYKKM010000300.1:0-398084 GCA_035772405.1 Chrysogorgia sp. JL179-B06 | reverse complement strand
CTCGTCAATGTTTTGTATTTGCTAGTCAATGCATTGTATTTGTCAGTCAATGCCTTGTATTTGCTCATCAATGCCTTGTATTTGCTCATCAATGCCTTGTATTTGCTCGTTGATGCATTGTATTTGCTATTCAATGCCTTGTATTTGCTCGTCAATGCCTTGTATTTGCTCGTCAATACCTTGTATTTGCTCGTCAATGCATTGTATTTGCTCGTTAATGCCTTGTGTTTGCTCATCAATGCCTTGTATTTGCTAGTCAATGCCCTGTAATTGGTAGTCAATGCCTTGTATTTGCTAGTCAATGCCTTGTATTTGCCCGTCAATGCCTTGTATTTGCTCGTTGATGCCTTGTATTTGCTAGTCAATTCCTTGTATTTGCTAGTCAATGCCTTGTATTTGCTCGCCATTGCCTTGTATTTGCTCGTCAATGCCTTGTATTTGATAGTCAATGCCTTGTATTTGCTCGTTGATGCCTTGTATTTGCTAGTCAATGCATTGTATTTGCTAGTCAATGCATTGTATTTGCTCGTCAATGCCTTGTATTTGCTCGTCGATGCCTCGTATTTGCTGGTCAATGCCTTGTATTTGCTAGTCAATGCCTTGTATTTGTCGTCAATGCCTTGGATTTGCTCGTCGATGCATTGTATTTGCTAGTCAATGCATTGTATTTGCTAGTCAATTCCTTGTATTTGCTCGTGAATGCCTTGTATTTGCTCGTTGATGCCTTGTATTTGCTAGTCGATGCCTTGTATTTGCTCGTTGAAGCCTTGTATTTTACTCGTCAATGCGTTGTATTTGCTCGTCAATGCCTTGTATTTGCTCGTCGATGCCTTGTATTTGCTAGTCAATGCATAGTATTTGCTAGTCAATTCCTTGTATTTGCTCGTCAATGCCTTGTATTTGCTAGTCAATGCCTTGTATTTGCTCGTCGATGCGTTGTATTTGCTCGTCAATGCCTTGTATTTGCTCGTGTATGCCTTGTATT
The DNA here is from genome assembly GCA_035772405.1 of Chrysogorgia sp. JL179-B06. Lineage (NCBI taxonomy): Eukaryota > Metazoa > Cnidaria > Anthozoa > Scleralcyonacea > Chrysogorgiidae > Chrysogorgia > Chrysogorgia sp. JL179-B06. The sequence continues at coordinate 397,099 of JAYKKM010000300.1, read as the reverse complement.
TGCTAGTCAATGCCTTGTATTTGCTCGCTGATGGCTTGTATTTGCTCGTGAATGCCTTGTATTTGCTAGTCAATGCCTTGTATTTGCTCATCAATGCCTTGTATTTGCTCGTCAATGCTTTGTATTTGCTAGTCAATGCATTGTATTTGTCAGTCAATGCCTTGTATTTGCTCATCAATGCCTTGTATTTGCTCATCAATGCCTTGTATTTGCTCGTTGATGCATTGTATTTGCTATTCAATGCCTTGTATTTGCTCGTCAATGCCTTGTATTTGCTCGTCAATACCTTGTATTTGCTCGTCAATGCATTGTATTTGCTCGTTAATGCCTTGTGTTTGCTCGTCAATGCCTTGTATTTGCTAGTCAATGCCCTGCAATTGGTAGTCAATGCATTGTATTTGCTAGTCAATGCCTTGTATTTGCCCGTCAATGCCTTGTATTTGCTCGTTGATGCCTTGTATTTGCTAGTCAATTCCTTGTATTTGCTAGTCAATGCCTTGTATTTGCTCGCCAATGCCTTGTATTTGCTCGTCAATGCCTTGTATTTGATAGTCAATGCCTTGTATTTGCTCGTTGATGCCTTGTATTTGCTAGTCAATGCATTGTATTTGCTAGTCAATGCATTGTATTTGCTCGTCAATGCCTTGTATTTGCTCGTTGATGCCTTGTATTTGCTAGTCGATGCCTTGTATTTGCTCGTTGAAGCCTTGTATTTGCTCGTCAATGCGTTGTATTTGCTCGTCAATGCCTTGTATTTGCTCGTCAATGCCTTGTATTTGATAGTCAATGCCTTGTATTTGCTCGTTGATGCCTTGTATTTGCTAGTCAATGCATTGTATTTGCTAGTCAATGCATTGTATTTGCTCGTCAATGCCTTGTATTTGCTCGTTGATGCCTTGTATTTGCTAGTCGATGCCTTGTATTTGCTCGTTGAAGCCTTGTATTTGCTCGTCAATGCGTTGTATTTGCTCGTCAATGCCTTGTATTTGCTCGTCGATGCCTTGTATTTGCTCCTCAATGCCTTGTATTTGCTAGTCAATGGCTTGTATTTGCTCGTCGATGCGTTGTATTTGCTCGTCAATGCCTTGTATTTGCTCGTTGATGCCTTGTATTTGCTAGTCAATGCCTTGTATTTGCTCGCTGATGGCTTGTATTTGCTCGTGAATGCCTTGTATTTGCATGTCAATGCCTTGTATTTGCTCATCAATGTCTTGTATTTGCTCGTCAATGCTTCGTATTTGCTAGTCAATGCATTGTATTTGTCAGTCAATGCCTTGTATTTGCTAGTCAATGCCTTGTATTTGCTCATCAATGCCTTGTATTTTGCTCGTCAATGCTTTGTATTTGCTAGTCAATGCATTGTATTTGTCAGTCAATGCCTTGTATTTGCTCATCAATGCCTTGTATTTGCTCATCAATGCCTTGTATTTGCTCGTTGATGCATTGTATTTGATATTCAATGCCTTGTATTTGCTCGTCAATGCCTTGTATTTGCTCGTCAATACCTTGTATTTGCTCGTCAATGCATTGTATTTGCTCGTTAATGCCTTGTGTTTGCTCGTCAATGCCTTGTATTTGCTAGTCAATGCCCTGCAATTGGTAGTCAATGCCTTGTATTTGCTAGTCAATGCCTTGTATTTGATAGTCAATGCCTTGTATTTGCTCGTTGATGCCTTGTATTTGCTAGTCAATGCATTGTATTTGCTAGTCAATGCATTGTATTTGCTCGTCAATGCCTTGTATTTGCTCGTTGATGCCTTGTATTTGCTAGTCGATGCCTTGTATTTGCTCGTTGAAGCCTTGTATTTGCTCGTCAATGCGTTGTATTTGCTCGTCAATGCCTTGTATTTGCTCGTCGATGCCTTGTATTTGCTCCTCAATGCCTTGTATTTGCTAGTCAATGGCTTGTATTTGCTCGTCGATGCGTTGTATTTGCTCGTCAATGCCTTGTATTTGCTCGTTGATGCCTTGTATTTGCTAGTCAATGCCTTGTATTTGCTCGCTGATGGCTTGTATTTGCTCGTGAATGCCTTGTATTTGCATGTCAATGCCTTGTATTTGCTCATCAATGTCTTGTATTTGCTCGTCAATGCTTTGTATTTGCTAGTCAATGCATTGTATTTGTCAGTCAATGCCTTGTATTTGCTAGTCAATGCCTTGTATTTGCTCATCAATGCCTTGTATTTGCTCGTCAATGCTTTGTATTTGCTAGTCAATGCATTGTATTTGTCAGTCAATGCCTTGTATTTGCTCATCAATGCCTTGTATTTGCTCATCAATGCCTTGTATTTGCTCGTTGATGCATTGTATTTGATATTCAATGCCTTGTATTTGCTCGTCAATGCCTTGTATTTGCTCGTCAATACCTTGTATTTGCTCGTCAATGCATTGTATTTGCTCGTTAATGCCTTGTGTTTGCTCGTCAATGCCTTGTATTTGCTAGTCAATGCCCTGCAATTGGTAGTCAATGCCTTGTATTTGCTAGTCAATGCCTTGTATTTGCCCGTCAATGCCTTGTATTTGCTCGTTGATGCCTTGTATTTGCTAGTCAATTCCTTGTATTTGCTAGTCAATGCCTTGTATTTGCTCGCCAATGCCTTGTATTTGCTCGTCAATGCCTTGTATTTGATAGTCAATGCCTTGTATTTGCTCGTTGATGCCTTGTATTTGCTAGTCAATGCATTGTATTTGCTAGTCAATGCATTGTATTTGCTCGTCAATGCCTTGTATTTGCTCGTCGATGCCTCGTATTTGCTGGTCAATGCCTTGTATTTGCTAGTCAATGCCTTGTATTTGTCGTCAATGCCTTGGATTTGCTCGTCGATGCATTGTATTTGCTAGTCAATGCATTGTATTTGCTAGTCAATTCCTTGTATTTGCTCGTCAATGCCTTGTATTTGCTCGTTGATGCCTTGTATTTGCTAGTCGATGCCTTGTATTTGCTCGTTGAAGCCTTGTATTTGCTCGTCAATGCGTTGTATTTGCTCGTCAATGCCTTGTATTTGCTCGTCGATGCCTTGTATTTGCTCCTCAATGCCTTGTATTTGCTAGTCAATGGCTTGTATTTGCTCGTCGATGCGTTGTATTTGCTCGTCAATGCCTTGTATTTGCTCGTTGATGCCTTGTGTTTGCTAGTCAATGCCTTGTATTTGCTCGCTGATGGCTTGTATTTGCTCGTGAATGCCTTGTATTTGCATGTCAATGCCTTGTATTTGCTCATCAATGCCTTGTATTTGCTCGTCAATGCTTTGTATTTGCTAGTCAATGCATTGTATTTGTCAGTCAATGCCTTGTATTTGCTCATCAATGCCTTGTATTTGCTCATCAATGCCTTGTATTTGCTCGTTGATGCATTGTATTTGCTATTCAATGCCTTGTATTTGCTCGTCAATGCCTTGTATTTGCTCGTCAATACCTTGTATTTGCTCGTCAATGCATTGTATTTGCTCGTTAATGCCTTGTGTTTGCTCGTCAATGCCTTGTATTTGCTAGTCAATGCCCTGTAATTGGTAGTCAATGCCTTGTATTTGCTAGTCAATGCCTTGTATTTGCCAGTCAATGCCTTGTATTTGCTCGTTGATGCCTTGTATTTGCTAGTCAATTCCTTGTATTTGCTAGTCAATGCCTTGTATTTGCTCGCCAATGCCTTGTATTTGCTCGTCAATGCCTTGTATTTGATAGTCAATGCCTTGTATTTGCTCGTTGATGCCTTGTATTTGCTAGTCAATGCATTGTATTTGCTAGTCAATGCATTGTATTTGCTCGTCAATGCCTTGTATTTGCTCGTCGATGCCTCGTATTTGCTGGTCAATGCCTTGTATTTGCTAATCAATGCCTTGTATTTGTCGTCAATGCCTTGGATTTGCTCGTCGATGCATTGTATTTGCTAGTCAATGCATTGTATTTGCTAGTCAATGCCTTGTATTTGCTCGTCAATGCCTTGTATTTGCTCGTTGATGCCTTGTATTTGCTAGTCGATGCCTTGTATTTGCTCGTTGATGCATTGTATTTGCTAGTCAATGCCTTGTATTTGCTCATCAATGCCTTGTATTTGCTCGTCAATGCATTGTATTTGCTCGTCAATGCCTTATATTTGCTCGTCAATGAATTGTATTTGCTAGTCAATGCCCTGTAATTGGTAGTCAATGCCTTGTATTTGCTAGTCAATGCCTTGTATTTGCCCGTCAATGCCTTGTATTTGCTCGTTGATGCCTTGTATTTGCTAGTCAATTCCTTGTATTTGCTAGTCAATGCCTTGTATTTGCTCGCCAATGCCTTGTATTTGCTCGTCAATGCCTTGTATTTGATAGTCAATGCCTTGTATTTGCTCGTTGATGCCTTGTATTTGCTAGTCAATGCATTGTATTTGCTAGTCAATGCATTGTATTTGCTCGTCAATGCCTTGTATTTGCTCGTCGATGCCTCGTATTTGCTGGTCAATGCCTTGTATTTGCTAGTCAATGCCTTGTATTTGTCGTCAATGCCTTGGATTTGCTCGTCGATGCATTGTATTTGCTAGTCAATACATTGTATTTGCTAGTCAATGCCTTGTATTTGCTCGTCAATGCCTTGTATTTGCTCGTCAATGCTTTGTATTTGCTAGTCAATGCATTGTATTTGTCAGTCAATGCCTTGTATTTGCTCATCAATGCCTTGTATTTGCTCATCAATGCCTTGTATTTGCTAGTCAATGCATTGTATTTGTCAGTCAATGCCTTGTATTTGCTCATCAATGCCTTGTATTTGCTCATCAATGCCTTGTATTTGCTCGTTGATGCATTGTATTTGCTATTCAATGCCTTGTATTTGCTCGTCAATGCCTTGTATTTGCTCGTCAATACCTTGTATTTGCTCGTCAATGCATTGTATTTGCTCGTTAATGCCTTGTGTTTGCTCGTCAATGCCTTGTATTTGCTAGTCAATGCCCTGTAATTGGTAGTCAAGGCCTTGTATTTGCTAGTCAATGCCTTGTATTTGCCCGTCAATGCCTTGTATTTGCTTGTTGATGCCTTGTATTTGCTAGTCAATGCCTTGTATTTGCTAGTCAATGCCTTGTATTTGCTCGCCAATGCCTTGTATTTGCTCGTCAATGCCTTGTATTTGATAGTCAATGCCTTGTATTTGCTCGTTGATGCCTTGTATTTGCTAGTCAATGCATTGTATTTGCTAGTCAATGCATTGTATTTGCTCGTCAATGCCTTGTATTTGCTCGTCGATGCCTCGTATTTGCTGGTCAATGCCTTGTATTTGCTAGTCAATGCCTTGTATTTGTCGTCAATGCCTTGGATTTGCTCGTCGATGCATTGTATTTGCTAGTCAATGCATTGTATTTGCTCGTCAATGCCTTGTATTTGCTCGTTGATGCCTTGTATTTGCTAGTCGATGCCTTGTATTTGCTCGTTGATGCATTGTATTTGCTAGTCAATGCCTTGTATTTGCTCATCAATGCCTTGTATTTGCTCGTCAATGCATTGTATTTGCTCGTCAATGCCTTATATTTGCTCGTCAATGAATTGTATTTGCTCGTCAATGCCTTGTATTTGCTAGTCAATGCATTGTATTTGCTAGTCAATGCCTTGTATTTGCTCGTTAGTGCCTTCTATTTGTTCGTTGATGCCTTGTATTTGCTCGTCAATACCTTGTATTTGCTCGTCAATGCATTGTATTTGCTCGTCAGTGCCTTGTATTTGCTCGTCGATGCCTTGTATTTGCTCGTCAATGCCTTGTATTTGCTGGTTGATGCCTTGTGTTTGCTCGTCAATGCCTTGTATTTGCTAGTCAATGCCTTGTAATTGGTAGTCAATGCCTTGTGTTTGCTCGTCAATGTCTTGTATTTGCTAGTAAATGCCTTGTATATGCTCGTCAATGCATTGTATTTGCTCGTCAATGCCTTATATTTGCTCGTCAATGAATTGTATTTGCTCGTCAATGCCTTGTATTTGCTAGTCAATGCCTTGTATTTGCTAGTCAATGCCTTGTATTTGCTCGTTAGTGCCTTCTATTTGTTCGTTGATGCCTTGTATTTGCTCGTCAATACCTTGTATTTGCTCGTCAATGAATTGTATTTGCTCGTCAGTGCCTTGTATTTGCTCGTCGATGCCTTGTATTTGCTCGTCAATGCCTTGTATTTGCTGGTTGATGCCTTGTGTTTGCTCGTCAATGCCTTGTATTTGCTAGTCAATGCCTTGTAATTGGTAGTCAATGCCTTGTGTTTGCTCGTCAATGTCTTGTATTTGCTAGTAAATGCCTTGTATATGCTCGTCAATGCATTGTATTTGCTCGTCAATGCCTTGTATTTGCTCGTCAATGAATTATATTTGCTCGTCAATGCCTTGTATTTGCTAGTCAATGCCTTGTATTTGCTCGTTAATGCCTTCTATTTGTTCGTTGATACCTTGTATTTGCTCGTCAATACCTTGTATTTGCTCGTCAATGCATTGTATTTGCTCGTCAGTGCCTTGTATTTGCTCGTCGATGCCTTGTATTTGCTCGTCAATGCCTTGTATTTGCTGGTTGATGCCTTGTGTTTGCTCGTCAATGCCTTGTATTTGCTAGTCAATGCCTTGTATTTGCTCGTCAATGCATTGTATTTGCTCGTCAATGCCTTGTATTTGCTCGTCAATGAATTGTATTTGCTCGTCAATGCCTTGTATTTGCTAGTCAATGCCTTGTATTTGCTAGTCAATGCCTTGTATTTGCTCGTTAATGCCTTCTATTTGTTCGTTGATGCCTTGTATTTGCTCGTCAATACCTTGTATTTGCTCGTCAATGCATTGTATTTGCTCGTCAGTGCCTTGTATTTGCTCGTCGATGCCTTGTATTTGCTCGTCAATGCCTTGTATTTGCTGGTTGATGCCTTGTGTTTGCTCGTCAATGCCTTGTATTTGCTAGTCAATGCCTTGTAATTGGTAGTCAATGGCTTGTATTTGCTCGTCAATGTCTTGTATTTGCTAGTAAATGCTTTGTATATGCTCGTCAATGCATTGTATTTGCTCGTCAATGCCTTGTATTTGCTCGTCAATGAATTGTATTTGCTCGTCAATGCCTTGTATTTGCTAGTCAATGCCTTGTATTTGCTAGTCAATGCCTTGTATTTGCTCGTTAATGCCTTCTATTTGTTCGTTGATACCTTGTATTTGCTCGTCAATACCTTGTATTTGCTCGTCAATGCATTGTATTTGCTCGTCAGTGCCTTGTATTTGCTCGTCGATGCCTTGTATTTGCTCGTCAATGCCTTGTATTTGCTGGTTGATGCCTTGTGTTTGCTCGTCAATGCCTTGTATTTGCTAGTCAATGCCTTGTTTTTGCTCGTCAATGCATTGTATTTGCTCGTCAATGCCTTGTATTTGCTCGTCAATGAATTGTATTTGCTCGTCAATGCCTTGTATTTGCTAGTCAATGCCTTGTATTTGCTAGTCAATGCCTTGTATTTGCTCGTCAATGTATTGTATTTGCTCGTCAGTGCCTTGTATTTGCTCGTCGATGCCTTGTATTTGCTCGTCAATGCCTTGTATTTGCTGGTTGATGCCTTGTGTTTGCTCGTCAATGCCTTGTATTTGCTAGTCAATGCCTTGTATTTGCTCGTCAATGCATTGTATTTGCTCGTCAATGCCTTGTATTTGCTCGTCAATGAATTGTATTTGCTCGTCAATGCCTTGTATTTGCTAGTCAATGCCTTGTATTTGCTAGTCAATGCCTTGTATTTGCTCGTTAATGCCTTCTATTTGTTCGTTGATGCCTTGTATTTGCTCGTCAATACCTTGTATTTGCTCGTCAATGCATTGTATTTGCTCGTCAGTGCCTTGTATTTGCTCGTCGATGCCTTGTATTTGCTCGTCAATGCCTTGTATTTGCTGGTTGATGCCTTGTGTTTGCTCGTCAATGCCTTGTATTTGCTAGTCAATGCCTTGTAATTGGTAGTTAATGCCTTGTATTTGCTCGCCAATGTCTTGTATTTGCTAGTAAATGCCTTGTATATGCTCGTCAATGCATTGTATTTGCTCGTCAACGCCTTGTATTTGCTCGTCAATGAATTGTATTTGCTCGTCAATGCCTTGTATTTGCTAGTCAATGCCTTGTATTTGCTAGTCAATGCCTTGTATTTGCTCGTTAATGCCTTCTATTTGTTCGTTGATACCTTGTATTTGTTCGTCAATACCTTGTATTTGCTGGTCAATGCATTGTATTTGCTCGTCAGTGCCTTGTATTTGCTCGTCGATGCCTTGTATTTGCTCGTCAATGCCTTGTATTTGCTGGTTGATGCCTTGTGTTTGCTCGTCAATGCCTTGTATTTGCTAGTCAATGCCTTGTAATTGGTAGTCAATGCCTTGTATTTGCTCGTCAATGTCTTGTATTTGCTAGTAAATACCTTGTATATGCTCGTCAATGCATTGTATTTGCTCGTCAATGCCTTGTATTTTATAGTCAATGCCTTGTATTTGCTGGTCAATGCCTTGTATTTGCTGGTTGATGCCTTGTGTTTGCTCGTCAATGCCTTGTATTTGCTAGTCAATGCCTTGTAATTGGTAGTCAATGCCTTGTGTTTGCTCGTCAATGTCTTGTATTTGCTAGTAAATGCCTTGTATATGCTCGTCAATGCATTGTATTTGCTCGTCAATGCCTTGTATTTGCTCGTCAATGAATTATATTTGCTCGTCAATGCCTTGTATTTGCTAGTCAATGCCTTGTATTTGCTCGTTAATGCCTTCTATTTGTTCGTTGATACCTTGTATTTGCTCGTCAATACCTTGTATTTGCTCGTCAATGCATTGTATTTGCTCGTCAGTGCCTTGTATTTGCTCGTCGATGCCTTGTATTTGCTCGTCAATGCCTTGTATTTGCTGGTTGATGCCTTGTGTTTGCTCGTCAATGCCTTGTATTTGCTAGTCAATGCCTTGTATTTGCTCGTCAATGCATTGTATTTGCTCGTCAATGCCTTGTATTTGCTCGTCAATGAATTGTATTTGCTCGTCAATGCCTTGTATTTGCTAGTCAATGCCTTGTATTTGCTAGTCAATGCCTTGTATTTGCTCGTTAATGCCTTCTATTTGTTCGTTGATGCCTTGTATTTGCTCGTCAATACCTTGTATTTGCTCGTCAATGCATTGTATTTGCTCGTCAGTGCCTTGTATTTGCTCGTCGATGCCTTGTATTTGCTCGTCAATGCCTTGTATTTGCTGGTTGATGCCTTGTGTTTGCTCGTCAATGCCTTGTATTTGCTAGTCAATGCCTTGTAATTGGTAGTCAATGGCTTGTATTTGCTCGTCAATGTCTTGTATTTGCTAGTAAATGCTTTGTATATGCTCGTCAATGCATTGTATTTGCTCGTCAATGCCTTGTATTTGCTCGTCAATGAATTGTATTTGCTCGTCAATGCCTTGTATTTGCTAGTCAATGCCTTGTATTTGCTAGTCAATGCCTTGTATTTGCTCGTTAATGCCTTCTATTTGTTCGTTGATACCTTGTATTTGCTCGTCAATACCTTGTATTTGCTCGTCAATGCATTGTATTTGCTCGTCAGTGCCTTGTATTTGCTCGTCGATGCCTTGTATTTGCTCGTCAATGCCTTGTATTTGCTGGTTGATGCCTTGTGTTTGCTCGTCAATGCCTTGTATTTGCTAGTCAATGCCTTGTTTTTGCTCGTCAATGCATTGTATTTGCTCGTCAATGCCTTGTATTTGCTCGTCAATGAATTGTATTTGCTCGTCAATGCCTTGTATTTGCTAGTCAATGCCTTGTATTTGCTAGTCAATGCCTTGTATTTGCTCGTCAATGCATTGTATTTGCTCGTCAGTGCCTTGTATTTGCTCGTCGATGCCTTGTATTTGCTCGTCAATGCCTTGTATTTGCTGGTTGATGCCTTGTGTTTGCTCGTCAATGCCTTGTATTTGCTAGTCAATGCCTTGTATTTGCTCGTCAATGCATTGTATTTGCTCGTCAATGCCTTGTATTTGCTCGTCAATGAATTGTATTTGCTCGTCAATGCCTTGTATTTGCTAGTCAATGCCTTGTATTTGCTAGTCAATGCCTTGTATTTGCTCGTTAATGCCTTCTATTTGTTCGTTGATGACTTGTATTTGCTCGTCAATACCTTGTATTTGCTCGTCAATGCATTGTATTTGCTCGTCAGTGCCTTGTATTTGCTCGTCGATGCTTGTATTTGCTCGTCAATGCCTTGTATTTGCTGGTTGATGCCTTGTGTTTGCTCGTCAATGCCTTGTATTTGCTAGTCAATGCCTTGTAATTGGTAGTTAATGCCTTGTATTTGCTCGCCAATGTCTTGTATTTGCTAGTAAATGCCTTGTATATGCTCGTCAATGCATTGTATTTGCTCGTCAACGCCTTGTATTTGCTCGTCAATGAATTGTATTTGCTCGTCAATGCCTTGTATTTGCTAGTCAATGCCTTGTATTTGCTAGTCAATGCCTTGTATTTGCTCGTTAATGCCTTCTATTTGTTCGTTGATACCTTGTATTTGTTCGTCAATACCTTGTATTTGCTGGTCAATGCATTGTATTTGCTCGTCAGTGCCTTGTATTTGCTCGTCGATGCCTTGTATTTGCTCGTCAATGCCTTGTATTTGCTGGTTGATGCCTTGTGTTTGCTCGTCAATGCCTTGTATTTGCTAGTCAATGCCTTGTAATTGGTAGTCAATGCCTTGTATTTGCTCGTCAATGTCTTGTATTTGCTAGTAAATACCTTGTATATGCTCGTCAATGCATTGTATTTGCTCGTCAATGCCTTGTATTTTATAGTCAATGCCTTGTATTTGCTGGTCAATGCCTTGTATTTGCCAGTCAATGCCTTGTATTTGCTCGTCAGTGCCTTGTATTTGCTCGTCGATGCCTTGTATTTGCTCGTCAATGCCTTGTATTTGCTGGTTGATGCCTTGTGTTTGCTCGTCAATGCCTTGTATTTGCTAGTCAATGCCTTGTATTTGCTCGTCAATGCATTGTATTTGCTCGTCAATGCCTTGTATTTGCTCGTCAATGAATTGTATTTGCTCGTCAAAGCCTTGTATTTGCTAGTCAATGCCTTGTATTTGCTAGTCAATGCCTTGTATTTGCTCGTTAATGCCTTCTATTTGTTCGTTGATGCCTTGTATTTGCTCGTCAATACCTTGTATTTGCTCGTCAATGCATTGTATTTGCTCGTCAGTGCCTTGTATTTGCTCGTCGATGCCTTGTATTTGCTCGTCAATGCCTTGTATTTGCTGGTTGATGCCTTGTGTTTGCTCGTCAATGCCTTGTATTTGCTAGTCAATGCCTTGTAATTGGTGGTTAATGCCTTGTATTTGCTCGTCAATGTCTTGTATTTGCTAGTAAATGCCTTGTATATGCTCGTCAATGCATTGTATTTGCTCGTCAACGCCTTGTATTTGCTCGTCAATCAATTGTATTTGCTCGTCAATGCCTTGTATTTGCTAGTCAATGCCTTGTATTTGCTAGTCAATGCCTTGTATTTGCTCGTTAATGCCTTCTATTTGTTCGTTGATACCTTGTATTTGTTCGTCAATACCTTGTATTTGCTGGTCAATGCATTGTATTTGCTCGTCAGTGCCTTGTATTTGCTCGTCGATGCCTTGTATTTGCTCGGCAATGAATTGTATTTGCTCGTCAATGCCTTGTATTTGCTAGTCAATGCCTTGTATTTGCTAGTCAATGCCTTGTATTTGCTCGTTAATGCCTTCTATTTGTTCGTTGATGCCTTGTATTTGCTCGTCAATACCTTGTATTTGCTCGTCAATGCATTGTATTTGCTCGTCAGTGCCTTGTATTTGCTCGTCGATGCCTTGTATTTGCTCGTCAATGCCTTGTATTTGCTGGTTGATGCCTTGTGTTTGCTCGTCAATGCCTTGTATTTTGCTAGTCAATGCCTTGTAATTGGTAGTTAATGCCTTGTATTTGCTCGCCAATGTCTTGTATTTGCTAGTAAATGCCTTGTATATGCTCGTCAATGCATTGTATTTGCTCGTCAACGCCTTGTATTTGCTCGTCAATGAATTGTATTTGCTCGTCAATGCCTTGTATTTGCTAGTCAATGCCTTGTATTTGCTAGTCAATGCCTTGTATTTGCTCGTTAATGCCTTCTATTTGTTCGTTGATACCTTGTATTTGTTCGTCAATACCTTGTATTTGCTGGTCAATGCATTGTATTTGCTCGTCAGTGCCTTGTATTTGCTCGTCGATGCCTTGTATTTGCTCGTCAATGCCTTGTATTTGCTGGTTGATGCCTTGTGTTTGCTCGTCAATGCCTTGTATTTGCTAGTCAATGCCTTGTAATTGGTAGTCAATGCCTTGTATTTGCTCGTCAATGTCTTGTATTTGCTAGTAAATACCTTGTATATGCTCGTCAATGCATTGTATTTGCTCGTCAATGCCTTGTATTTTATAGTCAATGCCTTGTATTTGCTGGTCAATGCCTTGTATTTGCCAGTCAATGCCTTGTATTTGCTCGTCAGTGCCTTGTATTTGCTCGTCGATGCCTTGTATTTGCTCGTCAATGCCTTGTATTTGCTGGTTGATGCCTTGTGTTTGCTCGTCAATGCCTTGTATTTGCTAGTCAATGCCTTGTATTTGCTCGTCAATGCATTGTATTTGCTCGTCAATGCCTTGTATTTGCTCGTCAATGAATTGTATTTGCTCGTCAATGCCTTGTATTTGCTAGTCAATGCCTTGTATTTGCTAGTCAATGCCTTGTATTAGCTCGTTAATGCCTTCTATTTGTTCGTTGATGCCTTGTATTTGCTCGTCAATACCTTGTATTTGCTCGTCAATGCATTGTATTTGCTCGTCAGTGCCTTGTATTTGCTCGTCGATGCCTTGTATTTGCTCGTCAATGCCTTGTATTTGCTGGTTGATGCCTTGTGTTTGCTCGTCAATGCCTTGTATTTGCTAGTCAATGCCTTGTAATTGGTAGTTAATGCCTTGTATTTGCTCGTCAATGTCTTGTATTTGCTAGTAAATGCCTTGTATATGCTCGTCAATGCATTGTATTTGCTCGTCAACGCCTTGTATTTGCTCGTCAATGAATTGTATTTGCTAGTCAATGCCTTGTATTTGCTAGTCAATGCCTTGTATTTGCTAGTCAATGCCTTGTATTTGCTCGTTAATGCCTTCTATTTGTTCGTTGATACCTTGTATTTGTTCGTCAATACCTTGTATTTGCTGGTCAATGCATTGTATTTGCTCGTCAGTGCCTTGTATTTGCTCGTCGATGCCTTGTATTTGCTCGTCAATGCCTTGTATTTGCTGGTTGATGCCTTGTGTTTGCTCGTCAATGCCTTGTATTTGCTAGTCAATGCCTTGTAATTGGTAGTTAATGCCTTGTATTTGCTCGTCAATGTCTTGTATTTGCTAGTAAATGCCTTGTATATGCTCGTCAATGCATTGTATTTGCTCGTCAACGCCTTGTATTTGCTCGTCAATGAATTGTATTTGCTAGTCAATGCCTTGTATTTGCTAGTCAATGCCTTGTATTTGCTAGTCAATGCCTTGTATTTGCTCGTTAATGCCTTCTATTTGTTCGTTGATACCTTGTATTTGTTCGTCAATACCTTGTATTTGCTGGTCAATGCATTGTATTTGCTCGTCAGTGCCTTGTATTTGCTCGTCGATGCCTTGTATTTGCTCGTCAATGCCTTGTATTTGCTGGTTGATGCCTTGTGTTTGCTCGTCAAAGCCTTGTATTTGCTAGTCAATGCCTTGTAATTGGTAGTCAATGCCTTGTATTTGCTCGTCAATGTCTTGTATTTGCTAGTAAATACCTTGTATATGCTCGTCAATGCATTGTATTTGCTCGTCAATGCCTTGTATTTGCTGGTTGATGCCTTGTGTTTGCTCGTCAATGCCTTGTATTTGCTAGTCAATGCCTTGTAATTGGTAGTCAATGCCTTGTATTTGCTCGTCAATGTCTTGTATTTGCTAGTAAATGCTTTGTATATGCTCGTCAATGCATTGTATTTGCTCGTCAATGCCTTGTATTTGCTCGTCAATGAATTGTATTTGCTCGTCAATGCCTTGTATTTGCTAGTCAATGCCTTGTATTTGCTAGTCAATGCCTTGTATTTGCTCGTTAATGCCTTCTATTTGTTCGTTGATACCTTGTATTTGCTCGTCAATACCTTGTATTTGCTCGTCAATGCATTGTATTTGCTCGTCAGTGCCTTGTATTTGCTCGTCGATGCCTTGTATTTGCTCGTCAATGCCTTGTATTTGCTGGTTGATGCCTTGTGTTTGCTCGTCAATGCCTTGTATTTGCTAGTCAATGCCTTGTATTTGCTCGTCAATGCATTGTATTTGCTCGTCAATGCCTTGTATTTGCTCGTCAATGAATTGTATTTGCTCGTCAATGCCTTGTATTTGCTAGTCAATGTCTTGTATTTGCTAGTCAATGCCTTGTATTTGCTCGTCAATGCATTGTATTTGCTCGTCAGTGCCTTGTATTTGCTCGTCGATGCCTTGTATTTGCTCGTCAATGCCTTGTATTTGCTGGTTGATGCCTTGTGTTTGCTCGTCAATGCCTTGTATTTGCTAGTCAATGCCTTGTATTTGCTCGTCAATGCATTGTATTTGCTCGTCAATGCCTTGTATTTGCTCGTCAATGAATTGTATTTGCTCGTCAATGCCTTGTATTTGCTAGTCAATGCCTTGTATTTGCTAGTCAATGCCTTGTATTTGCTCGTTAATGCCTTCTATTTGTTCGTTGATGCCTTGTATTTGCTCGTCAATACCTTGTATTTGCTCGTCAATGCATTGTATTTGCTCGTCAGTGCCTTGTATTTGCTCGTCGATGCCTTGTATTTGCTCGTCAATGCCTTGTATTTGCTGGTTGATGCCTTGTGTTTGCTCGTCAATGCCTTGTATTTGCTAGTCAATGCCTTGTAATTGGTAGTTAATGCCTTGTATTTGCTCGTCAATGTCTTGTATTTGCTAGTAAATGCCTTGTATATGCTCGTCAATGCATTGTATTTGCTCGTCAACGCCTTGTATTTGCTCGTCAATCAATTGTATTTGCTCGTCAATGCCTTGTATTTGCTAGTCAATGCCTTGTATTTGCTAGTCAATGCCTTGTATTTGCTCGTTAATGCCTTCTATTTGTTCGTTGATACCTTGTATTTGTTCGTCAATACCTTGTATTTGCTGGTCAATGCATTGTATTTGCTCGTCAGTGCCTTGTATTTGCTCGTCGATGCCTTGTATTTGCTCGTCAATGCCTTGTATTTGCTGGTTGATGCCTTGTGTTTGCTCGTCAATGCCTTGTATTTGCTAGTCAATGCCTTGTAATTGGTAGTCAATGCCTTGTATTTGCTCGTCAATGTCTTGTATTTGCTAGTAAATACCTTGTATATGCTCGTCAATGCATTGTATTTGCTCGTCAATGCCTTGTATTTTATAGTCAATGCCTTGTATTTGCTGGTCAATGCCTTGTATTTGCCAGTCAATGCCTTGTATTTGCTCGTCAGTGCCTTGTATTTGCTCGTCGATGCCTTGTATTTGCTCGTCAATGCCTTGTATTTGCTGGTTGATGCCTTGTGTTTGCTCGTCAATGCCTTGTATTTGCTAGTCAATGCCTTGTAATTGGTAGTTAATGCCTTGTATTTGCTCGTCAATGTCTTGTATTTGCTAGTAAATGCCTTGTATATGCTCGTCAATGCATTGTATTTGCTCGTCAACGCCTTGTATTTGCTCGTCAATGAATTGTATTTGCTCGTCAATGCCTTGTATTTGCTAGTCAATGCCTTGTATTTGCTAGTCAATGCCTTGTATTTGCTCGTTAATGCCTTCTATTTGTTCGTTGATGCCTTGTATTTGCTCGTCAATACCTTGTATTTGCTCGTCAATGCATTGTATTTGCTCGTCAGTGCCTTGTATTTGCTCGTCGATGCCTTGTATTTGCTCGTCAATGCCTTGTATTTGCTGGTTGATGCCTTGTGTTTGCTCGTCAATGCCTTGTATTTGCTAGTCAATGCCTTGTAATTGGTAGTTAATGCCTTGTATTTGCTCGTCAATGTCTTGTATTTGCTAGTAAATGCCTTGTATATGCTCGTCAATGCATTGTATTTGCTCGTCAACGCCTTGTATTTGCTCGTCAATGAATTGTATTTGCTCGTCAATGCCTTGTATTTGCTAGTCAATGCCTTGTATTTGCTAGTCAATGCCTTGTATTTGCTCGTTAATGCCTTCTATTTGTTCGTTGATACCTTGTATTTGTTCGTCAATACCTTGTATTTGCTGGTCAATGCATTGTATTTGCTCGTCAGTGCCTTGTATTTGCTCGTCGATGCCTTGTATTTGCTCGTCAATGCCTTGTATTTGCTGGTTGATGCCTTGTGTTTGCTCGTCAATGCCTTGTATTTGCTAGTCAATGCCTTGTAATTGGTAGTCAATGCCTTGTATTTGCTCGTCAATGTCTTGTATTTGCTAGTAAATACCTTGTATATGCTCGTCAATGCATTGTATTTGCTCGTCAATGCCTTGTATTTGCTGGTTGATGCCTTGTGTTTGCTCGTCAATGCCTTGTATTTGCTAGTCAATGCCTTGTAATTGGTAGTCAATGCCTTGTATTTGCTCGTCAATGTCTTGTATTTGCTAGTAAGTGCTTTGTATATGCTCGTCAATGCATTGTATTTGCTCGTCAATGCCTTGTATTTGCTCGTCAATGAATTGTATTTGCTCGTCAATGCCTTGTATTTGCTAGTCAATGCCTTGTATTTGCTAGTCAATGCCTTGTATTTGCTCGTTAATGCCTTCTATTTGTTCGTTGATACCTTGTATTTGCTCGTCAATACCTTGTATTTGCTCGTCAATGCATTGTATTTGCTCGTCAGTGCCTTGTATTTGCTCGTCGATGCCTTGTATTTGCTCGTCAATGCCTTGTATTTGCTGGTTGATGCTTTGTGTTTGCTCGTCAATGCCTTGTATTTGCTAGTCAATGCCTTGTATTTGCTCGTCAATGCATTGTATTTGCTCGTGAATGCCTTGTATTTGCTCGTCAATGAATTGTATTTGCTCGTCAATGCCTTGTATTTGCTAGTCAATGCCTTGTATTTGCTAGTCAATGCCTTGTATTTGCTCGTCAATGCATTGTATTTGCTCGTCAGTGCCTTGTATTTGCTCGTCGATGCCTTGTATTTGCTCGTCAATGCCTTGTATTTGCTGGTTGATGCCTTGTGTTTGCTCGTCAATGCCTTGTATTTGCTAGTCAATGCCTTGTATTTGCTCGTCAATGCATTGTATTTGCTCGTCAATGCCTTGTATTTGCTCGTCAATGAATTGTATTTGCTCGTCAATGCCTTGTATTTGCTAGTCAATGCCTTGTATTTGCTAGTCAATGCCTTGTATTTGCTCGTTAATGCCTTCTATTTGTTCGTTGATGCCTTGTATTTGCTCGTCAATACCTTGTATTTGCTCGTCAATGCATTGTATTTGCTCGTCAGTGCCTTGTATTTGCTCGTCGATGCCTTGTATTTGCTCGTCAATGCCTTGTATTTGCTGGTTGATGCCTTGTGTTTGCTCGTCAATGCCTTGTATTTGCTAGTCAATGCCTTGTAATTGGTAGTTAATGCCTTGTATTTGCTCGTCAATGTCTTGTATTTGCTAGTAAATGCCTTGTATATGCTCGTCAATGCATTGTATTTGCTCGTCAACGCCTTGTATTTGCTCGTCAATGAATTGTATTTGCTCGTCAATGCCTTGTATTTGCTAGTCAATGCCTTGTATTTGCTAGTCAATGCCTTGTATTTGCTCGTTAATGCCTTCTATTTGTTCGTTGATACCTTGTATTTGTTCGTCAATACCTTGTATTTGCTGGTCAATGCATTGTATTTGCTCGTCAGTGCCTTGTATTTGCTCGTCGATGCCTTGTATTTGCTCGTCAATGCCTTGTATTTGCTGGTTGATGCCTTGTGTTTGCTCGTCAATGCCTTGTATTTGCTAGTCAATGCCTTGTAATTGGTAGTCAATGCCTTGTATTTGCTCGTCAATGTCTTGTATTTGCTAGTAAATACATTGTATATGCTCGTCAATGCATTGTATTTGCTCGTCAATGCCTTGTATTTTATAGTCAATGCCTTGTATTTGCTGGTCGATGCCTTGTATTTGCTGGTCAATGCCTTGTATTTGCTCGTCAATGCCTTGGATTTGCTCGTTGATGCATTGTATTTGCTAGTCAATGCATTGTATTTGCTAGTCAATGCCTTGTATTTGCTCGTCAATGCCTTGTATTTGCTCGTCGATGCCTTGTATTTGCCAGTCAATCCCTTGTATTTGCTCGTCAATGCCTTGTATTTGCTCGTCAATGCCTTGTATTTGCTCGTTGATGCCTTGTATTTGCTCGTCAATGTCTTGTATTTGCTAGTAAATGCCTTGTATATGCTCGTCAATGCATTGTATTTGCTCGTCAATGCCTTGTATTTTATAGTCAATGCCTTGTATTTGCTGGTCAATGCATTTTATTTTCTCGTCAATGCCTTGTATTTGCTAGTCGATGCCTCGTATTTGCTCGTTGATGCCTTGTATTTGCTCGTCAATGCCTTGTATTTGCCAGTCAATGCCTTGTATTTGCTCGTCCATGCCTTGTATTTGCTCGTCAATGCCTTGTATTTGCTCGTCAATGCATTGTATTTGCTCGTCAATGCCTTGTATTTGCTCGTCAATGAATTGTATTTGCTCGTCAATGCCTTGTATTTGCTAGTCAATGCCTTGTATTTGCTCGTTAATGCCTTCTATTTGTTCGTTGATGCCTTGTATTTGCTCGTCAATGCCTTGTATTTGCTCGTCAATGCATTGTATTTGCTCGTCAGTGCCTTGTATTTGCTCAATGCATTCTATTTTCTCGTCAATGCCTTGTATTTGCCAGTCGATGCCTCGTATTTGCTCGTTGATGCCTTGTATTTGCTCGTCGATGCCTTGTATTTGCTCGTCAATGCCTTGTATTTGCTCAACAATGCCTTGTATTTGCTCGTCAATGCCTTGTATTTGCTCGTCGATGCCTTGTATTTGCTAGTCAATCCCTTGTATTTGCTCGTCAATGCCTTGTATTTGCTCGTTGATGCCTTGTATTTGCTCGTCAATGCCTTGTATTTGCTCGTCGATGCCTTGTATTTGCCAGTCAATCCCTTGTATTTGCTCGTCAATGCCTTGTATTTGCTCATCAATGCCTTGTATTTGCTTGTTGATGCCTTGTATTTGCTAGTCAATGCCTTGTATTTGCTAGTCAATGCCTTATGTTTGCTCGTCAATGGCTTGTATTTGCTTGTTGATGCCTTGTATTTGTTTGTCAATGCATTGTATTTGCTCGCCAATGCATTGTATTTGCTGTCAATCCCTTGTATTTGCTAGTCAATGCCTTGTATTTGCTCGTTGATGCCTTGTATTTGCTAGTCGATGCCTTGTATTTGCTCGTTGATGCCTTGTATTTGCTCGTCAATGCCTTGTATTTGCTCGTCAATGCCTTGTACTTGCTCGTCAATGCCTTGATATTTGCTCGTCGATGCCTTGTATTTCCTTGTCGATGCCTTGTATTTGCCCAATGCATTCTATTTTCTCGTCAATGCCTTGTATTTGCTAGTCGATGCCTCGTATTTGCTCGTTGATGCCTTGTATTTGCTCGTCAATGCCTTGTATTTGCTAGTCAATGCTCGTCAATGCATTGTATTTGCTCGTCAATGCATTGTATTTGCTCGTCAATGCCTTGTATTTGCTCGTCAATGAATTGTATTTGCTCGTCAATGCCTTGTATTTGCTAGTCAATGGCTTGTATTTGCTAGTCAATGCCTTGTATTTGCTCGTCAATGCCTTGTATTTGCTCGTCGATGCCTTGTATTTGCCAGTCAATCCCTTGTATTTGCTCGTCAATGCCTTGTATTTGCTCATCAATGCCTTGTATTTGCTTGTTGATGCCTTGTATTTGCTAGTCAATACCTTGTATTTGCTAGTCAATGCCTTATGTTTGCTCGTCAATGGCTTGTATTTGCTTGTTAATGCCTTGTATTTGTTTGTCAATGCATTGTATTTGCTCGCCAATGCATTGTATTTGCTGTCAATCCCTTGTATTTGCTAGTCAATGCCTTGTATTTGCTCGTTGATGCCTTGTATTTGCTAGTCGATGCCTTGTATTTGCTCGTTGATGCCTTGTATTTGCTCGTCAATGCCTTGTATTTGCTCGTCAATGCCTTGTACTTGCTCGTCAATGCCTTGATATTTGCTCGTCGATGCCTTGTATTTCCTTGTCGATGCCTTGTATTTGCCCAATGCATTCTATTTTTCGTCAATGCCTTGTATTTGCTAGTCGATGCCTCGTATTTGCTCGTTGATGCCTTGTATTTGCTCGTCAATGCCTTGTATTTGCTAGTCAATGCCTTGTATTTGCTCGTCAATACCTTGTATTTGCTCGTCAATGCATTGTATTTGCTCGTCAATGCATTGTATTTGCTCGTCAATGCCTTGTATTTGCTCGTCAATGAATTGTATTTGCTCGTCAATGCCTTGTATTTGCTAGTCAATGCCTTGTATTTGCTAGTCAATGCCTTGTATTTGCTCGTTAATGCCTTCTATTTGTTCGTTGATACCTTGTATTTGCTCGTCAATACCTTGTATTTGCTCGTCAATGCATTGTATTTGCTCGTCAGTGCCTTGTATTTGCTCGTCGATGCCTTGTATTTGCTCGTCAATGCCTTGTATTTGCTGGTTGATGCCTGGTGTTTGCTCGTCAATGCCTTGTATTTGCTAGTCAATGCCTTGTAATTGGTAGTCAATGCCTTGTATTTGCTCGTCAATGTCTTGTATTTGCTAGTAAATGCCTTGTATATGCTCGTCAATGCATTGTATTTGCTCGTCAATGCCTTGTATTTTATAGTCAATGCCTTGTATTTGCTGGTCAATGCCTTGTATTTGCCAGTCAATGCCTTGTATTTGCTCGTCAATGCCTTGTATTTGCTCGTCGATGCCTTGTATTTGCTGGTCAATGCCTTGTATTTGCTAGTCAATGCCTTGTATTTGCTGGTCAATGCCTTGTATTTGCTCGTTGATGGATTGTATTTGCTAGTCAATGCATTGTATTTGCTAGTCAATGCCTTGTATTTGCTCGTCAATGCCTTGTATTTGCTAGTCAATGCTTTGTATTTGCTGGTCAAAGCCTTGTATTTGCTCGTCAATGCCTTGTATTTGCTCGTCAATGCATTGTATTTGCTCGTCAATGCCTTGTATTTGCTCGTCAATGAATTGTATTTGCTCGTCAATGCCTTGTATTTGCTAGTCAATGCCTTGTATTTGCTCGTTAATGCCTTCTATTTGTTCGTTGATGCCTTGTATTTGCTCGTCAATGCCTTGTATTTGCTCGTCAATGCATTGTATTTGCTCGTCAGTGCCTTGTATTTGCTCAATGCATTCTATTTTCTCGTCAATGCCTTGTATTTGGCAGTCGATGCCTCGTATTTGCTCGTTGATGCCTTGTATTTGCTCGTCGATGCCTTGTATTTGCTCGTCAATGCCTTGTATTTGCTCAACAATGCCTTGTATTTGCTCGTCAATGCCTTGTATTTGCCAGTCAATGCCTTGTATTTGCTCGTCAATGCCTTGTATTTGCTCGTCGATGCCTTGTATTTGCTGGTCAATGCCTTGTATTTGCTAGTCAATGCCTTGTATTTCCTCGTCAATGCCTTGTATTTGCTCGTTGATGGATTGTATTTGCTAGTCAATGCATTGTATTTGCTAGTCAATGCCTTGTATTTGCTCGTCAATGCTTTGTATTTGCTCGTCGATGCCTTGAATTTGCTGGTCAAAGCCTTGTATTTGCTCGTCAATGCCTTGGATTTGCTCGTTGATGCATTGTATTTGCTAGTCAATGCATTGTATTTGCTAGTCAATGCCTTGTATTTGCTCGTCAATGCCTTGTATTTGCTCGTCGGTGCCTTGTATTTGCCAGTCAATCCCTTGTATTTGCTCGTCAATGCCTTGTATTTGCTAGTCAATGCCTTGTATTTGCTCGTTGATGCCTTGTATTTGCTAGTCGATGCCTTGTATTTGCTCGTTGATGGCTTGTATTTGCTCGTCAATGCCTTGTATTTGCTCGTCAATGCCTTGTACTTGCTCGTCAATGCCTTGATATTTGCTCGTCGATGCCTTGTATTTCCTTGTCGATGCCTTGTATTTGCTCAATGCATTCTATTTTCTCGTCAATGTCTTGTATTTGCTAGTCGATGCCTCGTATTTGCTCGTTGATGCCTTGTATTTGCTCGTCAATGCCTTGTATTTGCTAGTCAATGCCTTGTATTTGCTCGTCAATGCCTTGTATTTGCTCGTCAATGCCTTGTATTTGCTCGTCAATGCATTGTATTTGCTCGTCAATGCCTTGTATTTGCTCGTCAATGAATTGTATTTGTTCGTCAATGCCTTGTATTTGCTAGTCAATGCCTTGTATTTGCTAGTCAATGCCTTGTATTTGCTCGTTAATGCCTTCTATTTGTTCGTTGATGCCTTGTATTTGCTCGTCAATGCCTTGTATTTGTTCGTCAATGCATTGTATTTGCTCGTCAGTGCCTTGTATTTGCTAGTCAATGCCTTGTATTTGCTCGTCAATGCCTTGTATTTGCTCGTCGATGCCTTGTATTTGCTGGTCAATGCCTTGTATTTTCTTGTCAATGCCTTGTATTTGCTCGTCAATGCCTTGGATTTGCTCGTTGATGCATTGTATTTGCTAGTCAATGCATTGTATTTGCTAGTCAATGCCTTGTATTTGCTCCTCAATGCCTTGTATTTGCTCGTCGATGCCTTGTATTTGCCAGTCAATCCCTTGTATTTGCTCGTCAATGCCTTGTATTTGCTCATCAATGCCTTGTATTTGCTTGTTGATGCCTTGTATTTGCTAGCCAATGCCTTGTGTTTGCTAGTCAATGCCTTATGTTTGCTCGTCAATGGCTTGTATTTGCTTGTTGATGCCTTGTATTTGTTTGTCAATGCATTGTATTTGCTCGCCAATGCATTGTATTTGCTGTCAATGCCTTGTATTTGCTAGTCAATGCCTTGTATTTGCTCGTTGATGCCTTGTATTTGCTAGTCGATGAATTGTATTTGCTCGTTGATGCCTTGTATTTGCTCGTCAATGCCTTGTATTTGCTCGTCAATGCCTTGTACTTGCTCGTCAATGCCTTGATATTTGCTCGTCGATGCCTTGTATTTCCTTGTCGATGCCTTGTATTTGCTCAATGCATTCTATTTTCTCGTCAATGCCTTGTATTTGCTAGTCGATGCCTCGTATTTGCTCGTTGATGCCTTGTATTTGCTCGTCAATGCCTTGTATTTGCTAGTCAATGCCTTGTATTTGCTCGTCAATACCTTGTATTTGCTAGTAAATGCATTGTATTTGCTCGTCAATGCATTGTATTTGCTCGTCAATGCCTTGTATTTGTTCGTCAATGAATTGTATTTGCTCGTCAATGCCTTGTATTTGCTAGTCAATGCCTTGTATTTGCTAGTAAATGCCTTGTATTTGCTCGTTAATGCCTTCTATTTGTTCGTTGATACCTTGTATTTGCTCGTCAATACCTTGTATTTGCTCGTCAATGCCTTGTATTTGCTGGTTGATGCCTTGTGTTTGCTCGTCAATGCCTTGTATTTGCTAGTCAATGCCTTGTAATTGGTAGTCAATGCCTTGTATTTGCTCGTCAATTTCTTGTATTTGCTAGTAAATGCCTTGTATATGCTCGTCAATGCATTGTATTTGCTCGTCAATGCCTTGTATTTTATAGTCAATGCCTTGTATTTGCTGGTCAATGGCTTGTATTTGCCAGTCAATGCCTTGTATTTGCTCGTCAATGCCTTGTATTTGCTCGTTGATGCCTTTTATTTGCTCGTCAATGCCTTGTATTTGCTCGTCGATGCCTTGTATTTGCTGGTCAATGCCTTGTATTTGCTAGTCAATGCCTTGTATTTCCTCGTCAATGCCTTGTATTTGCTCGTTGATGCATTGTATTTGCTAGTCAATGCATTGTATTTGCTAGTCAATGCCTTGTATTTGCTCGTCAATGCTTTGTATTTGCTCGTCGATGCCTTGTATTTGCTGGTCAATGCCTTGTATTTGCTCGTCAATGCCTTGGATTTGCTCGTTGATGCATTGTATTTGCTAGTCAATGCATTGTATTTGCTAGTCAATGCCTTGTATTTGCTCGTCAATGCCTTGTATTTGCTCGTCGATGCCTTGTATTTGCCAGTCAATCCCTTGTATTTGCTCGTCAATGCCTTGTATTTGCTAGTCAATGCCTTGTATTTGCTCGTTGATGCCTTGTATTTGCTAGTCGATGCCTTGTATTTGCTCGTTGATGCCTTGTATGTGCTCGTCAATGCCTTGTATTTGCTCGTCAATGCCTTGTACTTGCTCGTCAATGCCTTGATATTTGCTCGTCGATGCCTTGTATTTCCTTGTCGATGCCTTGTATTTGCTCAATGCATTCTATTTTCTCGTCAATGCCTTGTATTTGCTAGTCGATGCCTCGTATTTGCTCGTTGATGCCTTGTATTTGCTCGTCAATGCCTTGTATTTGCTAGTCAATGCCTTGTATTTGCTCGTCAATGCCTTGTATTTGCTCGTCAATGCCTTGTATTTGCTCGTCAATGCATTGTATTTGCTCGTCAATGCCTTGTATTTGCTCGTCAATGAATTGTATTTGCTCGTCAATGCCTTGTATTTGCTAGTCAATGCCTTGTATTTGCTAGTCAATGCCTTGTATTTGCTCGTTAATGCCTTCTATTTGTTCGTTGATGCCTTGTATTAGCTCGTCAATGCCTTGTATTTGCTCGTCAATGCATTGTATTTGCTCGTCAGTGCCTTGTATTTGCTCGTCAATGCCTTGTATTTGCTCGTCAATGTCTTGTATTTGCTAGTCAATGCCTTGTATTTGCTGGTCAATGCCTTGTATTTGCCAGTCAATGCCTTGTATTTTCTCGTCAATGCCTTGTATTTGCTCGTTGATGCCTTGTATTTGCTCGTCAATGCCTTGTATTTGCTCGTCGATGCCTTGTATTTGCTGGTCAATGCCTTGTATTTGCTAGTCAATGCCTTGTATTTGCTCGTTGATGCATTGTATTTGCTAGTCAATGCATTGTATTTGCTAGTCAATGCCTGGTATTTGCTCGTCAATGCCTTGTATTTGCTCGTCGATGCCTTGTATTTGCTGGTCAATGCCTTGTATTTGCTCGTCGATGCCTTGTATTTGCCAGTCAATCCCTTGTATTTGCTCGTGAATGCCTTGTATTTGCTCATCAATGCCTTGTATTTGCTTGTTGATGCCTTGTATTTGCTAGTCAATGCCTTGTATTTGCTAATCAATGCCTTATGTTTGCTCGTCAATGGCTTGTATTTGCTTGTTGATGCCTTGTATTTGTTTGTCAATGCATTGTATTTGCTCGCCAATGCATTGTATTTGCTGTCAATGCCTTGTATTTGCTAGTCATTGCCTTGTATTTGCTCGTTGATGCCTTGTATTTGCTAGTCGATGCCTTGTATTTGCTCGTTGATGCCTTGTATTTGCTCGTCAATGCCTTGTATTTGCTCGTCAATGCCTTGTACTTGCTCGTCAATGCCTTGATATTTGCTCGTCGATGCCTTGTATTTCCTTGTCGATGCCTTGTATTTGCTCAATGCATTCTATTTTCTCGTCAATGCCTTGTATTTGCTAGTCGATGCCTCGTATTTGCTCGTTGATGCCTTGTATTTGCTCGTCAATGCCTTGTATTTGCTAGTCAATGCCTTGTATTTGCTCGTCAATACCTTGTATTTGCTCGTCAATGCCTTGTATTTGCTTGTCAATGCCTTGTATTTGCTCGTCGATGCCTTGTATTTGCTAGTCAATCCCTTGTATTTGCTCGTTGATGCCTTGTATTTGCTCGTTGATGCCTTGTATTTGCTAGTCGATGCCTTGTATTTGCTCGTTGATGCATTGTATTTGCTAGTCAATGACTTGTATTTGCTCATCAATGCCTTGTATTTGCTCGTCAATGAATTGTATTTGCTCGTCAATGCCTTGTATTTGCTAGTCAATGCCTTGTATTTGCTAGTCAATGCCCTGTATTTATTCGTTAATGCCTTCTATTTGTTCGCTAATGCCTTGTATTTGCTCGTCAATGCCTTGTATTTGCTCGTCAATGCATTGTATTTGCTCGTCAGTGCCTTGTATTTGCTCGTCAATGCCTTGTATTTGCTCGTCAATGTCTTGTATTTGCTAGTAAATGCCTTGTATATGCTCGACAATGCATTGTATTTGCTCGTCAATGCCTTGTATTTGCTAGTCAATGCCTTGTATTTGCTGGTCAATGCCTTGTATTTGCCAGTCAATGCCTTGTATTTGCTCGTCAATGCCTTGTATTTGCTCGTTGATGCCTTGTATTTGCTCGTCAATGCCTTGTATTTGCTCGTCGATGCCTTGTATTTGCTGGCCAATGCCTTGTATTTGCTAGTCAATGCCTTGTATTTGCTCGTCAAAGCCTTGTATTTGCTCGTTGATGCATTCTATTTGCTAGTCAATGCATTGTATTTGCTCGTCAATGCCTTGTATTTGCTCATCAATGCCTTGTATTTGCTTGTTGATGCCTTGTATTTGCTAGTCAATGCCTTGTATTTGCTAGTCAATGCCTTATGTTTGCTCGTGAATGGCTTGTATTTGCTTGTTGATGCCTTGTATTTGTTTGTCAATGCATTTTATTTGCTCGCCAATGCATTGTATTTGCTGTCAATGCCTTGTATTTGCTAGTCAATGCCTTGTATTTGCTCGTTGATGCCTTGTATTTGCTAGTCGATGCCTTGTATTTGCTCGTTGATGCCTTGTATTTGCTCGTCAATGCCTTGTATTTGCTCGTCAATGCCTTGTACAGTACTGCTAAGAAATAACCTCTCACTGCGTCTGCGTCCGTCTTGCGTTCGTCTAGCGTCCGTCTAGCGTCCGTCTAGCGTCCGTCTTGCGTTCGTATAGCGTCCGTCTTGCGTTCGTCTAGCGTCCGTCTTGCGTTCGTCTAGCGTCCGTCTTGCGTTCGTCTAGCGTCCGTCTTGCGTTCGTCTAGCGTCCGTCTAGCGTCCGTCTTGCGTCCGTCTTGCGTCCGGGAGGGTAACAGACGCAGAACCGAAGTTCCTTGTCGTGAAACGTCGGTACACGTTTAATTATCGAATAGTACTCGATTTAGCGCTAATGTCAAATAATCGCCGCGCTCTCACCGCTCTCAAATAAACGTCGCACGTTCACATCCATAATTGCTGCGGAGCTTATTTGCAAGAATAAAAACATTTTAAAAAGTCACTGGAACGTTTTTTAGATAATTCCTCTACAGTTTGAAAGCGTATGTGTTTTTCTTTAGACGAAAGCTAAAGGAAGCTATAGAGTATAGTAAATTTGAGTGTCGGAGTGTTTTATATTGCGTAAAAGCAGACAGCAATAATTGTATCAGTGGATGAGTGACTGAAATGTGAACACATGTCTACAGACCTTTTCAATACATACAGCAAATTGTGCGAGGAATTCCGTTAAAATGTTGATTGCGAAGAAACGCCAAATTTAAATGTGGCAGGACGCCAGGAAGTCAAGCGAAACGGAACTTTATAGTGACGTTTCCTTCGGCAGAAGTTTTATTTAAAAAACGGTGTGGAAATAGATAGTTATGAACATGAAAACTAACAAAACAACGTTAAAGAAACAAAAACTAATTCTAAACTAGCAGTAGATTTAGTACTGGATGACCGTAGATCTATCTTTGTAATAACCCAAGGTTTACACACGCCGATTTATGTGGCAATACTAAATAGTGTAATATATTGAGTTATCGGATATTTTTCACTATCGTCCTGAATTTTGGATGTAGGGAGGCCGGGACTCGTGATAACCCAACGTCTTCTCTGTATTCATGATATAATAATTGTATTGATAAAGAGTGGCAAGTTTTTGATCCCGTATCAAAAACTTATACAATGCCTTGGCGGCACGTTACACATATTAATCAACGTGAGTGAAGACGCGTTTACACGATGCGACAAAAATATGCACAATTCAATAGATTCCTAGATACTAATTAGTCCCAGTTGATAGCTAATATAAGACAGACTAGAAAAAAAGTCGCTCGCGCGACATCTATCGCCAAGTGAAAATCCAGCCTATAATGGACTTATTTTGGCGAAAGATTTCAAGATTTCAAAGTTGAAAGATTTCAACTTGCCACGCAATATTCTCATGTCGCAAAAAAATCTCGTTAATATTTTGCAATTCTGTTGCTGTATCGCATGTTTAGGTGGTATAGCGTTAAGGATGTAATTCGACATAATTAATTTATCGTCGTCTCGTCAACGGCGTTCTTTTAATAATCTCTGCCGTTCTCCTTGAGATTACTGTAGCTTCTGGCAGTACTTTATATGAAGTTAATCTCGAGCCGTAAAAACTTGTTTGTGAGGAGCACAATAGATCGGAATAGATGTGTCATCTTGTCACATTTGTTTGCATGGGCAGCGCTAGTACGCAGATAGCTCAATATGTAATTCGGCATAATTAATTTTATCGTCGTCTCGTAGACGCCGTATTACGTATATTGAATGGCGTTCTTTCAATAATCTCTGCCGTTCTCCTCGAGATAATACTGTAGCCTCTGCGTATGAACTATGAAGTTGATCTCGAGCCACGAAAAGACAATAATAGATCAGAATAGATCATTACAGTAGATCTGTCATCTTGTCACATTATTTTGCATGCATTAAGTGAACTCAGATAGCTCATGTAATTAGTTATTTTATCGTCGTCTCGATGCCGTTCTTTTAATAATCTGTGCCGTTCTTCTCGAAATTATAGTGTAGCTTCTGGCAGTACTTTGCGTATGAAATTAATCTCGAGCAGTGAAAAGCACAATAGATCAGAATAGATGATAGATCTGTATCGAGCGATGAACTTTCCTACAGCAAACCGCGATGTCTTGATTCCTTCTTCTTTCTCCAAAATTTCTGTGATTTTCGTAATGGAAACGCCAGAAGATTTTAACGATACAATTCGATTTCTGGCGAATTGAGAAAGCTTTCCCATTCTTATCTGTGTGAACACAAGATTCGAGTGATAGAGCAGGAGAGATTGAGAGAACAATCAACAATCAGATTCAGAACAGAACGACTCGGATAACCTTCGCAATGAAATCGTATCACCGAACGTGATGCGAGCTCTGCGTCCAGCGAGTACAGCTTTCAGCGAGACGCAAGACGAACGCAAGACGGACGCTAGACGGACGCTAGACGGACGCAAGACGAACGCAAGACGGACGCAAGACGGACGCAAGACGGACGCAAGACGAACGCAAGACGGACGCAAGACGGACGCAAGACGGACGCAAGACGGACGCTAGACGGACGCTAGACGGACGCTAGACGGACGCTAGACGAACGCAAGACGAACGCAAAACAGACGCGATTTTTGATAGGTTATTTCTTAGCAGTACTGTACTTGCTCGTCAATGCCTTGATATTTGCTCGTCGATGCCTTGTATTTCCTTGTCGATGCCTTGTATTTGCTCAATGCATTCTATTTTGTCGTCAATGCCTTGTATTTGCTAGTCGATGCCTCGTATTTGCTCGTTGATGCCTTGTATTTGCTCGTCAATGCCTTGTATTTGCTAGTCAATGCCTTGTATTTGCTCGTCAATACCTTGTATTTGCTCGTCAATGCATTGTATTTGCTCGTCAATGCATTGTATTTGCTCGTCAATGCCTTGTATTTGCTCGTCAATGCCTTGTATTTGCTCGTCGATGCCTTGTATTTGCTAGTCAATCCCTTGTATTTGCTCGTCAATGCCTTGTATTTGCTCGTTGATGCCTTGTATTTGCTAGTCGATTCCTTGTATTTGCTCGTTGATGCATTGTATTTGCTAGTCAATGACTTGTATTTGCTCATCAATGCCTTGTATTTGCTCATCAATGAATTGTATTTGCTCGTCAATGCCTTGTATTTGCTAGTCAATGCCTTGTATTTGCTAGTCAATGCCTTGTATTTGCTCGTTAATGCCTTGTATTTGTTCGTTAATGCCTTGTATTTGCTCGTCAATGCCTTGTATTTGCTCGTCAATGCATTGTATTTGCTCGTCAGTGCCTTGTATTTGCTCGTCAATGCCTTGTATTTGCTCGTCAATGTCTTGTATTTGCTAGTAAATGCCTTGTATATGCTCGTCAATGCATTGTATTTGCTCGTCAATGCCTTGTATTTGCTAGTCAATGCCTTGTATTTGCTGGTCAATGCCTTGTATTTGCCAGTCAATGCCTTGTATTTGCTCGTTAATGCCTTGTATTTGCTCGTTGATGCCTTGTATTTGCTCGTCAATGCCTTGTATTTGCTCGTCGATGCCTTGTATTTGCTGGCCAATGCCTTGTATTTGCTAGTGAATGCCTTGTATTTGCTCGTCAAAGCCTTGTATTTGCTCGTTGATGCATTCTATTTGCTAGTCAATGCATTGTATTTGCTAGTCAATGCCTTGTATTTACTCGTCAATGCCCTGTATTTGCTCGTCGATGCCTTGTATTTGCTGGTCAATGCCTTGTATTTGCTAGTCAATGCCTTGTATTTGCTCGTCAATGCCTTGGATTTGCTCGTTGATGCATTGTATTTGCTAGTCAATGCATTGTATTTGCTAGTCAATGCCTTGTATTTGCTCGTCAATGCCTTGTATTTGCTCGTCGATGCCTTGTATTTGCCAGTCAATCCCTTGTATTTGCTCGTCAATGCCTTGTATTTGCTCATCAATGCCTTGTATTTGCTTGTTGATGCCTTGTATTTGCTAGTCAATGCCTTGTATTTGCTAGTCAATGCATTGTATTTGCTCGCCAATGCATTGTATTTGCTCGTCAATGCCTTGTATTTGCTTGTCAATGCCTTGTATTTGCTCGTTGATGCCTTGTATTTGCTAGTCGATGCCTTGTATTTGCTCGTTGATGCCTTGTATTTGCTCGTCAATGCCTTGTATTTGCTCGTCAATGCCTTGTACTTGCTCGTCAATGCCTTGATATTTGCTCGTCGATGCCTTGTATTTCCTGGTCGATGCCTTGTATTTGCTCAATGCATTCTATTTTCTCGTCAATGCCTTGTATTTGCCAGTCGATGCCTCGTATTTGCTCGTTGATGCCTTGTATTTGCTCGTCGATGCCTTGTATTTGCTCGTCAATGCCTTGTATTTGCTCGTTGATGCCTTGTATTTGCTCGTCAATGCCTTGTATTTGCTCGTCGATGCCTTGTATTTGCTAGTCAATCCCTTGTATTTGCTCGTCAATGCCTTGTATTTGCTCGTTGATGCCTTGTATTTGCTCGTTGATGCCTTGTATTTGCTAGTCAATGCCTTGTATTTGCTAGTCAATGCCTTGTATTTGCTCGTCAATGCCTTGTATTTGCTTGTTGATGCCTTGTATTTGCTTGTCAATGCATTGTTTTTGCTCGTCAATGCATTGTATTTGCTCGTCAATGCCTTGTATTTGCTCGTCAATGCGTTGTATTTGCTCGTCAGTGCCTTGTATTTGCTCGTCAATGCCTTGTATTTGCTCGTCAATGTATTGTGTTTGCTAGTAAATGCCTTGTATTTGCTCATCGATGATGCCTTCTATTTGCTTTGGATAAATTGCTCACCAACTGTCATGGCGTCATTGCATATTTCAGCTCTGCTCACTTTGTTCATTGTGACATTTAGTTTGTACCTCACATACTCTGAAAGATTGTTTTACTTTAATGATCGAATTGCTTATGATCATGGATGTATTGGGGTCCTTGGCGATGCCAGGTTATGGCTAAAGTGTTCAAACTTTGTAAAGTCTTGTCAACACAGACGGGGGTTCTTCAGACGAAATATTGGTTATTACAGCAATCATACAGCTGGTTTTCACTTGGAGAAAATTGTTTTGGTCGGCATACATCCTAACCCTGGTCCTTTACAATCTACTGAATCTAGTGGTAACCGTCACAATATTAGATGTTTATATTTAAATGCTCGAAGTGTGATAAACAAGACAAACGAACTTCAAACACTTGCCATAGATTCCGATTTAATATGCATTACGGAATCTTGGCTAAAACCCAAAAATTTGGATTGTGAAATCTTATCGGTGAATGATTTTGCGATATATCGACAGGATAGACTTGGTAGAGTCGGTGGTGGTGTTCTGTGTGCAGTGCGAGACTCCCTACCAAGTTGTCGAAGAAAAGATTTTGAAACTGGAGTTGAAATGCTTGCTTGTGAGCTTAGACCTATGAACAGGAAAAAAATTTTAGCTGCCGTTTATTACAGACCACCAAATTCTGATCTCACTTATTTGAAATAAATTAAAAAGTCGCTGCAGCTCATTTCGAAAGCCAAGTTTGATCAAATACTTATATGTGGTGATTTTAATCTACCCGATATGGACTGGTCTACGGGTTTACCAACAACTAGCGAAGCAATCCATAATTATTTCTCGAAGGCGGTTCGTGACTATTTTTTGTGGCAATTGGTCGATTTCCCAACAAGGAATGATAACATTCTTGACCTAGTGCTTACCAACACTCCAGAAAAAATACTGAATCTCGAAGGTTTTGATGATATACTTGAAACCGACCACAAAATCTTAAAATTTGATTTCAATTTAAAAATTCAACCAAAGATAAAGTCAAAGCGTACTGTGTTCAACTTTAAGAATGCAAATTGGTTAGCCCTTAAAGAACTGCTGATGCATACCCCCTGGGACATGGCCTTTGTTAAGAATGACATAAATAATTCTCTTAGCATTTGGTGCGATCTATTTTTTGCTGCTGTCAATGAACACATACCTAAATGTACCAAACGGTGCGTGACTAATCAGCCATGGATTGACACTGAGTTGTTAAAGCTTATTCGCAAGAAAACACATCAAAGAAGGATAGCCAGCCGTACTAAATTACCTATTGAAATTGAAAAATTCAAAACTCTAAGGCGTAAAACGAAACAAATGATCGCCAAAAAACGCAAGGATCACGCTTATAAAATTCGGGATTATCTTGTGGAGAACCCAAAAAGGTTTTGGGCGTTCATTAAATCATCTACAATAACAAAACCGATACCGAAATTTCTTAGAGATGGTCAACTGTTTGTAACAGACAATAAAGCTAAAGCAGAATTATTAAACAAATACTTCCACTCCGTATTCGCTACACCTGACCAACATCAGCCACTGCAATCTCAACTACCAGATGTTGTTACACAAAGGGCTGTTGGTGGATACGCGGATTGCTTGTCGAACATTGAATTGACGGAAAGTGAAGTCGCTAATGTGCTTAAGAACTTGGATCCTAATAAGGCTTGTGGCCCGGGTGGAATACCGAACAGACTTCTTCAGACTGTGGCGACCGAAATTGCACCATCCCTATGCAAGCTATTTAACTTGTCGTTATTCCAGGGGGTTGTTCCTTCAGAATGGAAGTTTGCAAACCTTTCGCCGATTTTAAAAGCTGATGACCCAACACTCTCCTCCAATTATAGACCCATATCGCTCCTAAATACAATCTCCAAGGTACTCGAACGCTGCGTATTTAATCATTGTAGTAAGCATCTGGAGCCTCAGATTTACCATTTACAGCATGGTTTTATGAAGGGTCGATCTACAGTATCGCAACTTGTCGAGGTCTACGATGATATTGTAAACTCTGTCGCAAAGTGGAAAGGGTGTAGATGTGTTGTATCTTGATCTAGCCAAAGCATTTGATAAAGTGCCTCATAATTTGTTACTCTTGAAACTTCAGTTGCATGGTATCTCAGGTCCACTATTGTTATGGATGCAGAGTT
This sequence comes from Chrysogorgia sp. JL179-B06, assembly GCA_035772405.1. NCBI lineage: Eukaryota > Metazoa > Cnidaria > Anthozoa > Scleralcyonacea > Chrysogorgiidae > Chrysogorgia > Chrysogorgia sp. JL179-B06. The sequence continues at coordinate 363,317 of JAYKKM010000300.1, read as the reverse complement.
ATCTTTCTGAACGAAAACAGAGGGTTGTCCTGGATGGTGCTTCTTCTGATTGGCTACCAGTATCATCAGGCGTCCCACAGGGCTCCATCCTGGGACCTTTGTTGTTCTTGGTTTATGTGAATGATGTACCAAGTTGCATTAGTAACAACTCGAATATTGCACTTTTCGCTGATGACTCGAAATTGTATCGGGCGATGGACATAAATTATGACCATAACTTACTTCAAGCCGATTTGGACTGTCTACATACATGGAGCCTTAGATCGGGATTAGATTTCAATTCGCGGAAATGCAAAGTAATGCATATTTCAAAGAAAAGGTCAACTCGGGAAATGAATAGAAATTACAGTCTTGATGATCAACTGATTGAGTGTGTGCCTTCATTTGTCGACCTCGGGATTACTATATCTCACAATTTATCCTGGGCAGACCATATTGAGAAAATTGTTGTTAAAGCTAACAGGACTCTTGGGTTAATGAAAAGGATTTTCCGTGATTTGCAGGATATACAAACTAGAAAAATAATATACTGTGCTCTTGTACGACCCAAGCTGGAATATGGTAGTAGTCTTTGGTCGCCTTACACTAAGAAATACGTGAAATTAATCGAAAATGTCCAGAGAAGAGCTACCAAGTTTATTCTAAACCATCCTGAAGATATGAAGTATATTGATAGATTGACCAAACTAAACTTACTGCCTTTAGAATACCGTAGACAAATTTCAGACTTAACATTTTTCTTCAAATCGAGAAATGGCTTGGTAATCACTGACATTAATAAACATTTGACAGTGTTCGAGCCTGGGTATCGAACACGTAATTATGACATAAATAACTATAATCTAATTATAAAGCATAAGCAAGATTATTACAAGAAAACGTACTTCATAAGAACAGCCGAACTTTGGAACACCTTGCCATCTCAGGTGAAACAGTGCGATTCCATTCGAACATTCAAGACTGCCATTTATAACCTTTATTCATCTAAGTGCTTGGACTATTGTCCTCCTTAGTATAGTATTACCTACTCGCTTATTTATTTATTTATTTATTCGATTCTACAATTTATTGTTATTTCTCCGATATTTTTCGGAGTTTTATGTAAAGGGGTTCTGTTGCAATTGGGACGCAAGTCCTGTTCAAACTCCTGTCATATATTTATAAAGATACTTTGTAATTTATGGCAAATTCATTAAACTAAACTTAAACTAAACATCGATGCCTTGTATTTGCTCGTCGATGCCTTGTATTTGCTGGTCAATGCCTTGTATTTGCTAGTCAATGCCTTGTATTTGCTCGTCAATGCCTTGTATTTGCTCGTTGATGCATTGTATTAGCTAGTCAAAGCATTGTATTTGCTAGTCAATGCATTGTATTTGCTCGTCAATGCCTTGTATTTGCTCGTCGATGCCTTGTATTTGCTGGTCAATGCCTTGTATTTGCTAGTCAATGCCTTGTATTTGCTCGTCAATGCCTTGGATTTGCTCGTTGATGCATTGTATTTGCTAGTCAATGCATTGTATTTGCTAGTCAATGCCTTGTATTTGCTCGTCAATGCCTTGTATTTGCTCGAGGATGCCTTGTATTTGCCAGTCAATCCCTTGTATTTGCTCGTCAATGCCTTGTATTTGCTCATCAATGCCTTGTATTTGCTTGTTGATGCCTTGTATTTGCTAGCCAATGCCTTGTATTTGCTAGTCAATGCCTTGTGTTTGCTCGTCAATGGCTTGTATTTGCTCGTTGATGCCTTGTGTTTGCTCGTCAATGCCTTGTATGTGCTCGTTGATGCCTTGCATTTGCTCGTTGATGCCTTGTATTTGCTCGTTGATGCCTTGTATTTACTCGTTGATGCCTTGTATTTGCTCGTTGATGCCTTGTATTTGCTCGTCAATGTTTTGTATTTGCTATTCAATGGCTTGTATTTGCTCGTTGATGCCTTATATTTGCTCGTCAATGCCTTGTATTTGCTCGTCAATGCCTTGTATTTGCTCGTCAGTGCCTTGTATTTGCTCGTCAATGCCTTGTATGTGCTCGTTGATGCCTTGTATTTGCTCGTTGATGCCTTGTATTTATTCGTTGATGCCTTGTATTTGCTCGTTGATGCCTTGTATTTTATGGTTGATGCCGTGTATTTGCTCGTCAATTATTTGTATTTGCTATTCAATGCCTTGCATTTGCTCGTTGATGCCTTCTATTTGCTCGTCAATGCCTTGTATTTGCTCGTCAATGCCTTGTATTTGCTCGTTAATGCCTTGTAAACTCGTTCATGCCTTGTATTTGCTCGTCGATGCCTTGTATTTGCTAGTCAATGCATTGTATTTGCTAGTCAATGCCTAGTATTTGCTCGTCGATGCCTTGTATTTGCTCGTTGATGCCTTTTATTTGCTCGTCGATGCCTTGTATTTGCTCGTCGATGCCTTGTATTTGCTCGTCAATGCCTTGTATTTGCGCGTTGATGCCTTGTATTTGCTCGTCAATGCCTTGTATTTGCTCGTCAATGCCTTGTATTTGCTCGTCAGTGCCTTGTATTTGCTCGTCAATGCCTTGTATGTGCTCGTTGATGCCTTGTATTTGCTCGTTGATGCCTTGTATTTGCTCGTTGGTGCCTTATATTTGCTCGTCAATGCCTTGTATTTGCTCGTCAATGCCATGTATTTGCTCGTCAGTGCCTTGTATTTGCTCGTCAATGCCTTGTATGTGCTCGTTGATGCCTTGTATTTGCTCGTTGATGCCTTGTATTTGCTCGTTGGTGCCTTGTATTTGCTCGTTGATGCCTTGTATTTTATCGTTGATGCCGTGTATTTGCTCGTCAATTATTTGTATTTTCTATTCAATGCCTTGTATTTGCTCGTTGATGCCTTCTATTTGCTCGTCAATGCCTTGTATTTGCTCGTCAATGCCTTGTATTTGCTCGTCAATGCCTTGTAAACTCGTTCATGCGTTGTATTTGCTCGTCAATGCCTTGTATTTGCTAGTCAATGCATTGTATTTGCTAGTCAATGCCTAGTATTTGCTCGTTGATGCCTTGTATTTGCTATTCAATGCCTTGTATTTGCTCGTTGATGCCTTGTATTTGCTCGTTGTTGCCTTGTATTTGCTCGTTGATGCCTTGTATTTGCTCGTTGATGCCTTGTATTTGCTCGTTGATGGCTTGTATTTGCTCGTCAATGCTTTGTATTTGCTATTCAATGGCTTGTATTTGCTCGTTGATGCCTTGTATTTGCTCGTCAATGCCTTGTATTTGCTCGTCAATGCCTTGTATTTGCTCGTCAGTGCCTTGTATTTGCTCGTCAATGCCTTGTATGTGCTCGTTGATGCCTTGTATTTGCTCGTTGATGCCTTGTATTTGCTCGTTGGTGCCTTATATTTGCTCGTCAATGCCTTGTATTTGCTCGTCAATGCCATGTATTTGCTCGTCAGTGCCTTGTATTTGCTCGTCAATGCCTTGTATGTGCTCGTTGATGCCTTGTATTTGCTCGTTGATGCCTTGTATTTGCTCGTTGGTGCCTTGTATTTGCTCGTTGATGCCTTGTATTTTATCGTTGATGCCGTGTATTTGCTCGTCAATTATTTGTATTTGCTATTCAATGCCTTGTATTTGCTCGTTGATGCCTTCTATTTGCTCGTCAATGCCTTGTATTTGCTCGTCAATGCCTTGTATTTGCTCGTCAATGCCTTGTAAACTCGTTCATGCGTTGTATTTGCTCGTCAATGCCTTGTATTTGCTAGTCAATGCATTGTATTTGCTAGTCAAGCCTAGTATTTGCTCGTTGATGCCTTGTATTTGCTATTCAATGCCTTGTATTTGCTCGTTGATGCCTTGTATTTGCTCGTTGATGCCTTGTATTTGCTCGTTGATGCCTTGTATTTACTCGTTGATGCCTTGTATTTGCTCGTTGATGGCTTCTATTTGCTCGTCAATGCTTTGTATTTGCTATTCAATGGCTTGTATTTGCTCGTTGATGCCTTGTATTTGCTCGTCAATGCCTTGTATTTGCTCGTCAATGCCTTGTATTTGCTCGTCAGTGCCTTCTATTTGCTCGTCAATGCCTTGTATGTGCTCGTTGATGCCTTGTATTTGCTCGTTGATGCCTTGTATTTGCTCGTTGATGCCTTGTATGTTATCGTTGATGCCGTGTATTTGCTCGTCAATTATTTGTATTTGCTATTCAATGCCTTGTATTTGCTCGTTGATGCCTTCTATTTGCTCGTCAATGCCTTGTATTTGCTCGTCAATGCCTTGTATTTGCTCGTCAATGCCTTGTAAACTCGTTCATGCCTTGTATTTGCTCGTCGAATACTTGTATTTGCTAGTCAATGCATTGTATTTGCTAGGCAATGCCTAGTGTTTGCTCGTTGATGCCTTGTATTTGCTAGTCAATACCTTGTATTTGCTCGTCAATGCATTGTATTTGCTCGTCAATGCCTTGTATTTGCTCGTCAATGCATTGATTTGCTAGTCAATGCCTTGTATTTGCACCTCAATACCTTGTATTTGCTCGTCAATGCCTTGTATTTGCTAGTCAATGCCTTGTATTTGCTCGTCGATGCCTTGTATTTGCTCGTCGATGCCTTTTATTTGCTCGTCGATGCTTTTATTTGCTCGTCAATGCCTTGTATTTGCTCGTTGATGCCTTGTATTTGCTCGTCAATGCATTGTATTTGCTAGACAATGCCTGGTATTTGCTCGTTGATGCCTTGTATTTGCTCGTCAATGCCTTGTATTTGCTCGTCAATGCCTTGTATTTGCTAGTCAATGCCTTCTATTTGCTCGTCAATGCCTGGTATTTGCTCGTCAATGCCTTGTAATTGCTCGTTGATGCCTTGTATTTGCCATTCAATGCCTTGTATTTGCTCGTTGATGCCTTGTATTTGCTGGTCAATGCCTTGTATTTGCTAGTCAATCCCTTGTATTTGCTCGTCAATGCCTTGTATTTGCTAGTCTATGCCTAGTATTTGCTCGTTGATGCCTTGTATTTGCTAGTCAATGCCATGTATTTGCTCGTCGATGCATTGTATTTGCTAGTCAGTGCCTTGTCTTTGCTCGTCAATGCGTGTATTTGCTCGTCAATGCCTTGTAATTGCTCATTGATGCCTTGTATTTGCTATTCAATGCCTTGTATTTGCTCGTTGATGCCTTGTATTTGCTCGTCAATGCCTTGTGTTTGCTAGTCAATTCTTTGTATTTGCTATTCAAAGCCTTGTATTTGCTCGTTGATGCCTTCTATTTGCTCGTCAATGCCTTGTATTTGCTCGTCAATGCCTTGTATTTGCTCGTCAATACCTTGTAAACTCGTTCATGCCTTGTATTTGCTCGTCGATGCCTTGTATTTGCTAGTCAATGCATTGTGTTTGCTTGTCGATGCCTTGTATTTGCTCGTCGATGCATTGTATTTGCTCGTCAATGCCTTGTATTTGCTCGTCGATGCATTGATTTGCTAGTCAATACCTTGCATTTGCCCGTTGATGCCTTGTATTTGCTATTCAATGCCTTGTATTTGCTCCTCAATACCTTGTATTTGCTAGTCAATGCCTTGTATTTGCTCGTTGATGCCTTGTATTTGCTAGTCAATGCCTTGTATTTGCTCGTTGATGCCTTGTATTTGCTAGTCAGTGCCTTGTATTTGCTCGTTGATGCCTTGTATTTGCTAGTCAGTGCCTTGTATTTGCTCGTCAATGCATTGTATTTGCTCGTCAATGCCTTGTAATTGCTCGTTGATGCCTTGTATTTGCTATTCAATGCCTTTGTATTTGCTCGTTCATGCCTTGTATTTCTCGTCAATGCCTTGTATTTGGTAGTCAATGCATTGTATTTGCTCGTCAATGCCTTGTAATTGCTCGTTGATGCCTTGTATTTGCTATTCAATGCCTTGTATTTGCTCGTTGATGCCTTGTATTTGCTCGTCAATGCCTTGTATTTCCCCGTCAATGCCTTGTATTTGCTAGTCTATGCCTAGTATTTGCTCGTTGATGCCTTGTATTTGCTAGTCAATGCCTTGTATTTGCTCGTCAATGCATTGTATTTGCTCGTCAATGCCTTGTATTTGCTCGTCAATGCCTTGTATTTGCTAGTCTATGCCTAGTATTTGCTCGTTGATGCCTTGTATTTGCTAGTCAATGCCTTGTATTTGCTCGTCAATGCATTGTATTTGCTCGTCAATGCCTTGTATTTTCTCGTCAATGCATTGATTTGCTAGTCAATGCCTTGTATTTGCACCTCAATACCTTCTATTTGCTCGTCAATGCCTTGTATTTGCTCGTCAGTGCCTTGTATTTGCTCGTCGATGCCTTCTATTTGCTCGTCAATGCCTTGTATTTGCTCGTCAATGCCTTGTATTTGCTCGTCAATGCCTTGTAAACTCGTTCAAGCCTTGTATTTGCTCGTTGATGCCTTGTATTTGCAAGTCAATGCCTTGCATTTGCTATTCAATGCCTTGTATTTGCTCGTTGATGCCTTCTATTTGCTCGTCAATGCCTTGTATTTGCTCGTCAATGCCTTGTATTTGCTCGTCAATGCCTTGTAAACTCGTTCAAGCCTTGTATTTGCTCGTTGATGCCTTGTATTTGCAAGTCAATGCCTTGTATTTGCTAGTCAATGCCTTGTATTTGCTAGTCAATGCCTTGTATTTGCTCGTCAATGCCTTGTATTTGCTCGTCAATGCCTTGTATTTGCTCGTTGATGCCATGTATTTTCTCGTTGATGCCTTGTATTTGCTCGTTGATGTCTTGTATTTGCTCGTTGATGCCTTGCATTTGCTCGTCCATGCCTTGTATTTGCTATTCAAGGCCTTGTATTTGCAAGTCAATGCCTTGTATTTGCTCGTCAATGCCTTGTATTTGCTCGTCAATGCCTTGTATTTGCTCGTCAATGCCTTGTATGTGCTCGTTGATGCCTTGTATTTGCTCGTTGATGCCTTGTATTTGCTCGTTGATGCCTTGTATTTGCTCGTTGATGCCTTGTATTTGCTCGTTGATGCCTTGTATTTGCTCGTTGATGCCTTGTATTTGCTAGTCAGTGCCTTGTATTTGCTCGTTGATGCCTTGTATTTGCTAGTCAGTGCCTTGTATTTGCTCGTCAATGCATTGTATTTGCTCGTCAATGCCTTGTAATTGCTCGTTGATGCCTTGTATTTGCCATTCAATGCCTTTGTATTTGCTCGTTCATGCCTTGTATTTCTCGTCAATGCCTTGTATTTGGTAGTCAATGCATTGTATTTGCTCGTCAATGCCTTGTAATTGCTCGTTGATGCATTGTATTTGCTATTCAATGCCTTGTATTTGCTCGTTGATGCCTTGTATTTGCTCGTCAATGCCTTGTATTTCCTCGTCAATGCCTTGTATTTGCTAGTCTATGCCTAGTATTTGCTCGTTGATGCCTTGTATTTGCTAGTCAATGCCTTGTATTTGCTCGTCAATGCATTGTATTTGCTCGTCAATGCCTTGTATTTGCTCGTCAATGCCTTGTATTTGCTAGTCTATGCCTAGTATTTGCTCGTTGATGCCTTGTATTTGCTAGTCAATGCCTTGTATTTGCTCGTCAATGCATTGTATTTGCTCGTCAATGCCTTGTATTTTCTCGTCAATGCATTGATTTGCTAGTCAATGCCTTGTATTTGCACCTCAATACCTTGTATTTGCTCGTCAATGCCTTGTATTTGCTCGTCAATGCCTTGTATTTGCTCGTTGATGCCTTCTATTTGCTCGTCAATGCCTTGTATTTGCTCGTCAATGCCTTCTATTTGCTCGTCAATGCCTTGTAAACTCGTTCAAGCCTTGTATTTGCTCGTTGATGCCTTGTATTTGCAAGTCAATGCCTTGTATTTGCTATTCAATGCCTTGTATTTGCTCGTTGATGCCTTCTATTTGCTCGTCAATGCCTTGTATTTGCTCGTCAATGCCTTGTATTTGCTCGTCAATGCCTTGGAAACTCGTTCAAGCCTTGTATTTGCTCGTTGATGCCTTGTATTTGCAAGTCAATGCCTTGTATTTGCTAGTCAATGCCTTGTATTTGCTAGTCAATGCCTTGTATTTGCTCGTCAATGCCTTGTATTTGCTCGTCAATGCCTTGTATTTGCTCGTTGATGCCATGTATTTTCTCGTTGATGCCTTGTATTTGCTCGTTGATGTCTTGTATTTGCTCGTTGATGCCTTGTATTTGCTCGTCCATGCCTTGTATTTGCTATTCAAGGCCTTGTATTTGCTCGTCAATGCCTTGTATTTGCTCGTCAATGCCTTGTATTTGCTCGTCAATGCCTTGTATTTGCTCGTCAATGCCTTGTATGTGCTCGTTGATGCCTTGTATTTGCTCGTTGATGCCTTGTATTTGCTCGTTGATGCCATGTATTTGCTCGTTGATGCCTTGTATTTGCTCGTTGATGCCTTGTATGTTATCGTTGATGCCGTGTATTTGCTCGTCAATTATTTGTATTTGCTATTCAATGCCTTGTATTTGCTCGTTGATGCCTCCTATTTGCTCGTCAATGCCTTGTATTTGCTCGTCAATGCCTTGTATTTGCTCGTCAATGCCTTGTAAACTCGTTCAAGCCTTGTATTTGCTCGTTGATGCCTTGTATTTGCTCGTCAATGCCTTGTATTTCCTCGTCAATGCCTTGTATTTGCTAGTCTATGCCTAGTATTTGCTCGTTGATGCCTTGTATTTGCTAGTCAATGCCTTGTATTTGCTCGTCAATGCATTGTATTTGCTCGTCAATGCCTTGTATTTGCTCGTCAATGCATTGATTTGCTAGTCAATGCCTTGTATTTGCACCTCAATACCTTGTATTTTCTCGTCAATGCCTTGTATTTGCTCGTCAATGCATTGTATTTCCTAGTCAATGCCTTGTATTTGCTCGTTGATGCCTTGTATTTGCTAGTCAATGCCTTGTATTTGCTCGTCGATGCCTTGTATTTGCTCGTCGATGCCTTGTATTTGCTCGTCGATGCCTTTTATTTGCTCGTCAATGCCTTGTATTTGATCGTTGATGCCTTGTATTTGCTCGTCAATGCATTGTATTTGCTAGACAATGCCTGGTATTTGCTCGTTGATGCCTAGTATTTGCTCGTCAATGCCTTGTATTTGCTCGTCAATGCCTTGTATTTGCTAGTCAATGCCTTCTATTTGCTCGTCAATGCCTTGTATATGCTCGCCAATGCCTTGTATTTGCTCGTCAATGCCTTGTATTTGCTCATCAATGCATTGTATTAGCTAGACAATGCCTGGTATTTGCTCGTCAATGCCTTGTATTTGCTCGTCAATGCCTTGTATTTGCTCGTCAATGCCTTGTATTTGCTAGTCAATGCATTGTATTTGCTCGTCGATGCCATGTATTTGCTCGTTAATGCCTTGTATTTGCTAGTCAGTGCCTTGTATTTGCTCGTCAATGCATTGTATTTGCTCGTCAATGCCTTGTAATTGCTTGTTGATGCCTTGTATTTGCTCGTCAATGCCTTGTATTTGCTAGTCAATGCATTGTATTTGCTCGTCAATGCCTTGTATTTGCTCGTTGATACCTTGTATTTGATAGTCAATGCCTTGAATTTGCTCGTCAATGCATTGTATTTGCTAGTCAATGCCTTCTATGTGCTCGTTGATGCCTTGTATTTGCTCGTTTTTCGCCTTGTTTTGCTCGTTGATGCCTTGTATTTACTCATTAATGCCTTGTAAATATGCTCGTCAATTCTTTGTATTTGCTAGTCAGTGCCTTGTATTTGCTCGTTGATGCCTTCTATTTGCTCGTCAATGCCTTGTATTTGCTCGTCAATGCCTTGTATTTGCTCGTCAATGCCTTGTAAACTCGTTCAAGCCTTGTATTTGCTCGTTGATGCCTTGTATTTGCAAGTCAATGCCTTGTATTTGCTAGTCAATGCCTTGTATTTGCTAGTCAATGCCTTGTATTTGCTCGTCAATGCCTTGTATTTGCTCGTCAATGCCTTGTATTTGCTCGTTGATGCCATGTATTTTCTCGTTGATGCCTTGTATTTGCTCGTTGATGTCTTGTATTTGCTCGTTGATGCCTTGCATTTGCTCGTCCATGCCTTGTATTTGCTATTCAAGGCCTTGTATTTGCTCGTCAATGCCTTGTGTTTGCTCGTCAATGCCTTGTATTTGCTCGTCAATGCCTTGTATTTGCTCGTCAATGCCTTGTATGTGCTCGTTGATGCCTTGTATTTGCTCGTTGATGCCTTGTATTTGCTCGTTGATGCCTTGTATTTGCTCGTTGATGCCTTGTATTTGCTCGTTGATGCCTTCTATTTGCTCGTCAATGCCTTGTATTTGCTCGTCAATGCCTTGTATTTGCTCGTCAATGCCTTGTAAACTCGTTCAAGCCTTGTATTTGCTCGTTGATGCCTTGTATTTGCAAGTCAATGCCTTGTATTTGCTAGTCAATGCCTTGTATTTGCTAGTCAATGCCTTGTATTTGCTCGTCAATGCCTTGTATTTGCTCGTCAATGCCTTGTATTTGCTCGTTGATGCCATGTATTTTCTCGTTGATGCCTTGTATTTGCTCGTTGATGTCTTGTATTTGCTCGTTGATGCCTTGCATTTGCTCGTCCATGCCTTGTATTTGCTATTCAAGGCCTTGTATTTGCTCGTCAATGCCTTGTATTTGCTCGTCAATGCCTTGTATTTGCTCGTCAATGCCTTGTATTTGCTCGTCAATGCCTTGTATGTGCTCGTTGATGCCTTGTATTTGCTCGTTGATGCCTTGTATTTGCTCGTTGATGCCTTGTATTTGCTCGTTGATGCCTTGTATTTGCTCGTTGATGCCTTGTATTTGCTCGTTGATGCCTTGTATTTGCTAGTCAGTGCCTTGTATTTGCTCGTTGATGCCTTGTATTTGCTAGTCAGTGCCTTGTATTTGCTCGTCAATGCATTGTATTTGCTCGTCAATGCCTTGTAATTGCTCGTTGATGCCTTGTATTTGCAAGTCAATGCCTTGTATTTGTTATTCAATGCCTTGTATTTGCTCGTTGATGCCTTCTATTTGCTCGTCAATGCCTTGTATTTGCTCGTCAATGCCTTGTATTTGCTCGTCAATGCCTTGGAAACTCGTTCAAGCCTTGTATTTGCTCGTTGATGCCTTGTATTTGCAAGTCAATGCCTTGTATTTGCTAGTCAATGCCTTGTATTTGCTAGTCAATGCCTTGTATTTGCTCGTCAATGCCTTGTATTTGCTCGTCAATGCCTTGTATTTGCTCGTTGATGCCATGTATTTTCTCGTTGATGCCTTGTATTTGCTCGTTGATGTCTTGTATTTGCTCGTTGATGCCTTGCATTTGCTCGTCCATGCCTTGTATTTGCTATTCAAGGCCTTGTATTTGCTCGTCAATGCCTTGTATTTGCTCGTCAATGCCTTGTATTTGCTCGTCAATGCCTTGTATTTGCTCGTCAATGCCTTGTATTTGCTCGTCAATGCCTTGTATTTGCTCGTTGATGCCATGTATTTTCTCGTTGATGCCTTGTATTTGCTCGTTGATGTCTTGTATTTGCTCGTTGATGCCTTGTATTTGCTCGTCCATGCCTTGTATTTGCTATTCAAGGCCTTGTATTTGCTCGTCAATGCCTTGTATTTGCTCGTCAATGCCTTGTATTTGCTCGTCAATGCCTTGTATTTGCTCGTCAATGCCTTGTATGTGCTCGTTGATGCCTTGTATTTGCTCGTTGATGCCTTGTATTTGCTCGTTGATGCCATGTATTTGCTCGTTGATGCCTTGTATTTGCTCGTTGATGCCTTGTATGTTATCGTTGATGCCGTGTATTTGCTCGTCAATTATTTGTATTTGCTATTCAATGCCTTGTATTTGCTCGTTGATGCCTCCTATTTGCTCGTCAATGCCTTGTATTTGCTCGTCAATGCCTTGTATTTGCTCGTCAATGCCTTGTAAACTCGTTCAAGCCTTGTATTTGCTCGTTGATGCCTTGTATTTGCTCGTCAATGCCTTGTATTTCCTCGTCAATGCCTTGTATTTGCTAGTCTATGCCTAGTATTTGCTCGTTGATGCCTTGTATTTGCTAGTCAATGCCTTGTATTTGCTCGTCAATGCATTGTATTTGCTCGTCAATGCCTTGTATTTGCTCGTCAATGCATTGATTTGCTAGTCAATGCCTTGTATTTGCACCTCAATACCTTGTATTTTCTCGTCAATGCCTTGTATTTGCTCGTCAATGCATTGTATTTCCCAGTCAATGCCTTGTATTTGCTCGTTGATGCCTTGTATTTGCTAGTCAATGCCTTGTATTTGCTCGTCGATGCCTTGTATTTGCTCGTCGATGCCTTGTATTTGCTCGTCGATGCCTTTTATTTGCTCGTCAATGCCTTGTATTTGATCGTTGATGCCTTGTATTTGCTCGTCAATGCATTGTATTTGCTAGACAATGCCTGGTATTTGCTCGTTGATGCCTTGTATTTGCTCGTCAATGCCTTGTATTTGCTCGTCAATGCCTTGTATTTGCTAGTCAATGCCTTCTATTTGCTCGTCAATGCCTTGTATATGCTCGCCAATGCCTTGTATTTGCTCGTCAATGCCTTGTATTTGCTCATCAATGCATTGTATTAGCTAGACAATGCTTGGTATTTGCTCGTCAATGCCTTGTATTTGCTCGTCAATGCCTTGTATTTGCTCGTCAATGCCTTGTATTTGCTAGTCAATGCATTGTATTTGCTCGTCGATGCCATGTATTTGCTCGTTAATGCCTTGTATTTGCTAGTCAGTGCCTTGTATTTGCTCGTCAATGCATTGTGTTTGCTCGTCAATGCCTTGTAATTGCTTGTTGATGCCTTGTATTTGCTCGTCAATGCCTTGTATTTGCTAGTCAATGCATTGTATTTGCTCGTCAATGCCTTGTATTTGCTCGTTAATACCTTGTATTTGATAGTCAATGCCTTGTATTTGCTCGTCAATGCATTGTATTTGCTAGTCAATGCCTTCTATGTGCTCGTTGATGCCTTGTATTTGCTCGTTTTTCGCCTTGTTTTGCTCGTTGATGCCTTGTATTTACTCATTAATGCCTTGTAAATATGCTCGTCAATTCTTTGTATTTGCTAGTCAGTGCCTTGTATTTGCTCGTTGATGCCTTCTATTTGCTCGTCAATGCCTTGTATTTGCTCGTCAATGCCTTGTATTTGCTCGTCAATGCCTTGTAAACTCGTTCAAGCCTTGTATTTGCTCGTTGATGCCTTGTATTTGCAAGTCAATGCCTTGTATTTGCTAGTCAATGCCTTGTATTTGCTAGTCAATGCCTTGTATTTGCTCGTCAATGCCTTGTATTTGCTCGTCAATGCCTTGTATTTGCTCGTTGATGCCATGTATTTTCTCGTTGATGCCTTGTATTTGCTCGTTGATGTCTTGTATTTGCTCGTTGATGCCTTGCATTTGCTCGTCCATGCCTTGTATTTGCTATTCAAGGCCTTGTATTTGCTCGTCAATGCCTTGTATTTGCTCGTCAATGCCTTGTATTTGCTCGTCAATGCCTTGTATTTGCTCGTCAATGCCTTGTATGTGCTCGTTGATGCCTTGTATTTGCTCGTTGATGCCTTGTATTTGCTCGTTGATGCCTTGTATTTGCTCGTTGATGCCTTGTATTTGCTCGTTGATGCCTTCTATTTGCTCGTCAATGCCTTGTTTTTGCTCGTCAATGCCTTGTATTTGCTCGTCAATGCCTTGTAAACTCGTTCAAGCCTTGTATTTGCTCGTTGATGCCTTGTATTTGCAAGTCAATGCCTTGTATTTGCTAGTCAATGCCTTGTATTTGCTTGTCAATGCCTTGTATTTGCTCGTCAATGCCTTGTATTTGCTCGTCAATGCCTTGTATTTGCTCGTTGATGCCATGTATTTTCTCGTTGATGCCTTGTATTTGCTCGTTGATGTCTTGTATTTGCTCGTTGATGCCTTGCATTTGCTCGTCCATGCCTTGTATTTGCTATTCAAGGCCTTGTATTTGCTCGTCAATGCCTTGTATTTGCTCGTCAATGCCTTGTATTTGCTCGTCAATGCCTTGTATTTGCTCGTCAATGCCTTGTATGTGCTCGTTGATGCCTTGTATTTGCTCGTTGATGCCTTGTATTTGCTCGTTGATGCCTTGTATTTGCTCGTTGATGCCTTGTATTTGCTCGTTGATGCCTTGTATTTGCTCGTTGATGCCTTGTATTTGCTAGTCAGTGCCTTGTATTTGCTCGTTGATGCCTTGTATTAGCTAGTCAGTGCCTTGTATTTGCTGGTCAATGCATTGTATTTGCTCGTCAATGCCTTGTAATTGCTCGTTGATGCCTTGTATTTGCAAGTCAATGCCTTGTATTTGTTATTCAATGCCTTGTATTTGCTCGTTGATGCCTTCTATTTGCTCGTCAATGCCTTGTATTTGCTCGTCAATGCCTTGTATTTGCTCGTCAATGCCTTGGAAACTCGTTCAAGCCTTGTATTTGCTCGTTGATGCCTTGTATTTGCAAGTCAATGCCTTGTATTTGCTAGTCAATGCCTTGTATTTGCTAGTCAATGCCTTGTATTTGCTCGTCAATGCCTTGTATTTGCTCGTCAATGCCTTGTATTTGCTCGTTGATGCCATGTATTTTCTCGTTGATGCCTTGTATTTGCTCGTTGATGTCTTGTATTTGCTCGTTGATGCCTTGCATTTGCTCGTCCATGCCTTGTATTTGCTATTCAAGGCCTTGTATTTGCTCGTCAATGCCTTGTATTTGCTCGTCAATGCCTTGTATTTGCTCGTCAATGCCTTGTATTTGCTCGTCAATGCCTTGTATGTGCTCGTTGATGCCTTGTATTTGCTCGTTGATGCCTTGTATTTGCTCGTTGATGCCTTGTATTTGCTCGTTGATGCCTTGTATTTGCTCGTTGATGCGTTGTATTTGCTCGTTGATGCCTTGTATTTGCTAGTCAGTGCCTTGTATTTGCTCGTTGATGCCTTGTATTTGCTAGTCAGTGCCTTGTATTTGCTCGTCAATGCATTGTATTTGCTCGTCAATGCCTTGTAATTGCTCGTTGATGCCTTGTATTTACTATTCAATGCCTTTGTATTTGCTCGTTCATGCCTTGTATTTCTCGTCAATGCCTTGTATTTGGTAGTCAATGCATTGTATTTGCTCGTCAATGCCTTGTAATTGCTCGTTGATGCCTTGTATTTGCTATTCAATGCCTTGTATTTGCTCGTTGATGCCTTGTATTTGCTCGTCAATGCCTTGTATTTCCTCGTCAATGCCTTGTATTTGCTAGTCTATGCCTAGTATTTGCTCGTTGATGCCTTGTATTTGCTAGTCAATGCCTTGTATTTGCTCGTCAATGCATTGTATTTGCTCGTCAATGCCTTGTATTTGCTCGTCAATGCCTTGTATTTGCTAGTCTATGCCTAGTATTTGCTCGTTGATGCCTTGTATTTGCTAGTCAATGCCTTGTATTTGCTCGTCAATGCATTGTATTTGCTCGTCAATGCCTTGTATTTTCTCGTCAATGCATTGATTTGCTGTCAATGCCTTGTATTTGCACCTCAATACCTTGTATTTGCTCGTCAATGCCTTGTATTTGCTCGTCAATGCCTTGTATTTGCTCGTTGATGCCTTCTATTTGCTCGTCAATGCCTTGTATTTGCTCGTCAATGCCTTGTATTTGCTCGTCAATGCCTTGTAAACTCGTTCAAGCCTTGTATTTGCTCGTTGATGCCTTGTATTTGCAAGTCAATGCCTTGTATTTGCTATTCAATGCCTTGTATTTGCTCGTTGATGCCTTCTATTTGCTCGTCAATGCCTTGTATTTGCTCGTCAATGCCTTGTATTTGCTCGTCAATGCCTTGGAAACTCGTTCAAGCCTTGTATTTGCTCGTTGATGCCTTGTATTTGCAAGTCAATGCCTTGTATTTGCTAGTCAATGCCTTGTATTTGCTAGTCAATGCCTTGTATTTGCTCGTCAATGCCTTGTATTTGCTCGTCAATGCCTTGTATTTGCTCGTTGATGCCATGTATTTTCTCGTTGATGCCTTGTATTTGCTCGTTGATGTCTTGTATTTGCTCGTTGATGCCTTGTATTTGCTCGTCCATGCCTTGTATTTGCTATTCAAGGCCTTGTATTTGCTCGTCAATGCCTTGTATTTGCTCGTCAATGCCTTGTATTTGCTCGTCAATGCCTTGTATTTGCTCGTCAATGCCTTGTATGTGCTCGTTGATGCCTTGTATTTGCTCGCTGATGCCTTGTATTTGCTCGTTGATGCCATGTATTTGCTCGTTGATGCCTTGTATTTGCTCGTTGATGCCTTGTATGTTATCGTTGATGCCGTGTATTTGCTCGTCAATTATTTGTATTTGCTATTCAATGCCTTGTATTTGCTCGTTGATGCCTCCTATTTGCTCGTCAATGCCTTGTATTTGCTCGTCAATGCCTTGTATGTGCTCGTCAATGCCTTGTAAACTCGTTCAAGCCTTGTATTTGCTCGTTGATGCCTTGTATTTGCTCGTCAATGCCTTGTATTTCCTCGTCAATGCCTTGTATTTGCTAGTCTATGCCTAGTATTTGCTCGTTGAAGCCTTGTATTTGCTAGTCAATGCCTTGTATTTGCTCGTCAATGCATTGTATTTGCTCGTCAATGCCTTGTATTTGCTCGTCAATGCATTGATTTGCTAGTCAATGCCTTGTATTTGCACCTCAATACCTTGTATTTTCTCGTCAATGCCTTGTATTTGCTTGTCAATGCATTGTATTTCCTAGTCAATGCCTTGTATTTGCTCGTTGATGCCTTGTATTTGCTAGTCAATGCCTTGTATTTGCTCGTCGATGCCTTGTATTTGCTCGTCGATGCCTTGTATTTGCTCGTCGATGCCTTTTATTTGCTCGTCAATGCCTTGTATTTGATCGTTGATGCCTTGTATTTGCTCGTCAATGCATTGTATTTGCTAGACAATGCCTGGTATTTGCTCGTTGATGCCTTGTATTTGCTCGTCAATGCCTTGTATTTGCTCGTCAATGCCTTGTATTTGCTAGTCAATGCCTTCTATTTGCTCGTCAATGCCTTGTATATGCTCGTCAATGCCTTGTATTTGCTCGTCAATGCCTTGTATTTGCTCATCAATGCATTGTATTAGCTAGACAATGCCTGGTATTTGCTCGTCAATGCCTTGTATTTGCTCGTCAATGCCTTGTATTTGCTCGTCAATGCCTTGTATTTGCTAGTCAATGCATTGTATTTGCTCGTCGATGCCATGTATTTGCTCGTTAATGCCTTGTATTTGCTAGTCAGTGCCTTGTATTTGCTCGTCAATGCATTGTATTTGCTCGTCAATGCCTTGTAATTGCTTGTTGATGCCTTGTATTTGCTCGTCAATGCCTTGTATTTGCTAGTCAATGCATTGTATTTGATCGTCAATGCCTTGTATTTGCTCGTTGATACCTTGTATTTGATAGTCAATGCCTTGTATTTGCTCGTCAATGCATTGTATTTGCTAGTCAATGCCTTCTATGTGCTCGTTGATGCCTTGTATTTGCTCGTTTTTCGCCTTGTTTTGCTCGTTGATGCCTTGTATTTACTCATTAATGCCTTGTAAATATGCTCGTCAATTCTTTGTATTTGCTATTCAATGCCTTGTATTTGCTCGTTGATGCCTTCTATTTGCTCGTCAATGCCTTGTGTTTGCTCGTCAATGCCTTGTATTTGCTCGTCAATACCTTGTAAACTCGTTCATGCCTTGTATTTGCTCGTCGATGCCTTGTATTTGCTAGTCAATGCATTGTGTTTGCTCGTCGATGCCTTGTATTTGCTCGTCGATGCATTGTATTTGCTCGTTGATACCTTGTATTTGATAGTCAATGCCTTGTATTTGCTCGTCAATGCATTGTATTTGCTAGTCAATGCCTTCTATGTGCTCGTTGATGCCTTGTATTTGCTCGTTTTTCGCCTTGTTTTGCTCGTTGATGCCTTGTATTTACTCATTAATGCCTTGTGAATATGCTCGTCAATTCTTTGTATTTGCTATTCAATGCCTTGTATTTGCTCGTTGATGCCTTCTATTTGCTCGTCAATGCCTTGTGTTTGCTCGTCAATGCCTTGTATTTGCTCGTCAATACCTTGTAAACTCGTTCATGCCTTGTATTTGCTCGTCGATGCCTTGTATTTGCTAGTCAATGCATTGTGTTTGCTCGTCGATGCCTTGTATTTGCTCGTCGATGCATTGTATTTGCTCGTCAATGCCTTGTATTTGCTCGTCGATGCATTGATTTGCTAGTCAATGCCTTGCATTTGCCCGTTGATGCCTTGTATTTGCTAGTCAATGCCTTGTATTTGATCCACAATACCTTGTATTTGCTAGTCAATGCCTTGTATTTGCTCGTTGATGCCTTGTATTTGCTAGTCAATGCCTTGTATTTGCTCGTTGATGCCTTGTATTTGCTAGTCAGTGCCTTGTATTTGCTCGTTGATGTCTTGTATTTTTAGTCAGTGCCGTGTATTTGCTCGTCAATGCATTGTATTTGCTCGTCAATGCCTTGTAATTGCTCGTTGATGCCTTGTATTTGCTATTCAATGCCTTTGTATTTGCTCGTTGATGCCTTGTATTTGCTCGTCAATGCCTTGTATTTGGTAGTCAATGCATTGTATTTGCTCGTCAATGCCTTGTATTTGCTCGTTGATGCCTAGTGTTTGCTCCTCAATACCTTGTATTTGCTCGTCAATGCCTTGTATTTGCGAGTCAGTGCCTTGTATTTGCTAGTCAATGCATTGTATTTGCTAGTCAATACCTTGTATTTGCTCATCAATGCCTTGTATTTGCTCGTCAATGCTTTGTATTTGCTCGTCAATGCCTTGTATTTGCTCGTCAATGCATTGTATTTGCTCGTCAATGCCTTGTATTTGCTAGTCAATGCCTTGTATTTGCTCACCAATGCCTTGTATTTGCTCATCAATGCCTTGTATTTGCTAGTCAATGCGTTGTAATTGCTCATCAATGCCTTGTATTTGCTCGTCGATGCCTTGTATTTGCTCCTCAATGCATTGTATTTGCTAGTCAATGCCTTGTATTTGATCGTTGATGCCTTGTATTTGCTCGTCAATGCATTGTATTTGCTAGACAATGCCTGGTATTTGCTCGTTGATGCCTTGTATTTGCTCGTCAATGCCTTGTATTTGCTCGTCAATGCCTTGTATTTGCTAGTCAATGCCTTCTATTTGCTCGTCAATGCCTTGTATATGCTCGCCAATGCCTTGTATTTGCTCGTCAATGCCTTGTATTTGCTCATCAATGCATTGTATTAGCTAGACAATGCCTGGTATTTGCTCGTCAATGCCTTGTATTTGCTCGTCAATGCCTTGTATTTGCTCGTCAATGCCTTGTATTTGCTAGTCAATGCATTGTATTTGCTCGTCGATGCCATGTATTTGCTCGTTAATGCCTTGTATTTGCTAGTCAGTGCCTTGTATTTGCTCGTCAATGCATTGTATTTGCTCGTCAATGCCTTGTAATTGCTTGTTGATGCCTTGTATTTGCTCGTCAATGCCTTGTATTTGCTAGTCAATGCATTGTATTTGCTCGTCAATGCCTTGTATTTGCTCGTTGATACCTTGTATTTGATAGTCAATGCCTTGTATTTGCTCGTCAATGCATTGTATTTGCTAGTCAATGCCTTCTATGTGCTCGTTGATGCCTTGTATTTGCTCGTTTTTCGCCTTGTTTTGCTCGTTGATGCCTTGTATTTACTCATTAATGCCTTGTAAATATGCTCGTCAATTCTTTGTATTTGCTATTCAATGCCTTGTATTTGCTCGTTGATGCCTTCTATTTGCTCGTCAATGCCTTGTGTTTGCTCGTCAATGCCTTGTATTTGCTCGTCAATACCTTGTAAACTCGTTCATGCCTTGTATTTGCTCGTCGATGCCTTGTATTTGCTAGTCAATGCATTGTGTTTGCTCGTCGATGCCTTGTATTTGCTCGTCGATGCATTGTATTTGCTCGTTGATACCTTGTATTTGATAGTCAATGCCTTGTATTTGCTCGTCAATGCATTGTATTTGCTAGTCAATGCCTTCTATGTGCTCGTTGATGCCTTGTATTTGCTCGTTTTTCGCCTTGTTTTGCTCGTTGATGCCTTGTATTTACTCATTAATGCCTTGTAAATATGCTGGTCAATTCTTTGTATTTGCTATTCAATGCCTTGTATTTGCTCGTTGATGCCTTCTATTTGCTCGTCAATGCCTTGTGTTTGCTCGTCAATGCCTTGTATTTGCTCGTCAATACCTTGTAAACTCGTTCATGCCTTGTATTTGCTCGTCGATGCCTTGTATTTGCTAGTCAATGCATTGTGTTTGCTCGTCGATGCCTTGTATTTGCTCGTCGATGCATTGTATTTGCTCGTCAATGCCTTGTATTTGCTCGTCGATGCATTGATTTGCTAGTCAATGCCTTGCATTTGCCCGTTGATGCCTTGTATTTGCTAGTCAATGCCTTGTATTTGATCCACAATACCTTGTATTTGCTAGTCAATGCCTTGTATTTGCTCGTTGATGCCTTGTATTTGCTAGTCAATGCCTTGTATTTGCTCGTTGATGCCTTGTATTTGCTAGTCAGTGCCTTGTATTTGCTCGTTGATGTCTTGTATTTTTAGTCAGTGCCGTGTATTTGCTCGTCAATGCATTGTATTTGCTCGTCAATGCCTTGTAATTGCTCGTTGATGCCTTGTATTTGCTATTCAATGCCTTTGTATTTGCTCGTTGATGCCTTGTATTTGCTCGTCAATGCCTTGTATTTGGTAGTCAATGCATTGTATTTGCTCGTCAATGCCTTGTATTTGCTCGTTGATGCCTAGTGTTTGCTCCTCAATACCTTGTATTTGCTCGTCAATGCCTTGTATTTGCGAGTCAGTGCCTTGTATTTGCTAGTCAATGCATTGTATTTGCTAGTCAATACCTTGTATTTGCTCATCAATGCCTTGTATTTGCTCGTCAATGCATTGTATTTGCTCGTCAATGCCTTGTATTTGCTCGTCAATGCATTGTATTTGCTCGTCAATGCCTTGTATTTGCTAGTCAATGCCTTGTATTTGCTCACCAATGCCTTGTATTTGCTCATCAATGCCTTGTATTTGCTAGTCAATGCGTTGTAATTGCTCATCAATGCCTTGTATTTGCTCGTCGATGCCTTGTATTTGCTCCTCAATGCATTGTATTTGCTAGTCCATGCCTTGTATTTGCTCGTCGATGCCTTGTATTTGCTCGTCAATGCCTTGTATTTGCTCGTTGATGCCTAGTGTTTGCTCCTCAATACCTTGTATTTGCTCGTCAATGCCTTGTATTTGCGAGTCAGTGCCTTGTATTTGCTAGTCAATGCATTGTATTTGCTAGTCAATACCTTGTATTTACTCATCAATGCCTTGTATTTGCTCGTCAATGCATTGTATTTGCTCGTCAATGTCTTGTATTTGCTCGTCAATGCATTGTATTTGCTCGTCAATGCATTGTATTTGCTCCTCAATGCCTTGTATTTGCTCGTTGATGCCTTTTATTTGCTCGTCGATGCCTTGTATTTGCTCGTCGATGCCTTGTATTTGCTCGTCAATGCCTTGTATTTGCTCGTCGATGCCTTGTATTTGCCAGTCAATCCCTTGTATTTGCTCGTCAATGCCTTGTATTTGCTCATCAATGCCTTGTATTTGCTTGTTGATGCCTTGTATTTGCTAGTCAATGCCTTGTATTTGCTAGTCAATGCCTTGTGTTTGCTCGTCAATGGCTTGTATTTGCTCGTTGATGCCTTGTATTTGTTTGTCAATGCATTGTATTTGCTCGCCAATGCATTGTATTTGCTCGTCAATGCCTTGTATTTGCTCGTCGATGCCTTGTATTTGTTCGTCGATGCCTTGTATTTGCTCGTCAATGCCTTGTATTTGCTCGTCAATGCCTTGTATTTTATAGTCAATGCCTTGTATTTGCTCGTTGATGCCTTGTATTTGCTCGTCAATGCCTTGTATTTGCTCGTCAATGCCTTGTATTTGCTAGTCAATGCCTTGTATTTGCTCATCAATGCCTTGTATTTGCTCATCAATGCCTTGTATTTGCTAGCCAATGCGTTGTAATTGCTCATCAATGCCTTGTATTTGCTCGTCAATGCCTTGTATTTGCTCGTCAGTGCCTTGTATTTGCTCGTCAATGCATTGTATTTGCTCGTTAATGCCTTGTATTTGCTCGTCAATGTCTTGTATTTGCTAGTAAATGCCTTGTATTTGCTCATCGATGCCTTGTATTTGCTCGTCAATGCCTTGTATTTGCGAGTCAGTCAGTGCCTTGTATTTGCTAGTCAATGCATTGTATTTGCTAGTCAATGCCTTATATTTGCTCATCAATGCCTTGTATTTGCTCGTCAATGCATTGTATTTGCTCGTCAATGCCTTGTATTTGCTCGTCAATGCATTGTATTTGCTCGTCAATGCCTTGTATTTGCTAGTCAATGCCTTGTATTTGCTCGTCAATGCCTTGTATTTGCTCGTCAATGCCTTGTATTTGCTCGTTGATGCCATGTATTTTCTCGTTGATGCCTTGTATTTGCTCGTTGATGTCTTGTATTTGCTCGTTGATGCCTTGCATTTGCTCGTCCATGCCTTGTATTTGCTATTCAAGGCCTTGTATTTGCTCGTCAATGCCTTGTATTTGCTCGTCAATGCCTTGTATTTGCTCGTCAATGCCTTGTATTTGCTCGTCAATGCCTTGTATGTGCTCGTTGATGCCTTGTATTTGCTCGTTGATGCCTTGTATTTGCTCGTTGATGCCTTGTATTTGCTCGTTGATGCCTTGTATTTGCTCGTTGATGCCTTGTATTTGCTCGTTGATGCCTTGTATTTGCTAGTCAGTGCCTTGTATTTGCTCGTTGATGCCTTGTATTTGCTAGTCAGTGCCTTGTATTTGCTCGTCAATGCATTGTATTTGCTCGTCAATGCCTTGTAATTGCTCGTTGATGCCTTGTATTTGCAAGTCAATGCCTTGTATTTGTTATTCAATGCCTTGTATTTGCTCGTTGATGCCTTCTATTTGCTCGTCAATGCCTTGTATTTGCTCGTCAATGCCTTGTATTTGCTCGTCAATGCCTTGGAAACTCGTTCAAGCCTTGTATTTGCTCGTTGATGCCTTGTATTTGCAAGTCAATGCCTTGTATTTGCTAGTCAATGCCTTGTATTTGCTAGTCAATGCCTTGTATTTGCTCGTCAATGCCTTGTATTTGCTCGTCAATGCCTTGTATTTGCTCGTTGATGCCATGTATTTTCTCGTTGATGCCTTGTATTTGCTCGTTGATGTCTTGTATTTGCTCGTTGATGCCTTGCATTTGCTCGTCCATGCCTTGTATTTGCTATTCAAGGCCTTGTATTTGCTCGTCAATGCCTTGTATTTGCTCGTCAATGCCTTGTATTTGCTCGTCAATGCCTTGTATTTGCTCGTCAATGCCTTGTATGTGCTCGTTGATGCCTTGTATTTGCTCGTTGATGCCTTGTATTTGCTCGTTGATGCCTTGTATTTGCTCGTTGATGCCTTGTATTTGCTCGTTGATGCGTTGTATTTGCTCGTTGATGCCTTGTATTTGCTAGTCAGTGCCTTGTATTTGCTCGTTGATGCCTTGTATTTGCTAGTCAGTGCCTTGTATTTGCTCGTCAATGCATTGTATTTGCTCGTCAATGCCTTGTAATTGCTCGTTGATGCCTTGTATTTACTATTCAATGCCTTTGTATTTGCTCGTTCATGCCTTGTATTTCTCGTCAATGCCTTGTATTTGGTAGTCAATGCATTGTATTTGCTCGTCAATGCCTTGTAATTGCTCGTTGATGCCTTGTATTTGCTATTCAATGCCTTGTATTTGCTCGTTGATGCCTTGTATTTGCTCGTCAATGCCTTGTATTTCCTCGTCAATGCCTTGTATTTGCTAGTCTATGCCTAGTATTTGCTCGTTGATGCCTTGTATTTGCTAGTCAATGCCTTGTATTTGCTCGTCAATGCATTGTATTTGCTCGTCAATGCCTTGTATTTGCTCGTCAATGCCTTGTATTTGCTAGTCTATGCCTAGTATTTGCTCGTTGATGCCTTGTATTTGCTAGTCAATGCCTTGTATTTGCTCGTCAATGCATTGTATTTGCTCGTCAATGCCTTGTATTTTCTAGTCAATGCATTGATTTGCTGTCAATGCCTTGTATTTGCACCTCAATACCTTGTATTTGCTCGTCAATGCCTTGTATTTGCTCGTCAATGCCTTGTATTTGCTCGTTGATGCCTTCTATTTGCTCGTCAATGCCTTGTATTTGCTCGTCAATGCCTTGTATTTGCTCGTCAATGCCTTGTAAACTCGTTCAAGCCTTGTATTTGCTCGTTGATGCCTTGTATTTGCAAGTCAATGCCTTGTATTTGCTATTCAATGCCTTGTATTTGCTCGTTGATGCCTTCTATTTGCTCGTCAATGCCTTGTATTTGCTCGTCAATGCCTTGTATTTGCTCGTCAATGCCTTGGAAACTCGTTCAAGCCTTGTATTTGCTCGTTGATGCCTTGTATTTGCAAGTCAATGCCTTGTATTTGCTAGTCAATGCCTTGTATTTGCTAGTCAATGCCTTGTATTTGCTCGTCAATGCCTTGTATTTGCTCGTCAATGCCTTGTATTTGCTCGTTGATGCCATGTATTTTCTCGTTGATGCCTTGTATTTGCTCGTTGATGTCTTGTATTTGCTCGTTGATGCCTTGTATTTGCTCGTCCATGCCTTGTATTTGCTATTCAAGGCCTTGTATTTGCTCGTCAATGCCTTGTATTTGCTCGTCAATGCCTTGTATTTGCTCGTCAATGCCTTGTATTTGCTCGTCAATGCCTTGTATGTGCTCGTTGATGCCTTGTATTTGCTCGTTGATGCCTTGTATTTGCTCGTTGATGCCATGTATTTGCTCGTTGATGCCTTGTATTTGCTCGTTGATGCCTTGTATGTTATCGTTGATGCCGTGTATTTGCTCGTCAATTATTTGTATTTGCTATTCAATGCCTTGTATTTGCTCGTTGATGCCTCCTATTTGCTCGTCAATGCCTTGTATTTGCTCGTCAATGCCTTGTATGTGCTCGTCAATGCCTTGTAAACTCGTTCAAGCCTTGTATTTGCTCGTTGATGCCTTGTATTTGCTCGTCAATGCCTTGTATTTCCTCGTCAATGCCTTGTATTTGCTAGTCTATGCCTAGTATTTGCTCGTTGATGCCTTGTATTTGCTAGTCAATGCCTTGTATTTGCTCGTCAATGCATTGTATTTGCTCGTCAATGCCTTGTATTTGCTCGTCAATGCATTGATTTGCTAGTCAATGCCTTGTATTTGCACCTCAATACCTTGTATTTTCTCGTCAATGCCTTGTATTTGCTTGTCAATGCATTGTATTTCCTAGTCAATGCCTTGTATTTGCTCGTTGATGCCTTGTATTTGCTAGTCAATGCCTTGTATTTGCTCATCGATGCCTTGTATTTGCTCGTCGATGCCTTGTATTTGCTCGTCGATGCCTTTTATTTGCTCGTCAATGCCTTGTATTTGATCGTTGATGCCTTGTATTTGCTCGTCAATGCATTGTATTTGCTAGACAATGCCTGGTATTTGCTCGTTGATGCCTTGTATTTGCTCGTCAATGCCTTGTATTTGCTCGTCAATGCCTTGTATTTGCTAGTCAATGCCTTCTATTTGCTCGTCAATGCCTTGTATATGCTCGCCAATGCCTTGTATTTGCTCGTCAATGCCTTGTATTTGCTCATCAATGCATTGTATTAGCTAGACAATGCCTGGTATTTGCTCGTCAATGCCTTGTATTTGCTCGTCAATGCCTTGTATTTGCTCGTCAATGCCTTGTATTTGCTAGTCAATGCATTGTATTTGCTCGTCGATGCCATGTATTTGCTCGTTAATGCCTTGTATTTGCTAGTCAGTGCCTTGTATTTGCTCGTCAATGCATTGTATTTGCTCGTCAATGCCTTGTAATTGCTTGTTGATGCCTTGTATTTGCTCGTCAATGCCTTGTATTTGCTAGTCAATGCATTGTATTTGCTCGTCAATGCCTTGTATTTGCTCGTTGATACCTTGTATTTGATAGTCAATGCCTTGTATTTGCTCGTCAATGCATTGTATTTGCTAGTCAATGCCTTCTATGTGCTCGTTGATGCCTTGTATTTGCTCGTTTTTTCGCCTTGTTTTGCTCGTTGATGCCTTGTATTTACTCATTAATGCCTTGTAAATATGCTCGTCAATTCTTTGTATTTGCTATTCAATGCCTTGTATTTGCTCGTTGATGCCTTCTATTTGCTCGTCAATGCCTTGTGTTAGCTCGTCAATGCCTTGTATTTGCTCGTCAATACCTTGTAAACTCGTTCATGCCTTGTATTTGCTCGTCGATGCCTTGTATTTGCTAGTCAATGCATTGTGTTTGCTCGTCGATGCCTTGTATTTGCTCGTCGATGCATTGTATTTGCTCGTCAATGCCTTGTATTTGCTCGTCGATGCATTGATTTGCTAGTCAATGCCTTGCATTTGCCCGTTGATGCCTTGTATTTGCTAGTCAATGCCTTGTATTTGATCCACAATACCTTGTATTTGCTAGTCAATGCCTTGTATTTGCTCGTTGATGCCTTGTATTTGCTAGTCAATGCCTTGTATTTGCTCGTTGATGCCTTGTATTTGCTAGTCAGTGCCTTGTATTTGCTCGTTGATGTCTTGTATTTTAGTCAGTGCCGTGTATTTTTAGTCTGTGCCGTGTATTTGCTCGTCAATGCATTGTATTTGCTCGTCAATGCCTTGTAATTGCTCGTTGATGCCTTGTATTTGCTATTCAATGCCTTTGTATTTGCTCGTTGATGCCTTGTATTTGCTCGTCAATGCCTTGTATTTGGTAGTCAATGCATTGTATTTGCTCGTCAATGCCTTGTATTTGCTCGTTGATGCCTAGTGTTTGCTCCTCAATACCTTGTATTTGCTCGTCAATGCCTTGTATTTGCGAGTCAGTGCCTTGTATTTGCTAGTCAATGCATTGTATTTGCTAGTCAATACCTTGTATTTGCTCATCAATGCCTTGTATTTGCTCGTCAATGCATTGTATTTGCTCGTCAATGCCTTGTATTTGCTCGTCAATGCATTGTATTTGCTCGTCAATGCCTTGTATTTGCTAGTCAATGCCTTGTATTTGCTCACCAATGCCTTGTATTTGCTCATCAATGCCTTGTATTTGCTAGTCAATGCGTTGTAATTGCTCATCAATGCCTTGTATTTGCTCGTCGATGCCTTGTATTTGCTCCTCAATGCATTGTATTTGCTAGTCCATGCCTTGTATTTGCTCGTCGATGCCTTGTATTTGCTCGTCAATGCCTTGTATTTGCTCGTTGATGCCTAGTGTTTGCTCCTCAATACCTTGTATTTGCTCGTCAATGCCTTGTATTTGCGAGTCAGTGCCTTGTATTTGCTAGTCAATGCATTGTATTTGCTAGTCAATACCTTGTATTTACTCATCAATGCCTTGTATTTGCTCGTCAATGCATTGTATTTGCTCGTCAATGTCTTGTATTTGCTCGTCAATGCATTGTATTTGCTCGTCAATGCATTGTATTTGCTCCTCAATGCCTTGTATTTGCTCGTTGATGCCTTTTATTTGCTCGTCGATGCCTTGTATTTGCTCGTCGATGCCTTGTATTTGCTCGTCAATGCCTTGTATTTGCTCGTCGATGCCTTGTATTTGCCAGTCAATCCCTTGTATTTGCTCGTCAATGCCTTGTATTTGCTCATCAATGCCTTGTATTTGCTTGTTGATGCCTTGTATTTGCTAGTCAATGCCTTGTATTTGCTAGTCAATGCCTTGTGTTTGCTCGTCAATGGCTTGTATTTGCTTGTTGATGCCTTGTATTTGTTTGTCAATGCATTGTATTTGCTCGCCAATGCATTGTATTTGCTCGTCAATGCCTTGTATTTGCTCGTCGATGCCTTGTATTTGCTCGTCGATGCCTTGTATTTGCTCGTCAATGCCTTGTATTTGCTCGTCAATGCCTTGTATTTTATAGTCAATGCCTTGTATTTGCTCGTTGATGCCTTGTATTTGCTCGTCAATGCCTTGTATTTGCTCGTCAATGCCTTGTATTTGCTAGTCAATGCCTTGTATTTGCTCATCAATGCCTTGTATTTGCTCATCAATGCCTTGTATTTGCTAGCCAATGCGTTGTAATTGCTCATCAATGCCTTGTATTTGCTCGTCAATGCCTTGTATTTGCTCGACAGTGCCTTGTATTTGCTCGTCAATGCATTGTATTTGCTCGTTAATGCCTTGTATTTGCTCGTCAATGTCTTGTATTTGCTAGTAAATGCCTTGTATTTGCTCATCGATGCCTTGTATTTGCTCGTCAATGCCTTGTATTTGCGAGTCAGTGCCTTGTATTTGCTAGTCAATGCATTGTATTTGCTAGTCAATGCCTTATATTTGCTCATCAATGCCTTGTATTTGCTCGTCAATGCATTGTATTTGCTCGTCAATGCCTTGTATTTGCTCGTCAATGCATTGTATTTGCTCGTCAATGCCTTGTATTTGCTAGTCAATGCCTTGTATTTGCTCGTCAATGCCTTGCATTTGATAGTTGATGCCTTGTATTTGCTCGTCAATGCCTTGTATTTGCTCGTGAATGCCTGGTATTTGCTCGTCAATGTCTTGTATTTGCTCGTCGATGCCTTGTATTTGCTGGTCAATGCGTTGTATTTTCTAGTCAATGCCTTGTATTTGCTCGTCAATGCCTTGTATTTGCTCGTTGATGCATTGTATTTGCTAGTCAATGCATTGTATTTGCTAGTCAATGCCTTGTATTTGCTCGTCAATGCCTTGTATTTGCTCGTCGATGCCTTGTATTTGCTGGCCAATGCCTTGTATTTGCTAGTCAATGCCTTGTATTTGCTCGTCAATGCCTTGGATTTGCTCGTCTATGCCTTGTATTTGCTAGTCAATACCTTGTATTGGCTCGTCATTGCCTTGTATTTGCTCATCAATGCCTTGTATTTGCTCGTTGATGCCTTGTATTTGCTAGTCAATGCCTTGTATTTGCTAGTCAATGCCTTGTATTTGCTCGTCAATGCCTTGTATTTGCTTGTTTATGCCTTGTATTTGCTTGCCAATACATTGTATTTGCTCGCCTATGCATTGTATTTGCTCGTCAAAGCCTTGTATTTGCTCGTCAATGTCTTGTATTTGCTAGTCAATGCATTGTATTTGCTCAATGCATTCGTCAATGTCAATGCATTCGTCAATGCATTGTATTTGCTCCTCAATGCCTTGTATTTGCTCGTTGATGCCTTTTATTTGCTCGTCGATGCCTTGTATTTGCTCGTCGATGCCTTGTATTTGCTCGTCAATGCCTTGTATTTGCTCGTCGATGCCTTGTATTTGCCAGTCAATCCCTTGTATTTGCTCGTCAATGCCTTGTATTTGCTCATCAATGCCTTGTATTTGCTTGTTGATGCCTTGTATTTGCTAGTCAATGCCTTGTATTTGCTAGTCAATGCCTTGTGTTTGCTCGTCAATGGCTTGTATTTGCTTGTTGATGCCTTGTATTTGTTTGTCAATGCATTGTATTTGCTCGCCAATGCATTGTATTTGCTCGTCAATGCCTTGTATTTGCTCGTCGATGCCTTGTATTTGCTCGTCGATGCCTTGTATTTGCTCGTCAATGCCTTGTATTTGCTCGTCAATGCCTTGTATTTTATAGTCAATGCCTTGTATTTGCTCGTTGATGCCTTGTATTTGCTCGTCAATGCCTTGTATTTGCTCGTCAATGCCTTGTATTTGCTAGTCAATGCCTTGTATTTGCTCATCAATGCCTTGTATTTGCTCATCAATGCCTTGTATTTGCTAGCCAATGCGTTGTAATTGCTCATCAATGCCTTGTATTTGCTCGTCAATGCCTTGTATTTGCTCGTCAGTGCCTTGTATTTGCTCGTCAATGCATTGTATTTGCTTGTTAATGCCTTGTATTTGCTCGTCAATGTCTTGTATTTGCTAGTAAATGCCTTGTATTTGCTCATCGATGCCTTGTATTTGCTCGTCAATGCCTTGTATTTGCGAGTCAGTGCCTTGTATTTGCTAGTCAATGCATTGTATTTGCTAGTCAATGCCTTATATTTGCTCATCAATGCCTTGTATTTGCTCGTCAATGCATTGTATTTGCTCGTCAATGCCTTGTATTTGCTCGTCAATGCATTGTATTTGCTCGTCAATGCCTTGTATTTGCTAGTCAATGCCTTGTATTTGCTCGTCAATGCCTTGCATTTGATAGTTGATGCCTTGTATTTGCTCGTCAATGCCTTGTATTTGCTCGTGAATGCCTGGTATTTGCTCGTCAATGCCTTGTATTTGCTCGTCGATGCCTTGTATTTGCTGGTCAATGCGTTGTATTTTCTAGTCAATGCCTTGTATTTGCTCGTCAATGCCTTGTATTTGCTCGTTGATGCATTGTATTTGCTAGTCAATGCATTGTATTTGCTAGTCAATGCCTTGTATTTGCTCGTCAATGCCTTGTATTTGCTCGTCGATGCCTTGTATTTGCTGGCCAATGCCTTGTATTTGCTAGTCAATGCCTTGTATTTGCTCGTCAATGCCTTGGATTTGCTAGTCCATGCCTTGTATTTGCTCGTCAATGCCTTGTATTTGCTCGTCAATGCCTTGTATTTGCTCAATGCCTTGTATTTGCTCGTTGAATGCCTTGATTTTGCTCGTCAATGCCTTGTATTTGCTAGTCAATGCCTTGTATTTGCTCGTCAATGCCTTGTATTTGCTCGTTGATGCCTTGTATTTGCTCGTCCAATGCATTGTAATTTGCTCGTCCTGTGCTTGTATTTGCTCGTCAATGCCTTGTATTTGCTCGTCTATGCCTTGTATTTGCTCGTCAATGCATTGTATTTGCTCAATGCAATGCCAATGTATTTGCATTCGTCCGATGCCTTGTATTTGCTCCTCAATGCCTTGTATTTGCTCGTCATTGCCTTGTATTTGCTCATCAATGCCTTGTATTTGCTCGTTGATGCCTTGTATTTGCTAGTCAATGCCTTGTATTTGCTAGTCAATGCCTTGTATTTGCTCGTCAATGCCTTGTATTTGCTTGTTTATGCCTTGTATTTGCTTGCCAATACATTGTATTTGCTCGCCTATGCATTGTATTTGCTCGTCAAAGCCTTGTATTTGCTCGTCAATGTCTTGTATTTGCTAGTCAATGCATTGTATTTGCTCAATGCATTCGTCAATGCATTCGTCAATGCATTGTATTTGCTCCTCAATGCCTTGTATTTGCTCGTTGATGCCTTTTATTTGCTCGTCGATGCCTTGTATTTGCTCGTCGATGCCTTGTATTTGCTCGTCAATGCCTTGTATTTGCTCGTCGATGCCTTGTATTTGCTCGTCGATGCCTTTTATTTGCTTGTCGATGACTTGTATTTGCTTGTCAATGCATTCTATTTGCTCGTCAATGCCTTGTATTTGCTAGTCGATGCCTTGTATTTGCTCGTCAATGCCTTGTATTTGCCAGTCAAAGCCTTGTATTTGCTCGTCAATACCTTGTATTTGCTCGTCAATGCATTGTATTTGCTCGTCAATGCATTGTATTTGCTCGTCAATGTCTTGTGTTTGTTCGTCAATGTCTTGTATTTGCTAGTCAATGCCTTGTATTTGCTCGTCGATGCCTTGTATTTGCTCGTCAATGCCTTGTATTTGCTCGTCAATGGCTTGTATTTGCTCCTCAGTGCCTTGTATTTGCTCGTCAATTCATTGTATTTGCTCGTTAATGCCTTGTATTTGCTCGTCAATGTCTTGTATTTGCTAGTAAATGCCTTGTATTTGCTCGTCAATGTCTTGTATTTGCGAGTCAGTGCCTTGTATTTGCTAGTCAATGCATTGTATTTGCTAGTCAATGCATTATATTTGCTCATCAATGCCTTGTATTTGCTCGTCAATGCATTGTATTTGCTCGACAATGCCTTGTATTTGCTCGTCAATGCATTGTATTTGCTCGTCAATGCCTTGTATTTGCTAGTCAATGCCTTGTATTTGCTCGTCAATGCCTTGTATTTGATCGTCAATGCCTTGTATTTGCTCGTCAATGCATTGTATTTGCTCGTCAATGCATTGTATTTGCTCGTCAATGCCTTGTATTTTCTCGTCAATGCATTGATTTGCTAGTCAATGCCTTGTATTTGCACCTCAATACCTTGTATTTGCTCGTCAATGCCTTGTATTTGCTCCTCAACGCCTTGTATTTGCTCGTCAATGCCTTGTATTTGCTAGTCTATGCCTAGTATTTGCTCGTTGATGCCTTGTATTTGCTAGTCAATGCCTTGTATTTGCTCGTCAATGCATTGTATTTGCTCGTCAATGCCTTGTATTTTCTCGTCAATGCATTGATTTGCTAGTCAATGCCTTGTATTTGCACCCCAATACCTTGTATTTGCTCGTCAATGCCTTGTATTTGCTCGTCAATGCCTTGTATTTGCTCGTTGATGCCTTCTATTTGCTCGTCAATGCCTTGTATTTGCTCGTCAATGCCTTGTATTTGCTCGTCAATGCCTTGTAAACTCGTTCAAAGCCTTGTATTTGCTCGTTGATGCCTTGTATTTGCAAGTCAATGCCTTGTATTTGCTATTCAATGCCTTGTATTTGCTCGTTGATGCCTTCTATTTGCTCGTCAATGCTTTGTATTTGCTCGTCAATGCCTTGTAAACTCGTTCAAGCCTTGTATTTGCTCGTTGATGCCTTGTATTTGCAAGTCAATGCCTTGTATTTGCTAGTCAATGCCTTGTATTTGCTAGTCAATGCCTTGTATTTGCTCGTCAATGCCTTGTATTTGCTCGTCAATGCCTTGTATTTGCTCGTTGATGCCATGTATTTTCTCGTTGATGCCTTGTATTTGCTCGTTGATGTCTTGTATTTGCTCGTTGATGCCTTGTATTTGCTCGTCCATGCCTTGTATTTGCTATTCAAGGCCTTGTATTTGCTCGTCAATGCCTTGTATTTGCTCGTCAATGCCTTGTATTTGCTCGTCAATGCCTTGTATTTGCTCGTCAATGCCTTGTATGTGCTCGTTGATGCCTTGTATTTGCTCGTTGATGCCTTGTATTTGCTCGTTGATGCCTTGTATTTGCTCGTTGATGCCTTGTATTTGCTCCTTGATGCCTTGTATTTGCTCGTTGATGCCTTTTATTTGCTAGTCAGTGCCTTGTATTTGCTCGTTGATGCCTTTTATTTGCTAGTCAGTGCCTTGTATTTGCTCGTCAATGCATTGATTTGCTCGTCAATGCCTTGTAATTGCTCGTTGATGCCTTGTATTTGCTATTCAATGCCTTTGTATTTGCTCGTTCATGCCTTGTATTTCTCGTCAATGCCTTGTATTTGGTAGTCAATGCATTGTATTTGCTCGTCAATGCCTTGTAATTGCTCGTTGATGCATTGTATTTGCTATTCAATGCCTTGTATTTGCTCGTTGATGCCTTGTATTTGCTCGTCAATGCCTTGTATTTCCTCGTCAATGCCTTGTATTTGCTAGTCTATGCCTAGTATTTGCTCGTTGATGCCTTGTATTTGCTAGTCAATGCCTTGTATTTGCTCGTCAATGAATTGTATTTGCTCGTCAATGCCTTGTATTTGCTCGTCAATGCCTTGTATTTGCTAGTCTATGCCTAGTATTTGCTCGTTGATGCCTTGTATTTGCTAGTCAATGCCTTGTATTTGCTCGTCAATGCATTGTATTTGCTCGTCAATGCCTTGTATTTGCTCGTTGATGCCTTTTATTTGCTAGTCAGTGCCTTGTATTTGCTCGTCAATACATTGTATTTGCTCGTCAATGCCTTGTAATTGCTCGTTGATGCCTTGTATTTGCTATTCAATGCCTTTGTATTTGCTCGTTCATGCCTTGTATTTCTCGTCAATGCCTTGTATTTGGTAGTCAATGCATTGTATTTGCTCGTCAATGCCTTGTAATTGCTCGTTGATGCATTGTATTTGCTATTCAATGCCTTGTATTTGCTCGTTGATGCCTTGTATTTGCTCGTCAATGCCTTGTATTTCCTCGTCAATGCCTTGTATTTGCTAGTCTATGCCTAGTATTTGCTCGTTGATGCCTTGTATTTGCTAGTCAATGCCTTGTATTTGATCGTCAATGCATTGTATTTGCTCGTCAATGCCTTGTATTTGCTCGTCAATGCCTTGTATTTGCTAGTCTATGCCTAGTATTTGCTCGTTGATGCCTTGTATTTGCTAGTCAATGCCTTGTATTTGCTCGTCAATGCATTGTATTTGCTCGTCAATGCCTTGTATTTTCTCGTCAATGCATTGATTTGCTAGTCAATGCCTTGTATTTGCACCTCAATACCTTGTATTTGCTCGTCAATGCCTTGTATTTGCTCGTCAATGCCTTGTATTTGCTCGTTGATGCCTTCTATTTGCTCGTCAATGCCTTGTATTTGCTCGTCAATGCCTTGTATTTGCTCGTCAATGCCTTGTAAACTCGTTCAAGCCTTGTATTTGCTCGTTGATGCCTTGTATTTGCAAGTCAATGCCTTGTATTTGCTATTCAATGCCTTGTATTTGCTCGTTGATGCCTTCTATTTGCTCGTCAATGCCTTGTAATTGCTCGTCAATGCCTTGTATTTGCTCGTCAATGCCTTGTAAACTCGTTCAAGCCTTGTATTTGCTCGTTGATGCCTTGTATTTGCAAGTCAATGCCTTGTATTTGCTAGTCAATGCCTTGTATTTGCTAGTCAATGCCTTGTATTTGCTCGTCAATGCCTTGTATTTGCTCGTCAATGCCTTGTATTTGCTCGTTGATGCCATGTATTTTCTCGTTGATGCCTTGTATTTGCTCGTTGATGTCTTGTATTTGCTCGTTGATGCCTTGTATTTGCTCGTCCATGCCTTGTATTTGCTATTCAAGGCCTTGTATTTGCTCGTCAATGCCTTGTATTTGCTCGTCAATGCCTTGTATTTGCTCGTCAATGCCTTGTATTTGCTCGTCAATGCCTTGTATGTGCTCGTTGATGCCTTGTATTTGCTCGTTGATGCCTTGTATTTGCTCGTTGATGACTTGTATTTGCTCGTTGATGCCTTGTATTTGCTCGTTGATGCCTTGTATGTTATCGTTGATGCCGTGTATTTGCTCGTCAATTATTTGTATTTGCTATTCAATGCCTTGTATTTGCTCGTTGATGCCTCCTATTTGCTCGTCAATGCCTTGTATTTGCTCGTCAATGCCTTGTATTTGCTCGTCAATGCCTTGTATTTGCTCGTCAATGCCTTGTATTTCCTCGTCAATGCCTTGTATTTGCTAGTCTATGCCTAGTATTTGCTCGTTGATGCCTTGTATTTGCTAGTCAATGCCTTGTATTTGCTCGTCAATGCATTGTATTTGCTCGTCAATGCCTTGTATTTGCTCGTCAATGCATTGATTTGCTAGTCAATGCCTTGTATTTGCACCTCAATACCTTCTATTTGCTCGTCAATGCCTTGTATTTGCTCGTCAATGCATTGTATTTCCTAGTCAATGCCTTGTATTTGCTCGTTGATGCCTTGTATTTGCTAGTCAATGCCTTGTATTTGCTCGTCGATGCCTTGTATTTGCTCGTCGATGCCTTGTATTTGCTCGTCGATGCCTTTTATTTGCTCGTCAATGCCTTGTATTTGATCGTTGATGCCTTGTATTTGCTCGTCAATGCATTGTGTTTGCTAGACAATGCCTGGTATTTGCTCGTTGATGCCTTGTATTTGCTCGTCAATGCCTTGTATTTGCTCGTCAATGCCTTGTATTTGCTAGTCAATGCCTTCTATTTGCTCGTCAATGCCTTGTATATGCTCGCCAATGCCTTGTATTTGCTCGTCAATGCCTTGTATTTGCTCATCAATGCATTGTATTAGCTAGACAATGCCTGGTATTTGCTCGTCAATGCCTTGTATTTGCTCGTCAATGCCTTGTATTTGCTCGTCAATGCCTTGTATTTGCTAGTCAATGCATTGTATTTGCTCGTCGATGCCATGTATTTGCTCGTTAATGCCTTGTATTTGCTAGTCAGTGCCTTGTATTTGCTCGTCAATGCATTGTATTTGCTCGTCAATGCCTTGTAATTGCTCGTTGATGCCTTGTATTTGCTCGTCAATGCCTTGTATTTGCTAGTCAATGCATTGTATTTGCTCGTCAATGCCTTGTATTTGCTCGTCAATGCATTGTATTTGCTAGTCAATGCCTTCTATGTGCTCGTTGATGCCTTGTATTTGCTCGTTTTTCGCCTTGTTTTACTCGTTGATGCCTTGTATTTACTCATTAATGCCTTGTAAATATACTCGTCAATTATTTGTATTTGCTATTCAATGCCTTGTATTTGCTCGTTGATGCCTTCTATTTGCTCGTCAATGCCTTGTGTTTGCTCGTCAATGCCTTGTATTTGCTCGTCAATACCTTGTAAACTCGTTCATTCCTTGTATTTGCTCGTCGATGCCTTGTATTTGCTAGTCAATGCATTGTGTTTGCTCGTCGATGCCTTGTATTTGCTCGTCGATGCATTGTATTTGCTCGTCAATGCCTTGTATTTGCTCGTCGATGCATTGATTTGCTAGTCAATGCCTTGCATTTGCCCGTTGATGCCTTGTATTTGCTAGTCAATGCCTTGTATTTGCTCACAATACCTTGTATTTGCTAGTCAATGCCTTGTATTTGCTCGTTGATGCCTTGTATTTGCTAGTCAATGCCTTGTATTTGCTCGTTGATGCCTTGTATTTGCTAGTCAGTGCCTTGTATTTGCTCGTTGATGTCTTGTATTTGCTAGTCAGTGCCGTGTATTTGCTCGTCAATGCATTGTATTTGCTCGTCAATGCCTTGTAATTGCTCGTTGATGCCTTGTATTTGCTATTCAATGCCTTTGTATTTGCTCGTTGATGCCTTGTATTTGCTCGTCAATGCCTTGTATTTGGTAGTCAATGCATTGTATTTGCTCGTCAATGCCTTGTATTTGCTCGTTGATGCCTAGTGTTTGCTCCTCAATACCTTGTATTTGCTCGTCAATGCCTTGTATTTGCGAGTCAGTGCCTTGTATTTGCTAGTCAATGCATTGTATTTGCTAGTCAATACCTTGTATTTGCTCATCAATGCCTTGTATTTGCTCGTCAATGCATTGTATTTGCTCGTCAATGCCTTGTATTTGCTCGTCAATGCATTGTATTTGCTCGTCAATGCCTTGTATTTGCTAGTCAATGCCTTGTATTTGCTCACCAATGCCTTGTATTTGCTCATCAATGCCTTGTATTTGCTAGTCAATGCGTTGTAATTGCTCATCAATGCCTTGTATTTGCTCGTCGATGCCTTGTATTTGCTCGTTGATTCCTTTTATTTGCTCGTCGATGCCTTGTATTTGCTCGTCGATGCCTTGTATTTGCTCGTCAATGCCTTGTATTTGTTCGTTGATGCCTAGTGTTTGCTCCTCAATACCTTGTATTTGCTCGTCAATGCCTTGTATTTGCGAGTCAGTGCCTTGTATTTGCTAGTCAATGCATTGTATTTGCTAGTCAATACCTTGTATTTACTCATCAATGCCTTGTATTTACTCATCAATGCCTTGTATTTGCTCGTCAATGCCTTGTATTTGCTCGTCAATGCCTTGTATTTGCTCGTCAATGCCTTGTATGTGCTCGTTGATGCCTTGTATTTGCTCGTTGATGCCTTGTATTTGCTCGTTGATGACTTGTATTTGCTCGTTGATGCCTTGTATTTGCTCGTTGATGCCTTGTATGTTATCGTTGATGCCGTGTATTTGCTCGTCAATTATTTGTATTTGCTATTCAATGCCTTGTATTTGCTCGTTGATGCCTCCTATTTGCTCGTCAATGCCTTGTATTTGCTCGTCAATGCCTTGTATTTGCTCGTCAATGCCTTGTATTTGCTCGTCAATGCCTTGTATTTCCTCGTCAATGCCTTGTATTTGCTAGTCTATGCCTAGTATTTGCTCGTTGATGCCTTGTATTTGCTAGTCAATGCCTTGTATTTGCTCGTCAATGCATTGTATTTGCTCGTCAATGCCTTGTATTTGCTCGTCAATGCATTGATTTGCTAGTCAATGCCTTGTATTTGCACCTCAATACCTTCTATTTGCTCGTCAATGCCTTGTATTTGCTCGTCAATGCATTGTATTTCCTAGTCAATGCCTTGTATTTGCTCGTTGATGCCTTGTATTTGCTAGTCAATGCCTTGTATTTGCTCGTCGATGCCTTGTATTTGCTCGTCGATGCCTTGTATTTGCTCGTCGATGCCTTTTATTTGCTCGTCAATGCCTTGTATTTGATCGTTGATGCCTTGTATTTGCTCGTCAATGCATTGTGTTTGCTAGACAATGCCTGGTATTTGCTCGTTGATGCCTTGTATTTGCTCGTCAATGCCTTGTATTTGCTCGTCAATGCCTTGTATTTGCTAGTCAATGCCTTCTATTTGCTCGTCAATGCCTTGTATATGCTCGCCAATGCCTTGTATTTGCTCGTCAATGCCTTGTATTTGCTCATCAATGCATTGTATTAGCTAGACAATGCCTGGTATTTGCTCGTCAATGCCTTGTATTTGCTCGTCAATGCCTTGTATTTGCTCGTCAATGCCTTGTATTTGCTAGTCAATGCATTGTATTTGCTCGTCGATGCCATGTATTTGCTCGTTAATGCCTTGTATTTGCTAGTCAGTGCCTTGTATTTGCTCGTCAATGCATTGTATTTGCTCGTCAATGCCTTGTAATTGCTCGTTGATGCCTTGTATTTGCTCGTCAATGCCTTGTATTTGCTAGTCAATGCATTGTATTTGCTCGTCAATGCCTTGTATTTGCTCGTCAATGCATTGTATTTGCTAGTCAATGCCTTCTATGTGCTCGTTGATGCCTTGTATTTGCTCGTTTTTCGCCTTGTTTTACTCGTTGATGCCTTGTATTTACTCATTAATGCCTTGTAAATATGCTCGTCAGTAGTATAGCAAGTGGGGCTGCGAGCCCAATCGACCTCAACCGTGAATATAAATACCAAAACATCACCAAATTTGGCCAAGTCACGACTCGACAAATTTGGTGATGTTTTGGTATTTATATTCACGGTTGAGGTCGAATAAGCCCACAGCCCCACTTGCTATACTACTACAGCGATCGTTAGTCAATCTAAACACCCCTCCCACGTTTTCTACTAAATTGATGCCAAACACACGCGAGACTCACGAGACAACACCAAATCGCTATTTTAACGAAATACGACACATTTCGTCAAATTTAGAGAAAGTTTTATGTCATCATTTTCACATTTGTGTTTGACAAACTATGACTGACGCGCTCTACCATTGTTTCAATTCATGCGCGAAAAAAAGCCACTAGATTATGATTCTAGTGACGATGTTTAATAAATTTCAGCGAGAGAGCCACTAGAGTCTAGTGTTAAATAGATTTCATATGCGATACCTGCTATACGAATCAAGGTCACCTGTTGGCGTCGCTAACAACAACATTCCATTGCGAATAGCAACTACGATTTTTCAAAAAAATATTTTAAAATGAAAATATTTTTTCAAAGTGAAAATATTTTTTCAAAAAGTTGTGGTTGCTATTCGCAATGGAATGTTGTTGTTAGCGACACACCACGTACAACCACCTGCTGTCGCGCTGACTATGAGAGAAGAATCGCAGTGTTTGAAGAAGGACCACCATGCTAAGACTGTCTAACTTTGAGCGCACTCATTAAATCGTACACTATAAATATCGTGAATAAAAAGCCGTTGTGTGAATGGACTCGCGCGGTTGTTATGAAACCACCTGCTAGCATGCAAATTAGTCCACCCGCTCACTATTTTCAGTGTTTGTCGCCTTACTTCTGAAATGGTGGTCGTACACATATTTAGACGTTGTGATTCCTCCCGACAACAAGCCCAAGAAAGGCACGCTCGGCGTCACAATCGCAACAATGCTCTCGACGTCTTTTTTTAATAACGGGTCTTTTTGTAGTTCGTCATTTAGTTCGTCAGGATTTTCAATAGCGTTCAACCCGTCCAGTAAGCTAGCGAATTTGCTGATTAGCAAGTCGGTGAGAAAAGCGTTTGCGATTTCCATTCTCTTCAACTCGTATTGGTGCCATATCTTGTCGATAACCTTTGCGGACGCTTTTTTAATGTGCGCTTCAGATTGACTTACCACACCATCGCCAGACAGTCTAATAAGTTCGGCTCTCCTAACGTCAATGTTGTCTTCCACAGTCGAAGTGTCATCAGTCTCCTCAACTAGTTCCTCAATCGTGGGGTTTTCTTCACTTTTGCGTTTCACCATCACGTTATTACTTATACCCATATTTTATTGCGGAATAACAACTTCGTGACTGTATGGATAGCGCAGTGAGATTTCGAGTCTAGCGTACTTATTATTTTTTAATGCGGTCGCAATCGCCGACGATTTTTCTCTGCTAATGTTTCCAAGGTAATCGTCGATAACGACCTTCATATCACTTCTGCTCGGACAGTAAAAGCAAACGAGCTTACTAATATTTTCTCTATACGGTTTTGCGATCGACGTCAGTTGTTGTGTGATGACAATGACGCTCAACATAAAATGTCGCGCACTAAAAGCTAAGTTGACCAACTGACTAGTCCTATTCTTGACATCTTGGGAGCTCGCACAGTCATCCAACACGATCAGAGTGTTAGTGCCTTTAAAAACATTTGTTACACACTTGAGAACAGCGTCGACATTGTCCTGTGTGCAGTCTATCGCTAGCACGTCAGGGTCGCGTATGTATTTCCAATCTTGATACGCTTTGTTCCACTCGAAAGTAGGACAAATCAACACAATGTAGTCAAATTTACTAAAGTACTCAGATTCCAATGTTTCCAGCAAATAATGCGTCTTACCACAAGCTGTCATACCAACAATTAGCATATTAAACGGAGTCTCCATTAACCCACGTTTGATTTAATACTGGATTGATTGCAACCCATTATTCATAAAGTTGACCAACCCATCGCTTACCACAAACACCCTACACATGACATTTGCAGTCGTCGCTTTCTTAGTGACCTCAAGAAGCACACCAGATTGTGTGTTTACAATGTTCTTGCCAGTGGCGACATTGCGATTATCTTGAACACTCCTCAAGTCGATGACTAACGCGAAGCCATCTTTGTAGAACTTCTGTATGGTCATGAACTGAGCGTGTTCTTCGCCCAACCCAAACAATCGTTTCGCTTCTGCATAGAACTTCGACTTTGGGATGCCTTGTGAGTACACACTATTATCCTTCGATTGTGACTCTAACACATTGGTAAAGAAACTCCTCACTGTCTGTTCGCACCTTATTTGTGAATAGCAACACGATTGCCTTCATGCTTTTTCTTGGTAGATTGACGTTTTCATTCACAATGGTTGTACCTTTGTCCCATTCGGTGGTTTTCATCAATGTAACGTGCTCATATGACAAACTACGACCACTCGCATAGCCCGACGCTATTTCGTCAGCGAGCTCCTGGTTATCGATCGTTTC
This sequence comes from Chrysogorgia sp. JL179-B06, assembly GCA_035772405.1. Taxonomy (NCBI): domain Eukaryota; kingdom Metazoa; phylum Cnidaria; class Anthozoa; order Scleralcyonacea; family Chrysogorgiidae; genus Chrysogorgia; species Chrysogorgia sp. JL179-B06. Next base: position 321,812 of record JAYKKM010000300.1, on the reverse strand, counting down.
ATACTCAAGCTCGAGATTCTCCAGAGTGTATCCACCCACAGCGCTACCGGATTGCGCCACCATAATGTCTGTGGCCTTCGGAAGTGTGATGACATACTGCAAGTTGTTGTTCATGCTAAAAGGAGCGTACAACCCATGGTCATTCATGATCTTGCCAAGCTTAATCCGCAGTTTCGTTCCAATCACACCAAACATTAACGCGTCACTAACTTTAGTAACATTCCCACTTGTCGCACCACTGTCATCCTTAGAAACTAGCTTTCTCAAGTTCTCACCACCAATGCCGTAGTCAATCATTTGGTCTCGCGCAGTAACACTTTCCCAAAGGTCGCGATAAACACCAGTGTAATTTTCCCCATTGTTGTCATACACAGTTTCCCCAGCTAGTCTCACAACAAGTTTCTCAACCAACAACTTACTCACATTGTTCAAGAACCAGCTTTTGGCGTTCGCGTTTTTAAAGTCGAACACTAGACCCAACGATCCAGGCACCAAACAGCTACTAACCTTGAGCTTCGGTATGTCAATGTAAAGTTCCTCGCCAGGGCTGACTTTATTAGGGTTCAACGTGATTACGTGTTGCGTTCTCACCCCTTTTATGCCACCCATGGTCGCTCGTCTAAAACCGGGGCTCAACTCTGCCGACGTGACGTTCATATACCTTTACACATGTTTTATCGCTACCGTTTTAGCTTGTAATAATCATAAGCAAACCACGCAAGTACCACCGCGAGTACCCACAGATTTTGAGCCAACCATGCGAGACCCTTTGCACCCAACGTCAACATATTATAAACTAAATTAGCCAGCCCAACAGCCCATGGACCCATCTTCGTTATCGCGTTCTTAACAGCTTGTGCAAATGACCTCGTGGCCATAGCGCCTTTCATAACAGCAGATCTCCCAGCGATAATAATAGTTGTTATAATCCCAGCTACTGAAATCGCTACAGCGCTCAACCCGACTACATTTTCTTTAGCCCATTCCTTGAATTTCTGAAATCTGTCAATGTCGACTTCTTGCCGCTCTCTAACCTCCTCTATTTCTAGCTGCCCTAAAGTTTTGTCTCTGGCTTGCGTGAGCCCAATCACTCTTCCGCGTAGATCAATGTACTCTTCGTTCTCTGCGGTCGTGGTGTCTTTTCCCTCAAGCTCTGCTATTCTCTCGTCCTCTTTGTCTATCGCTTCTTGGAAATGGTTTGCTTGTATTTGCAACGCACCAGTGTCACCTATTCTCGATTCACGCAACACGCTATCGCTTGGGTTAAGCACACCATTCAGCCCGCGGTTTTCGTCTGGTGATAGTCCAGGTATGTCGTCATAGCCCACTCTTGTCTCAATCACTGGGAAATCGTCTGGGATTACTTCTGTTGTGACAACTGTTGTTTCTGCATTCTCAGGGATTTGACTAACTAACTTTTTGAACTGCTCAATAGCGTTTTTACTACTCGCGCCTACACTGTAGATCAAACCTTTTTTCCCAGGTTTTAGAATTAGTTTTAAAGCTCCCACGCTCACCATCTTTGTTTATCGGTTTGAAAAGAATAGACCCCGAGTCCGTAACCTGTGACCTGTTGATTATTTCCTTTGACACGTCATCACGACCGAGTTTTTTTTTGTACAACTCACGTACTTTCTTACCTATTAGCTTGATTCTTTTTACTTCGTTTTCTATCACCTTTTTGTTGTGCGCTTTTAGTTCACCAAGTCTTCTCTTGATGTCGTCCTCCTCTTCGAAAGCTATACTAATACTCACATCACTGACATCACCATATGGCTCCTGCTCAACAAACTCCACTGCAGGGGCTTCTGTGTTGGTTCTCCTTATCGTCACCGTCTTACCATCGTCAGTATCAATAAATGACGTCTCTTTTTGCCCACCTCGTCTCACGTCTAGCTCGCTCCTTATCTTTTTCGCTTGGTCTTGATAGTCGTTGTAATTAACACGAACGTCTTCCGGCATGTCGTCTTCAGTGTGCTTACCGTACATGCCTTCAATAACGTCTTCAACATCGACGAGCGTCTTTTCTAATTGCTCATTACTCATGTCTTCGTACTTATTGAGGGTTTCCATCTCGACCTCGTCGAAAACTTCTCCACCTTCAGCCATATTACATTAGCTCACATTTTGAATGTCGCTTTCTGGTATCCACGAATTATGTTTGCTCTCATAACCCAACCATTTGACCAACGCCATCTTCTCCCCTCTAACTTTCTTTCTTTTCAACACCTTTTCAACTCTGTACACGTCATCGCCATGTTTCTTATTGACCAGCGATAATTCCTGTTCATAAAATCTCCCAATAATCTGTTCACCGGTGTGGTCCTCAATTTCATACACATTCGGGTCACCACGAATAACCTTTACCACTTTAAACAGCTCTTCAGTGAAGTTAGCTTCATAGCCCTTTGTGAACACACTCTTGTACTTACTAATTCTCACCGATTCACCAACTCTAAACTTCGGTAATGGATTGTCCGCAAATTGATGACCAAACAAAGTGGTCCACACCTCGCCTTCGTTTGACTTATTGACATCCTTCGGCTTCATCATAATACTACGGTTCACATTGCTATTGTAGTTGCTCACAAACTGGTCAAGAACGTCAATCCATTTGTACGTTCCACGAGTATAAAAGTACTTCCACATAATACTCTTCAGACTTCTATTAAAACGCTCGACAACAGCAGCCTTTTTATCGCTCTTAGTGCTGAAATATCCAACACCGTGTTTTTCCAACAAACTTTTCACACCAACGTTATAGAACTCAAGTCCGTCATCAAATTGCGCTAACTTAGGTGCGACCCCAAACCGATCTTTAAAGTCAACCAACAATTTTCCAACAGCCTTAGTCATGTTCTTAGTGTCTTTTCTATAAACTGCAATGCCAAAAGCGTATCTACTCAATATTTCAATGCCTGTCAATATCCAATAATACCCTCCATTCTGTTTTGAGTACTTACTCATGTCCACTAAGTCCATTTGTAGCTCTTCACCAAGAAATCCAACAAAAGTCGCACGGAACTTATGTCTTCTCACAATGGGTTTGTACCTAGTGTAAGTGTCCTGCGCTGTCAACCATTCTTTCACTGTTTTTCTAGTTACTTTCAATCCGTCTCCCAACGCGCTTTGATACAACCTCTCTACACCACTGAACCCTGTCTTAGGATTGTAGTAAATGTCTCTCAACCCCTGCTCTGTCTCCACACCGAGCTCCATATAATTCACACAATATACAGTTCCAATAGCACTGCGCCAACGTCAGCGTCACCATTGTTTGGTTTGACACGAAACGTCATACTTGAGTAAATACCTTTTTTAATTCTCACCTTGGACTCAACATATGCATAACGTTGTATCCCCCCATCTAGAGACTGCTCGGTGGGCACTGGCAATGTTGTGATCACATTACTACGCTTCCCATCAGTGCCCACATTGCTCTCCGTCTCAACAGCGTCGCACGAGACTTCTACATACTTTAGACCTCTGTTCATGTCAATCTTGTTTGGACTGTCGTGCCACTTAGCATCTGGTGAAATTCCTACGTCCTTCGCAAAACCAAGCAAAAGCCCAATGTCACCTAGCCTAAGTTTGTATACAGTGGTGGCACCAAACCTCAAAGGCAGAACTTTGACCCTACTTTTACCTGTGGCTATTAGTTTCTCCACCACGAAGTCTACGTAAACCACCCTGAGCGCGTGTCGTAGAGCTCTAACCAACGCGTCGAAGTCGTAGTAGCCCCTACCCACTCGAGTTGGCCCGGCTATCGACGATGGTCCTCCTGTGGCAGCGAGTACGAATTGAATGTCGACGTCACTCGCCACGTTATTGTAGCTCCAAAACACAGTGGCTGTCTTAACTACAATGTGTGGGTTATCGTGTGTGGCCACTACACTGTAGTCAAAAGTTACAACTTTCTCCACACCTTCAACGAGCACCGTCAACTTTTGAGGACTGTCGTCTACACGTCGCTTTTCAGTGTAACCACCAGAGTCATACCCATAGTTTAGACTCATTACTTTAGCATGCGTTTAACGTTAGCTACTCAAGCGTCGCATACAAGTCCAACAATATGTCACCAACGTTGACACCACTACCATCTTGGTCAGTCACATTAAACACCAGCTGCGTAAAAACGCCTTTGTTTATCGACACCTTCGACTCAATGTTGAAGAAGTGTTGAACAGAGCTTTTCAGTGGTTGAGTGGTGGTCAATGGTAGCTCAACGATAACCTCGCTTTTGCTACCACTAACAATGTTCTCAGGTCTGTTCACAATGCTGCAACCCACTTGTACGTACTTCAACCCTTTGTTAACGTCCACAACATTAGGGCTGACCAAACCACTACTACTTATCGTTGTGTTGTCGTTGAACCCTAACAGCTCTCCAAATTTAAACAGCTCTAATTGTTGGTCAGTTCTTATCGCACACTTTGAATTGTGTTTGTTGGCTACTAGCTCGATAGCCCCTAATCCTTTCAACTCATCAGCGATCATTTTAAAAGTGTGATACCCAGACCCAAAAACGTGTTTGTTGCTGTTGTAACTTATTTCATCATTCACACCGGTCTCCACGTTAACATAGTCCCAAAAGATAGTCGCTTTTTTCACTAGTAAGTGAGGATCTGAGCCAAACGTCAAAAGTGCTTCTGGTAGATCCACAGTTTCCGTTGGGCCTCTAATCAACACTACAACCCTGACCATATATAATGTAGCATGTGTTATGTCTAACATATGGTATATTATATATGCAGAAAGCCCTTCACGATTACTATGGAAAGCACTACAAACTCGCGATGGCGAACACATCGAAGGCTGCACACGACGCAAAGGCAGACCTCATCAAAAAGTACCCTCACGCTACTTTAAGCAAATTCGAGTTCTATCCAAATATTTTGCAAGATGGTAAGATCATGAGTGTCGACGTGTATTTCAGAAACAATGACATCCTTAGCACGGACATAACCAGCACAACCTTCAAAAATGATAAAAGCATGTGGAAGTGGCTACACAATAGTAAGTTCCCAATAATATGGCAAGGTGGTGGAACTATTCAACCACTACCAAAAGGTCACAAAAACCACTGGGGGCTTTGGGATGGTTATCCAACAGAAAATGTGTTAAATTATCCAGTGAGCAACTTTAAAGTTTTCGTTAACCAAAATAGCTACTTCATGTCAAAGTTACCAACCTTGCGAGTCACCACGTCAAAGACAAAATCAGAGTGGGATGACAGCGAATCTTACTACCGCATTGTGTTTGCGACGTATTGTGCAAGTTTCTGTTGTGGGGTGTCATTGCAACATTTATCAGTGTCACAAGAAGTTCATCCTGTGGTCACAAGTGTGATGAGATTTCATTTGTACTTCACCATTAGAAGACTTCTCAGAAGAATGGAGGGTGGCGAGACCATGAAATCAATAAGTAGAGAATTCAACGCTTCTGAATTGTATGGCAAGATTTCCAAGATTCCCAGGAAGCATTATTACCAGAATAAAGTCCTTAGCGATGACACTTTAGGCGAATCCAGAGTGTTCACACTCAACGACGTTCAGAACGATTACAAACGATACGTCGCGCGACTCTCAGACGGCTTTACCAACATTGGACTGCAATATCTAAATCAAAGCATAGAGTCCTTTGTGTACTCCACACTTGGTGCACAAGCGAGAACACGTGTATCAGTCGTTGGTGGTTCTGCGGGAAGTCTAGAGACCCAACAAGAGTTCCGCAAGTTGTTTTCTGACAGTGTTATACAGTACGATGTATCGACATGGATTCTCAACATGAATAAATCGATTAGAGACACCAACGTTGTCCAAAATCTTGCAGTGTCGCCAAGTACATGGTTAATGCCGAGTAACCTAGTGATTCTCAAGAATAAAATCGCCGGGTACAACAACTTATTAAAGATTGCCACAGAGTCCATGAGATTTGGAGTGAACACTAGCTTGAATGCAACAACACCAACAATTACAGCTAAAAAAGTTCACCAAGAAAATGTGGTGACTAACTTAGTAGCGTCAACAATCGTGAAGAAAAAAGCTCACCAAGAAAATGTGACGACGTTAAGTAATCTCGTGGCTAAAAAAGTTTACCAAGAAAGTGCGACACCACTTCTCATGAGAGAAGCACTTCCCACAAGCGAGTCAGACACCACGACAACGCTGGCGATAATCTTAGGGTTCTCAGCAGCCTCTGGTTATCTGCTAACCAAATACACCTTCAGGTAGTGATGAGTCTAAACTATGGGTATGAGTCTGACGACCCTCACGATAAAATACTAAAGAGAACGAAAAGGCATCTGGACGAAGATCCTAAATTAAGTGCGACCGGTGGAAGGATGTCTGGAATAATAGACATGCAAGGCTCAGCGATAAAAAACGTAGCAGACCCAGTCGATGACTCAGACGCCATCAATAAAAGAACTCTAGAGCAATTGCTATCAGGTTTCCTCAAGAGTCAGTCCTACAACATTGTGCTCGACTTCAACGTTAGCACACACGCCTTGAAAAATGTGGAATTTCACGCCAATGGTTCAAACAAAGTGAAAGCCATTGGTGAAACAAGTAAATTAGTGCAAAACAACCCGGCTTATGGTCCTATTGTTGGCATCAGCAGTGTAAGTCAAAGTTTTCTATCCCCTGTGTTAACACCAATCCCACTTGAGTCAGGTCTCCATTTTAATTGCCCGAGTATGCAATGGTGTGATCTCTCCATTTTTGTTGTGGTGAGGTTACCCATGAGAACCGCTGGATCAAATTGGGAGACAATTATATCAAACGACGACGGTCAGTGGGATAAGTTCATAGGGTACAAGACTGGTATGACCAACGGACTCGCGTATGGTGGTAGCATCCCAGCAACGGAGAGCGTATGCACTATTCCAAGTGGCGTTGACATAAGTAAAATGCATATGATATCAATACACTGGCAAATGGACAATTCACACGTCAGAGTCAACAACATCAAGTCAACCGACTCAGACTTCGTAGCGAACATGAAAAAAATAGGCACACCCTATGGAACAATTTTTGGAATACATCGACCAAGAATACCACTCGCACCTTATGCGTACCCATCGTTGATAGAATTCTACGGTGTGAAAATTGTGAGTGGTTACATGACGAACCGAGACATCATAATCATGGGTGGAGAAATGATGAAGGAATATGGTGTAAAGTAAATGGGAGCATGTTTTTCGAGGCCTCATGAAACATATAAGATAAATAAGACGACTGACCACATGTTCAAAGCTGGTGGATCATTTGGTCGCGGTGACGTTACTCTCGAGCTCCACGCTGAGATTGGTATGAGGTCTAAAAAGACTTACGGCAAACCTATTATGATACCCGCAGAGTCAGACAAAGTAGGAGTGGTAGGAGACGTGACTTAAGTTATGTAATGGGTTGGCTTAGAAAACTGGTTCGTAACATTAGAAACTTTTTCAGACGACGTAGAAAACTGAGGGCTAATAAAACACACCTACTGCATTGGTACACAACAAACCAGATCTATAAAAAACCTGACACATATGTCGAGTAGTTTTTTTTGTAGGAGACTATAATATAGTGATGACCTCCACAGCGCTTCGATTATTCGACTTCGATGGCCACCAAATCACAACGGTCATGAACAACGGTGAGATATGGTTCAAAGCAAGAGAGGTCGCAAGCGCTCTAGGCTATGCTAGACCAAAAGATGCAGTCAACGACCACGTCGAACCTGATTGTAAAATGAAGGTAGAGCAGGCCTCGTTTATTAACGAACTTGGGGTCTACTCATTGACGTTCTCAAGTAAAATGGAGCGTGCGAAACACTTCGGAAGGTGGGTGCACTCAGAAGTCTTACCAAGCGTTAGAAAAAGTTTAGCCGACGTTGGTCTCAAACACAATCAATTCGTAATGATCACCGAGTTCGACCTTCATACGAAAGTTGTTGGTTTTCTTAGGAAATATTATCCAGAAGCTATTTTGGTAGCCGCTTGTGGTGAGAATCAAGACACTTCGAGTAAAAGAATAAATTCGTGGAAAAAAGGTTACCAACGTGGGACACCTGACTTAATTATTGCCAGTGCAAACCGACAGCATGGCGGGCTTGTGATTGAGCTCAAGAACCCAGGTGGTACAGGCAAGACGTCCAAAGAGCAGGAGTCTCTGTTGCTCAGATATAAATCCGCTGGTTATCTAACACTCTTGTGTGAGTCATACGACGACGCTATTACCACGGTAATAAAATATTTCTTTGACGTTGGGTTTCAGTGCTCTCACTGCCTTCGTAAATTTAAAAATAAATCAGCGTTGAGTAACCACGAGAGACACTATTGTAAAGAGACTTTTTAGACAGCGAGTAATGAGTCGAGTTAGCACTCGTTCTCGTTGTTGAGACGACGTTTGAAGCGACAACTGCTCTAGCGTTTTTTAAAGACGTTTTTAACTTGATAAAAATATCCGCAAAACTTTCTCTATTTATTTCACAAACCTTCTGACCACTGTGTGAAAAAATGTTTCTACGGTACATTGGACGCTTCATGTGACCAATGTCTAAATTTAAAAAAGTGGGGTATCCGAGAACACCCCTAATTTTGTGTGGAAGGATGGTGGCGTCTGCACACTGCGCGATATTGCTCAGCACCACCAACGAATGATGGTCCTGGGTTGTATCTCCAATTGAATGGCGCTTCAACAGTTGTTCCGTAAGTGTCGCGACAAACGGCGCAATACGCTTTTAGAAATGTGATGTCGTCTGCCATTGGGAAGAGCGTGTCGAGTTCACCAAGTCTTTTTAAATGCTCTGTTGTTATGAGGCCACAAATAATGACGTGAATGCCAGCTTTAATGTATTCGTGAATAACTGGGAGTAACCCAGAGTACCAATGGCCCTCATCAATGCCGATGACGTCATAATCGGCTATCTCGGAAGAACTCGGAAGGTTGGTGATTAACTTCGCAGGTAAACTGTCTGATCCAACAACAATGGTCTGACGATGTGTGGAGAACACGTGGTCAGTTCGCCTAGTGTCACCTGCGTTGTTCATGTAGAGGACTTTGAGCCCTGATTTACTTAACGTGATTAACCTACGAAGAGTCTCTGTTGTTTTTCCTGCGAACATGGGACCAATCACGATTTCCAGTTTACCAACTTTTCTCATGGTTACTATACCTTCGGAGAAATATTTGTTATTGTGGTGGAAACTGTCGTTCCATGTTGAATATCCGCTGGAGCTCTAAGTTTTTAAGATGAGTCTGCGAGCTCTCATGTCTCAAGCGATACAGTGGGTCGTTGGTGGTCACACCGCATGGGTGACAGGTGTACACGTTTTCATCTCTCGCGAAGTGTCTGTGGGCGGGCGAGAGCACGTGGTCCCTGATATCATCCGCACCCAGTATCTCATTACACCCCACCTTGCAAACGTGAACGTCGCGGTTTGCGGCGAGCTCTAGCCACGCTTTGGCTTTGGTTGGGCATGGTTTCCACAGAAGGGTCGCTAAGAACACTTGGAGGAAATTACCGAGTAATGTGGCGTTGGACTCACTAGGGTTGCTCAAGTAGACACCACTCGCTAACATAAGGTATTTGAATGGTGAGTAACACCACACAGGGATTATGTTAGCTAACGTACCAGCAAGCTCGTTGGCTCTGTCTTCTCGAAGATCGATCCAAGCGTTGAGAAGATACCTCGTATGGCGGATCTGAGAGCCAAGCCGTTTTGGTGGCCCTTCAGGGTCAGGGTCGAACATTGTGTATGTTGAGAAGTACTCGTTTAAGACGATAGGTCCAGAGGCGCCTTGTAGGGTGGGCACACTGATAAAGGCTGTTCTCAACATGTTGGCAATATCTTCTTCGCTGATTTCTCGGGCTTGAGTCATTATGTTATACTCTCAGAAAAAATCCCAATTTTTTAGTGCGTTTGGTCTGGAGCTGTGAGATACCTGTGAGGTCATCTGTGAGACACCTGTGAGGTCAACTGTGAGTAAGATAACACGTGATAGTGTATTAGATGGTTGAAGACTCACAGACGGCTGTTGAAGCGAAGATCACGGCTGATGTGAAAAGTGTTAAGGTGAAGGACCCAAAGCGCGTCGCTGCTGGTAAAAAGTTGGCTGAGATATCGAAAGCTGCGAAAGAAAAGAAAATGCGTGAAATGATAGTCAACGAAGAACAGGGTGGTGAGTGGAGCTATGGTTACATTGTCGGAACACTTGGTGTAATCATTGCTGCTGTTTCATTGTGGTACACAATTAGCAGTGAAAAAGAGACACAACTGGAACCTGTGAGCACTGTGGTTAGCGCGTCAGAAAATCGTAGAACTTGTCGTCCAGCGTTAGACACATTTGATTCTTGAACAAAACACACGACAATGTATATATGTCCGCGATCGATCGAAAAGAACTTATGAACGAACTGTACGACGCGCTACTTGTCACGACTGGTGCTGTGGCAGTGAGTATGATCTCTAAAAAGGCTTTGGGAGAACCATTGGGAACACCAGAGACTGTGAAAGGTACAGTGAAACTTGCTGCAACTGTTGGTGTAGGAACGCTGTTAGTAAAATGGGTGCAATCGAAAAAGTGGATACCGACAGATCCATTCAAATCAACGTAAGTTAATGGTGAGCGTTGTGGCTGGAGGGATATTTAATGCAGTGGCTTTTGCAGGCGCTGGCTTTATGTTTTCGAAATTTAATCACTCAGGCTATGAAGCTGAGATGAAAAGACACAACCATGCGTTGGAACAGTTAGCCAGTGCGAAAGAAGTGTGGTATGAGAATGAGGTCGCCAAGAAAGATAAGATCCAGCGTTTGCGACAACGGCTCTCTGACGCTAACGCTGACATTAATAACACAAACCATGCGTTGGAAGAGCTTAGAAGCGTGATGACTATTCAGTACAGCGGACGAGTGTTCACTGACCTCCCGAAGGTTGCGGATTACTACCAACCGAGTGCGGAAATGAAGGAATACCAATTGTTGTTTGTTAGCGCGATAGGTTTGGGTAGTGGAATAGCAGTGTGGGTGCTAACTCGGTGAAAAAAATATGTTGGAGTAGTATAAGAGTGATGGACAAACTTATGAGGCAGATGAGCTACGGTTACACAATTGACGAAATCGCGAGTGAGACGCAAACTGAGTGTGGAGACACCTTCAGAATTCACCACTGCTCGGATTGTGACGTTGTGAAACATCTAAGTGACTGTGGTGGGTACGCATGTCCAAAGTGTGGCGACATCGAATGGGGTTACACTCAGAGTTACAGCGACATGAGACTCACTCGGTTAAAAAGCGTTCACAAACGGTCTTGGTGGATGGGGAGGAGACTACGGAATGTTGTGAAGGGTGAGCACCTTGAGTTGATAAAAGAGGACTTCCTGAAAGTTGTCAATGCGTTGTACTCATGCAATTTGGTAAAGGGTAGAAATGTCAGCAGATATGGATACTACATTATTAGGTTGTGTCATAGAAGACGAGTTGAGACACTCAAGAAGGTGTCAGACCTCAAAGACGGGAAGGTGAAAGAGAAGTTTGACGATAATTTGTTTGGGGTGGTGTACCCAAAGCTGGGATGGTGTGAGAGTGGTGATATTTACTACAATGAGTGGGCTAAGAAAAAAAGTGTAGTGTAAGTATAAGCCAATGAGTCGGACTGTGAGAAACCCGCTGAAAAAAAGACGGGCACATAAGACGAGTGCAGCCGTTGTCAATTCACTAACAGATGAAGCGACCAACGTTCACGGCTTCTTTAGAGATCAAGAAACACAACCTGCAGTCGAAGACCTCACACCGTCAACACATTTGTTGGATCGAGCACTGAGAGGGTTCACAAGGTCTTATGGAGTCGAAGTAATTGACGACAGAGACATCAATCAAGTAAATGGTAGTAGAAGCGCTGTCACTAACCTTTTGAGACGTGAACTAAATGAGACCAACGGAATGAAAGTGGTGGAGACAGTCAAAGTCACTTTTGAGAAAGTTTTAGAACTCGATAAGACCACATACAAAACTGCCTACTTTAACAGCGAAACGTTTGTCGTCATTAACGAGCATGACATCGAGGGTGTTGCCAATCGTGGATCGGAGCAGATTTTGACGCGGATAGCTGGGTGGTTATCTGAGGGGTCTGGATGGACTATCGACAAAATAGGTGCACACTACGTTAATGTCGCTATTTACAGACCTTTGCATGGGAGTAGCTACATTGTGTTGCCAAAGGAGCTGCGCAACAGTATGAAGGGTCTGATAAACGTAAATAACGATGATGACAACGAGTGCTTTAGATGGTGTCACCTTGCGCATAAGTTTCCTGTTGGAAAACACTCCGATAGAACGTCGAAGTACGCTAGGCATGTCGGTGAGCTGAATTATGACGGAATTGACTTCCCAGTCACACTCAAAGACTACAACAAGATCGAAAAGGCTAACGAAATTAGCATTAATGTTTTTGGGTACGAAAATAAGCAGCCATTCCCTGTGCACGTTTCTAAGGAGGCGTGTCCTGACCATATGGACCTATTGTTGATAACTAATGACGTGGGCAACAAGCATTATGTGTACATTCGCGATTTTAACAAGTTCATGTACCGCCAAACAGAGCATAAGGCGAGAAAGCACTTTTGCAGGTATTGTTTGCAGTGTTTCACCCGCGCGGACGTGCTTGAACGCCATGTGGAAGTGTGTTTGGTTATTAATGGGAAGCAAGCTATTAAAATGCCACAAAAAGGTGCGAAAGTGAAATATGAGAATTTTAGCAGACAATTAAATGTACCATTTGTGGTGTATGCAGACTTTGAGGCTATCACACAGAAGGTGCACGCAACAACACCATCAAGCGAGCGCAGCTACACAAATGCCTACCAGAGGCACGTTGACTGCGGTTATGGGTATAAATTAGTTTGTTGCTACGATAACGAGTACAGTAAGCCAGTAAAAGTGTATCGCGGTGAAAATGCAGTCAACAAGTTCATTGGGGAGATGTTAGAAATTGTTGAATATTGTAAAGAGACATCTGAGAGTCACTTTAACAAAGAAATGATACTGACTGACGCCGATAAGAAGAACTTTGACGAGGCTAAGAGTTGTCATATTTGCAGTGTTGAGTACACTGGCGCTGACGTTAGAGTGAGAGACCACTGTCATGTCTCAGGTAGGTATAGAGGGTCTGCACATCGTCAGTGTAACGTGAACTTTAAGTTGACTGACAAAATTCCTGTGATCTTTCATAACTTACGCGGTTACGATAGCCATTTCATTATGCAGGAGATTGGCAAGTTTGGTCAAGACATAAACGTGATACCGAACAACATGGAGAAGTACATGGCGTTCACGCTTGGAAAAAACTTGGTGTTCTTGGACAGCTTTCAGTTCATGGGTAGCTCTTTGGACAACTTGGTGAAGAACCTACCAAGAGACGCTTTCAAATACACGTCAGAAGTGTTTCGTGACGAGGGGTTGGCACTTATGACAAGAAAGGGGGTCTATCCCTACGATTATATGGACTCCTTTGAAAAATTCGACGAGCGCGAGCTACCCTCCAAAAAAGATTTCTACAGCGTTCTGAACGATGAGCACATCACGGAAGAAATGCATGAGCGCGCTTGCAATGTGTGGGACTACTTCGACGTTGAAAATATGGGTGGGTATCACGACCTGTATTTGAAAAGCGACGTGCTCTTGCTCGCCGACGTTTTTGAGAACTTTAGAAAGACATGCCATCGTGAGTACAAATTAGACCCGTGTCACTATTTCACGTCGCCTGGATTGGCTTGGGATGCCATGTTAAAGATGACTGGAGTAGAACTCGAGTTATTGTCCGACATTGACATGTTCCAGTTCGTAGAATTAGGTATGCGTGGTGGTGTGAGCTACATATGCAACAGACATGGCGTGGCGAATAATAAATACATGAAGGGGTACGATAAAGCGCAAGAGTCGAAGTATTTGATGTACCTTGACGCCAACAACTTGTATGGATGGGCAATGAGTCGAAGTCTACCTACAGGCGGCTTCAAGTGGTTGACTGAGAAAGAAATAAAAAAGGTTAATCTACACGACTATCACAACAACAGTGAAAAGGGCCTGCTGCTCGAGGTCGACTTGGAGTACCCAGCCCATTTGCATGACCTACACAACGATTACCCGTTGGCTCCCGAGAAGATGGAGATAACCGTTGACATGTTGTCGGAGTACTGCACGAAAATCAAAAATAAGTTTAACGTGAGTGTTGGTGGTGTGAAGAAGCTGGTGACTAATTTGATGGACAAAAAAAAGTATGTGTGTCACTACGGAAATCTGCAGTTGTACATGGATCTTGGATTAAAAATCAATAAGATTCACAGGGTCCTGCAGTTTGACCAGTCCAAGTGGCTAGGCAAGTACATCGACTTTAACACAGTCAAAAGAACTGCGGCTAAGAACGCTTTTGAGAAGGACTTCTTCAAGTTGATGAACAACAGTGTGTTCGGAAAAACGATGGAAAACTTGAGGAAGCGTGTGGACGTAAGATTAGTGACCACTGCGGAGAAATTTAAAAAGCTTGTCTCAAAGCCAACGTTTGTGTCTTGCAAGATATTTAGCGAGAACTTAGTCGCTGTCCACAAAGTTAAAGAAACGCTGACACTAAATAGACCCGCATACGTGGGTATGTGCATACTAGACTTGAGTAAAACGCTGATGTATAATTTCCACTATAATTATATCATGAAAAAGTACTCTGGCGACACCTGTAGATTGCACTTCACTGACACTGACAGTCTGTTGTACTCAATCAAAACTGACGACGTTTATTCCGACTTCATGGAGGAGCGCGAAAAGTTTGACAATAGCGATTACCCTGCAGACAACCCGTTCGCTTTCAAAGAGAATAAGAAAGTTATTGGTAAGATGAAAGACGAGTGCGCTGGAACGCCAATTGTTGAGTTCGTCGGGTTGCGCAGTAAAATGTACAGCTATTTGAAAGAGGGTGGAGGTGGCGGGAAAACCGCTAAAGGTATTAGAAAAAATATAATTAAAAAGGTAATCAGACACGAAGATTACAAAAGCGTGTTACTCGAGCAGAAACAGTTGCGACACACAATGAAGACCATTAGAAGTGTCAAGCATCAGCTCGGTAGTTATGAAATTAATAAGGTGTCGTTATCCTGTTTTGACGATAAACGATACCTTTTAGAAAATGGTATTGACTCCTACGCGTATGGTCACAAAAACATTGTAGTGAGAGACATACCTTAAACACTGCGACGTGATTCCCATAAGGTCACTCTCTCCACGCGTGCGAGATTGCAAACGCTTTTCTCACCGACTTGTTAATCAGCAAATTCGCTAGCTTACTAAACGGGTTGAACGCTATTGAAAATCCTGATGAACTAAACGACGAGTTGCAAAAAGACGTTGAGAGCATTGTTGCGATTGTGACGCCGAGCGTGCCTTTCTTGGGCTTGTTGTCGGGAGGAATCACAACGTCTAAATATGTGTACGACCACCATTTCAGAAGTAAGGCGACAAACACTGAAAATAGTGAGCGGGTGGACTAATTTGCATGCTAGCAGGTGGTTTCATAACAACCGCGCGAGTCCATTCACACAACGGCTTTTTATTCACGATATTTATAGTGTACGATTTAATGAGTGCGCTCAAAGTTAGACAGTCTTAGCATGGTGGTCCTTCTTCAAACACTGCGATTCTTCTCTCATAGTCAGCGCGACAGCAGGTGGTTGTACGTGGTGTGTTGCTAACAACAACATTCCATTGCGAATAGCAACCACAACTTTTTGAAAAAATATTTTCACTTTGAAAAAATATTTTCATTTTAAAATATTTTTTTGAAAAATCGTAGTTGCTATTCGCAATGGAATGTTGTTGTTAGCGACGCCAACAGGTGACCTTGATTCGTATAGCAGGTATCGCATATGAAATCTATTTAACACTAGACTCTAGTGGCTCTCTCGCTGAAATTTATTAAACATCGTCACTAGAATCATAATCTAGTGGCTTTTTTTTCGCGCATGAATTGAAACAATGGTAGAGCGCGTCAGTCATAGTTTGTCAAACACAAATGTGAAAATGATGACATAAAACTTTCTCTAAATTTGACGAAATGTGTCGTATTTCGTTAAAATAGCGATTTGGTGTTGTCTCGTGAGTCTCGCGTGTGTTTGGCATCAATTTAGTAGAAAACGTGGGAGGGGTGTTTAGATTGACTAACGATCGCTGTAGTAGTATAGCAAGTGGGGCTGTGGGCTTATTCGACCTCAACCGTGAATATAAATACCAAAACATCACCAAATTTGTCGAGTCGTGACTTGGCCAAATTTGGTGATGTTTTGGTATTTATATTCACGGTTGAGGTCGATTGGGCTCGCAGCCCCACTTGCTATACTACTCTCGTCAATTATTTGTATTTGCTATTCAATGCCTTGTATTTGCTCGTTGATGCCTTCTATTTGCTCGTCAATGCCTTGTGTTTGCTCGTCAATGCCTTGTATTTGCTCGTCAATACCTTGTAAACTCGTTCATGCCTTGTATTTGTTCGTCGATGCCTTGTATTTGCTAGTCAATGCATTGTGTTTGCTCGTCGATGCCTTGTATTTGCTCGTCGATGCATTGTATTTGCTCGTCAATGCCTTGTATTTGCTCGTCGATGCATTGATTTGCTAGTCAATGCCTTGCATTTGCCCGTTGATGCCTTGTATTTGCTAGTCAATGCCTTGTATTTGCTCACAATACCTTGTATTTGCTAGTCAAT
The DNA here is from genome assembly GCA_035772405.1 of Chrysogorgia sp. JL179-B06. Taxonomy (NCBI): domain Eukaryota; kingdom Metazoa; phylum Cnidaria; class Anthozoa; order Scleralcyonacea; family Chrysogorgiidae; genus Chrysogorgia; species Chrysogorgia sp. JL179-B06. The sequence goes on along the minus strand of JAYKKM010000300.1, from coordinate 305,076 downwards.
GCCTTGTATTTGCTCGTTGATGCCTTGTATTTGCTAGTCAATGCCTTGTATTTGCTCGTTGATGCCTTGTATTTGCTAGTCAGTGCCTTGTATTTGCTCGTTGATGTCTTGTATTTGCTAGTCAGTGCCGTGTATTTGCTCGTCAATGCATTGTATTTGCTCGTCAATGCCTTGTAATTGCTCGTTGATGCCTTGTATTTGCTATTCAATGCCTTTGTATTTGCTCGTTGATGCCTTGTATTTGCTCGTCAATGCCTTGTATTTGGTAGTCAATGCATTGTATTTGCTCGTCAATGCCTTGTATTTGCTCGTTGATGCCTAGTGTTTGCTCCTCAATACCTTGTATTTGCTCGTCAATGCCTTGTATTTGCGAGTCAGTGCCTTGTATTTGCTAGTCAATGCATTGTATTTGCTAGTCAATACCTTGTATTTGCTCATCAATGCCTTGTATTTGCTCGTCAATGCATTGTATTTGCTCGTCAATGCCTTGTATTTGCTCGTCAATGCATTGTATTTGCTCGTCAATGCCTTGTATTTGCTAGTCAATGCCTTGTATTTGCTCACCAATGCCTTGTATTTGCTCATCAATGCCTTGTATTTGCTAGTCAATGCGTTGTAATTGCTCATCAATGCCTTGTATTTGCTCGTCGATGCCTTGTATTTGCTCGTTGATTCCTTTTATTTGCTCGTCGATGCCTTGTATTTGCTCGTCGATGCCTTGTATTTGCTCGTCAATGCCTTGTATTTGTTCGTTGATGCCTAGTGTTTGCTCCTCAATACCTTGTATTTGCTCGTCAATGCCTTGTATTTGCGAGTCAGTGCCTTGTATTTGCTAGTCAATGCATTGTATTTGCTAGTCAATACCTTGTATTTACTCATCAATGCCTTGTATTTACTCATCAATGCCTTGTATTTGCTCGTCAATGCATTGTATTTGCTCGTCAATGCCTTGTTTTTGCTCGTCAATGCATTGTATTTGCTCGTCAATGCATTGTATTTGCTCCTCAATGCCTTGTATTTGCTCGTTGATGCCTTGTATTTGCTCGTCGATGCCTTGTATTTGCTCGTCAATGCCTTGTATTTGCTCGTCGATGCCTTGTATTTGCCAGTCAATCTCTTGTATTTGCTCGTCAATGCCTTGTATTTGCTCATCAATGCCTTGTATTTGCTTGTTGATGCCTTGTATTTGCTAGTCAATGCCTTGTATTTGCTAGTCAATGCCTTGTGTTTGCTCGTCAATGGCTTGTATTTGCTTGTTGATGCCTTGTATTTGTTTGTCAATGCATTGTATTTGCTCGCCAATGCATTGTATTTGCTCGTCAATGCCTTGTATTTGCTCGTCGATGCCTTGTATTTGCTCGTTGATGCCTTTTATTTGCTCGTCGATGCCTTGTATTTGCTCGTTGATGCCTTGTATTTGCTCGTCAATGCCTTGTATTTGCTCGTCAATGCCTTGTATTTTATAGTCAATGCCTTGTATTTGCTCGTTGATGCCTTGTATTTGCTCGTCAATGCCTTGTATATGCTCGTCAATGCCTTGTATTTGCTAGTCAATGCCTTGTATTTGCTCATCAATGCCTTGTATTTGCTCATCAATGCCTTGTATTTGCTAGCCAATGCGTTGTAATTGCTCATCAATGCCTTGTATTTGCTCGTCAATGCCTTGTATTTGCTCGTCAGTGCCTTGTATTTGCTCGTCAATGCATTGTATTTGCTCGTTAATGCCTTGTATTTGCTCGTCAATGTCTTGTATTTGCTAGTAAATGCCTTGTGTTTGCTCATCGATGCCTTGTATTTGCTCGTCAATGCCTTGTATTTGCGAGTCAGTGCCTTGTATTTGCTAGTCAATGCATTGTATTTGCTAGTCAATGCCTTATATTTGCTCATCAATGCCTTGTATTTGCTCGTCAATGCATTGTATTTGCTCGTCAATGCCTTGTATTTGCTCGTCAATGCATTGTATTTGCTCGTCAATGCCTTGTATTTGCTAGTCAATGCCTTGTATTTGCTCGTCAATGCCTTGCATTTGATAGTTGATGCCTTGTATTTGCTCGTCAATGCCTTGTATTTGCTCGTGAATGCCTGGTATTTGCTCGTCAATGCCTTGTATTTGCTCGTCGATGCCTTGTATTTGCTGGTCAATGCGTTGTATTTTCTAGTCAATGCCTTGTATTTGCTCGTCAATGCCTTGTATTTGCTCGTTGATGCATTGTATTTGCTAGTCAATGCATTGTATTTGCTAGTCAATGCCTTGTGTTTGCTCGTCAATGCCTTGTATTTGCTCGTCGATGCCTTGTATTTGCTGGCCAATGCCTTGTATTTGCTAGTCAATGCCTTGTATTTGCTCGTCAATGCCTTGTATTTGCTTGTTTATGCCTTGTATTTGCTTGTCAATACATTGTATTTGCTCGGCTATGCATTGTATTTGCTCGTCAAAGCCTTGTATTTGCTCGTCAATGTCTTGTATTTGCTAGTCAATGCATTGTATTTGCTCAATGCATTCGTCAATGTCAATGCATTCGTCAATGCATTGTATTTGCTCCTCAATGCCTTGTATTTGCTCGTTGATTCCTTTTATTTGCTCGTCGATGCCTTGTATTTGCTCGTCGATGCCTTGTATTTGCTCGTCAATGCCTTGTATTTGCTCGTCGATGCCTTGTATTTGCTCGTCGATGCCTTTTATTTGCTTGTCGATGCCTTGTATTTGCTTGTCAATGCAATCTATTTGCTGGTCAATGCCTTGTATTTGCTAGTCGATGCCTTGTATTTGCTCGTCAATGCCTTGTATTTGCCAGTCAATGCCTTGTATTTGCTCGTCAATACCTTGTATTTGCTCGTCAATGCATTGTATTTGCTCGTCAATGCATTGTATTTGCTCGTCAATGTCTTGTGTTTGTTCGTCAATGTCTTGTATTTGCTAGTCAATGCCTTGTATTTGCTCGTCGATGCCTTGTATTTGCTCGTCAATGCCTTGTATTTGCTCGTCAATGCCTTGTATTTGCTCCTCAGTTCCTTGTATTTGCTCGTCAATGCATTGTATTTGCTCGTTAATGCCTTGTATTTGCTCGTCAATGTCTTGTATTTGCTAGTAAATGCCTTGTATTTGCTCGTCAATGTCTTGTATTTGCGAGTCAGTGCCTTGTATTTGCTAGTCAATGCATTGTATTTGCTAGTCAATGCATTATATTTGCTCATCAATGCCTTGTATTTGCTCGTCAATGCATTGTATTTGCTCGTTCAATGCCTTGTATTTGCTCGTCAATGCATTGTATTTGCTCGTCAATGCCTTGTATTTGCTAGTCAATGCCTTGTATTTGCTCGTCAATGCCTTGTATTTGATCGTCAATGCCTTGTATTTGCTCGTCAATGCCTTGTATTTGCTCGTCAATGCATTGTATTTGCTCGTCAATGCCTTGTATTTGCTCCTCAATGCCTTGTATTTGCTCGTTGATGCCTTTTATTTGCTCGTCGATGCCTTGTATTTGCTCGTCGATGCCTTGTATTTGCTCGTCAATGCCTTGTATTTGCTCATCGATGCCTTGTATTTGCCAGTCAATCCCTTGTATTTGCTCGTCAATGCCTTGTATTTGCTCATCAATGCCTTGTATTTGCTTGTTGATGCCTTGTATTTGCTAGTCAATGCCTTGTATTTGCTAGTCAATGCCTTATGTTTGCTCGTCAATGCCTTGTATTTGCTTGTTGATGCATTGTATTTGTTTCTCAATGCATTGTATTTGCTCGCCAATGCATTGTATTTGCTCGTCAATGCCTTGTATTTGCTCGTCGATGCCTTGTATTTGCTCGTTGATGCCTTTTATTTGCTCGTCGATGCCTTGTATTTGCTCGTCGATGCCTTGTATTTGCTCGTCAATGCCTTGTATTTGCTCGTCAATGCCTTGTATTTGATAGTCAATGCCTTGTATTTGCTCGTTGATGCCTTGTATTTGCTCGTCAATGCCTTGTATTTGCTCGTCAATGCCTTGTATTTGCTAGTCAATGCCTTGTATTTGCTCGTCAATGCCTTGTATTTGCTCATCAATGCCTTGTATTTGCTAGCCAATGCGTTGTAATTGCTCATCAATGCCTTGTATTTGCTCGTCATTGCCTTGTATTTGCTCGTCAGTGCCTTGTATTTGCTCGTCGATGCCTTGTATTTGCCAGTCAATCCCTTGTATTTGCTCGTCAATGCCTTGTATTTGCTCATCAATGCCTTGTATTTGCTTGTTGGTGCCTTGTATTTGCTAGTCAATGCCTTGTATTTGCTAGTCAATGCCTTGTGTTTGCTCGTCAATGGCTTGTATTTGCTTCTTGATGCCTTGTATTTGTTTGTCAATGCATTGTATATGCTCGCCAATGCATTGTATTTGCTCGTCAGTGCCTTGTATTTGCTCGTCGATGCCTTGTATTTGCTCGTTGATGCCTTTTATTTGCTCGTCGATGCCTTGTATTTGCTCGTCGATGCCTTGTATTTGCTCGTCAATGCCTTGTATTTGCTCGTCAATGCCTTGTATTTGATAGTCAATGCCTTGTATTTGCTCGTTGATGCCTTGTATTTGCTCGTCAATGCCTTGTATTTGCTCGTCAATGCCTTGTATTTGCTAGTCAATGCCTTGTATTTGCTCATCAATGCCTTGTATTTGCTCATCAATGCCTTGTATTTGCTAGCCAATGCGTTGTAATTGCTCATCAATGCCTTGTATTTGCTCGTCAATGCCTTGTATTTGCTCGTCAGTGCCTTGTATTTGCTCGTCAATGCCTTGTATTTGCTCGTCAATGCCTTGTATTTGCTAGTCAATGCATTGTATTTGCTCGTCGATGCCATGTATTTGCTCGTTAATGCCTTGTATTTGCAAGTCAGTGCCTTGTATTTGCTCGTCAATGCATTGTATTTGCTCGTCAATGCCTTGTAATTGCTCGTTGATGCCTTGTATTTGCTCGTCAATGCCTTGTATTTGCTAGTCAATGCATTGTATTTGCTCGTCAATGCCTTGTATTTGCTCGTTGATACCTTGTATTTGATAGTCAATGCCTTGTATTTGCTCGTCAATGCATTGTATTTGCTAGTCAATGCCTTCTATGTGCTCGTTGATGCCTTGTATTTGCTCGTTTTTCGCCTTGTTTTACTCGTTGATGCCTTGTATTTACTCATTAATGCCTTGTAAATATGCTCGTCAATTATTTGTATTTGCTATTCAATGCCTTGTATTTGCTCGTTGATGCCTTCTATTTGCTCGTCAATGCCTTGTGTTTGCTCGTCAATGCCTTGTATTTGCTCGTCAATACCTTGTAAACTCGTTCATGCCTTGTATTTGCTCGTCGATGCCTTGTATTTGCTAGTCAATGCATTGTGTTTGCTCGTCGATGCCTTGTATTTGCTCGTCGATGCATTGTATTTGCTCGTCAATGCCTTGTATTTGCTCGTCGATGCATTGATTTGCTAGTCAATGCCTTGCATTTGCCCGTTGATGCCTTGTATTTGCTAGTCAATGCCTTGTATTTGCTCCACAATACCTTGTATTTGCTAGTCAATGCCTTGTATTTGCTCGTTGATGCCTTGTATTTGCTAGTCAGTGCCTTGTATTTGCTCGTTGATGTCTTGTATTTGCTAGTCAGTGCCGTGTATTTGCTCGTCAATGCATTGTATTTGCTCGTCAATGCCTTGTAATTGCTCGTTGATGCCTTGTATTTGATATTCAATGCCTTTGTATTTGCTCGTTGATGCCTTGTATTTGCTCGTCAATGCCTTGTATTTGGTAGTCAATGCATTGTATTTGCTCGTCAATGCCTTGTATTTGCTCGTTGATGCCTAGTGTTTGCTCCTCAATACCTTGTATTTGCTCGTCAATGCCTTGTATTTGCGAGTCAGTGCCTTGTATTTGCTAGTCAATGCATTGTATTTGCTAGTCAATACCTTGTATTTGCTCATCAATGCCTTGTATTTGCTCGTCAATGCATTGTATTTGCTCGTCAATGCCTTGTATTTGCTCGTCAATGCATTGTATTTGCTCGTCAATGCCTTGTATTTGCTAGTCAATGCCTTGTATTTGCTCACCAATGCCTTGTATTTGCTCATCAATGCCTTGTATTTGCTAGTCAATGCGTTGTAATTGCTCATCAATGCCTTGTATTTGCTCGTCGATGCCTTGTATTTGCTCCTCAATGCATTGTATTTGCTAGTCCATGCCTTGTATTTGCTCGTCGATGCCTTGTATTTGCTCGTCAATGCCTTGTATTTGTTCGTTGATGCCTAGTGTTTGCTCCTCAATACCTTGTATTTGCTCGTCAATGCCTTGTATTTGCGAGTCAGTGCCTTGTATTTGCTAGTCAATGCATTGTGTTTGCTAGTCAATACCTTGTATTTACTCATCAATGCCTTGTATTTACTCATCAATGCCTTGTATTTGCTCGTCAATGCATTGTATTTGCTCGTCAATGCCTTGTTTTTGCTCGTCAATGCATTGTATTTGCTCGTCAATGCATTGTATTTGCTCCTCAATGCCTTGTATTTGCTCGTTGATGCCTTGTATTTGCTCGTCGATGCCTTGTATTTGCTCGTCAATGCCTTGTATTTGCTCGTCGATGCCTTGTATTTGCCAGTCAATCTCTTGTATTTGCTCGTCAATGCCTTGTATTTGCTCATCAATGCCTTGTATTTGCTTGTTGATGCCTTGTATTTGCTAGTCAATGCCTTGTATTTGCTAGTCAATGCCTTGTGTTTGCTCGTCAATGGCTTGTATTTGCTTGTTGATGCCTTGTATTTGTTTGTCAATGCATTGTATTTGCTCGCCAATGCATTGTATTTGCTCGTCAATGCCTTGTATTTGCTCGTCGATGCCTTGTATTTGCTCGTTGATGCCTTTTATTTGCTCGTCGATGCCTTGTATTTGCTCGTCGATGCCTTGTATTTGCTCGTCAATGCCTTGTATTTGCTCGTCAATGCCTTGTATTTTATAGTCAATGCCTTGTATTTGCTCGTTGATGCCTTGTATTTGCTCGTCAATGCCTTGTATTTGCTCGTCAATGCCTTGTATTTGCTAGTCAATGCCTTGTATTTGCTCATCAATGCCTTGTATTTGCTCATCAATGCCTTGTATTTGCTAGCCAATGCGTTGTAATTGCTCATCAATGCCTTGTATTTGCTCGTCAATGCCTTGTATTTGCTCGTCAGTGCCTTGTATTTGCTCGTCAATGCATTGTATTTGCTCGTTAATGCCTTGTATTTGCTCGTCAATGTCTTGTATTTGCTAGTAAATGCCTTGTATTTGCTCATCGATGCCTTGTATTTGCTCGTCAATGCCTTGTATTTGCGAGTCAGTGCCTTGTATTTGCTAGTCAATGCATTGTATTTGCTAGTCAATGCCTTATATTTGCTCATCAATGCCTTGTATTTGCTCGTCTATGCATTGTATTTGCTCGTCAATGCCTTGTATTTGCTCGTCAATGCATTGTATTTGCTCGTCAATGCCTTGTATTTGCTAGTCAATGCCTTGTATTTGCTCGTCAATGCCTTGCATTTGATAGTTGATGCCTTGTATTTGCTCGTCAATACCTTGTATTTGCTCGTGAATGCCTGGTATTTGCTCGTCAATGCCTTGTATTTGCTCGTCGATGCCTTGTATTTGCTGGTCAATGCGTTGTATTTTCTAGTCAATGCCTTGTATTTGCTCGTCAATGCCTTGTATTTGCTCGTTGATGCATTGTATTTGCTAGTCAATGCATTGTATTTGCTAGTCAATGCCTTGTGTTTGCTCGTCAATGCCTTGTATTTGCTCGTCGATGCCTTGTATTTGCTGGCCAATGCCTTTTATTTGCTAGTCAATGCCTTGTATTTGCTCGTCAATGCCTTGGATTTGCTCGTCTATGCCTTGTATTTGCTAGTCAATCCCTTGTATTGGCTCGTCATTGCCTTGTATTTGCTCATCAATGCCTTGTATTTGCTCGTTGATGCCTTGTATTTGCTAGTCAATGCCTTGTATTTGCTAGTCAATGCCTTGTATTTGCTCGTCAATGCCTTGTATTTGCTTGTTTATGCCTTGTATTTGCTTGTCAATACATTGTATTTGCTCGCCTATGCATTGTATTTGCTCGTCAAAGCCTTGTATTTGCTCGTCAATGTCTTGTATTTGCTAGTCAATGCATTGTATTTGCTCAATGCATTCGTCAATGTCAATGCATTCGTCAATGCATTGTATTTGCTCCTCAATGCCTTGTATTTGCTCGTTGATTCCTTTTATTTGCTCGTCGATGCCTTGTATTTGCTCGTCGATGCCTTGTATTTGCTCGTCAATGCCTTGTATTTGCTCGTCGATGCCTTGTATTTGCTCGTCGATGCCTTTTATTTGCTTGTCGATGCCTTGTATTTGCTTGTCAATGCATTCTATTTGCTCGTCAATGCCTTGTATTTGCTAGTCGATGCCTTGTATTTGCTCGTCAATGCCTTGTATTTGCCAGTCAATGCCTTGTATTTGCTCGTCAATACCTTGTATTTGCTCGTCAATGCATTGTATTTGCTCGTCAATGCATTGTATTTGCTCGTCAATGTCTTGTGTTTGTTCGTCAATGTCTTGTATTTGCTAGTCAATGCCTTGTATTTGCTCGTCGATGCCTTGTATTTGCTCGTCAATGCCTTGTATTTGCTCGTCAATGCCTTGTATTTGCTCCTCAGTTCCTTGTATTTGCTCGTCAATGCATTGTATTTGCTCGTTAATGCCTTGTATTTGCTCGTCAATGTCTTGTATTTGCTAGTAAATGCCTTGTATTTGCTCGTCAATGTCTTGTATTTGCGAGTCAGTGCCTTGTATTTGCTAGTCAATGCATTGTATTTGCTAGTCAATGCATTATATTTGCTCATCAATGCCTTGTATTTGCTCGTCAATGCATTGTATTTGCTCGTTCAATGCCTTGTATTTGCTCGTCAATGCATTGTATTTGCTCGTCAATGCCTTGTATTTGCTAGTCAATGCCTTGTATTTGCTCGTCAATGCCTTGTATTTGATCGTCAATGCCTTGTATTTGCTCGTCAATGCCTTGTATTTGCTCGTCAATGCATTGTATTTGCTCGTCAATGCCTTGTATTTGCTCCTCAATGCCTTGTATTTGCTCGTTGATGCCTTTTATTTGCTCGTCGATGCCTTGTATTTGCTCGTCGATGCCTTGTATTTGCTCGTCAATGCCTTGTATTTGCTCATCGATGCCTTGTATTTGCCAGTCAATCCCTTGTATTTGCTCGTCAATGCCTTGTATTTGCTCATCAATGCCTTGTATTTGCTTGTTGATGCCTTGTATTTGCTAGTCAATGCCTTGTATTTGCTAGTCAATGCCTTATGTTTGCTCGTCAATGCCTTGTATTTGCTTGTTGATGCATTGTATTTGTTTCTCAATGCATTGTATTTGCTCGCCAATGCATTGTATTTGCTCGTCAATGCCTTGTATTTGCTCGTCGATGCCTTGTATTTGCTCGTTGATGCCTTTTATTTGCTCGTCGATGCCTTGTATTTGCTCGTCGATGCCTTGTATTTGCTCGTCAATGCCTTGTATTTGCTCGTCAATGCCTTGTATTTGATAGTCAATGCCTTGTATTTGCTCGTTGATGCCTTGTATTTGCTCGTCAATGCCTTGTATTTGCTCGTCAATGCCTTGTATTTGCTAGTCAATGCCTTGTATTTGCTCATCAATGCCTTGTATTTGCTCATCAATGCCTTGTATTTGCTAGCCAATGCGTTGTAATTGCTCATCAATGCCTTGTATTTGCTCGTCATTGCCTTGTATTTGCTCGTCAGTGCCTTGTATTTGCTCGTCGATGCCTTGTATTTGCCAGTCAATCCCTTGTATTTGCTCGTCAATGCCTTGTATTTGCTCATCAATGCCTTGTATTTGCTTGTTGGTGCCTTGTATTTGCTAGTCAATGCCTTGTATTTGCTAGTCAATGCCTTGTGTTTGCTCGTCAATGGCTTGTATTTGCTTCTTGATGCCTTGTATTTGTTTGTCAATGCATTGTATATGCTCGCCAATGCATTGTATTTGCTCGTCAGTGCCTTGTATTTGCTCGTCGATGCCTTGTATTTGCTCGTTGATGCCTTTTATTTGCTCGTCGATGCCTTGTATTTGCTCGTCGATGCCTTGTATTTGCTCGTCAATGCCTTGTATTTGCTCGTCAATGCCTTGTATTTGATAGTCAATGCCTTGTATTTGCTCGTTGATGCCTTGTATTTGCTCGTCAATGCCTTGTATTTGCTCGTCAATGCCTTGTATTTGCTAGTCAATGCCTTGTATTTGCTCATCAATGCCTTGTATTTGCTCATCAATGCCTTGTATTTGCTCGTCAATGCCTTGTATTTGCTCGTCAGCGCCTTGTATTTGCTCGTCAATGCATTGTATTTGCTCGTTAATGCCTTGTATTTGCTCGTCAATGTCTTGTATTTGCTAGTAAATGCCTTGTATTTGCTCATCGATGCCTTGTATTTGCTCGTCAATGCCTTGTATTTGCGAGTCAGTGCCTTGTATTTGCTAGTCAATGCATTGTATTTGCTAGTCAATGCCTTATATTTGCTCATCAATGCCTTGTATTTGCTCGTCAATGCATTGTATTTGCTCGTCAATGCCTTGTATTTGCTCGTCAATGCATTGTATTTGCTCGTCAATGCCTTGTATTTGCTAGTCAATGCCTTGTATTTGCTCGTCAATGCCTTGTATTTAATCGTTGATGCCTTGTATTTCCTCGTCAATGCCTTGTATTTGCTCGTGAATGCCTGGTATTTGCTCGTCAATGCCTTGTATTTCCTCGTCGATGCCTTGTATTTGCTGGTCAATGCGTTGTATTTTCTAGTCAATGCCTTGTATTTGCTCGTCAATGCCTTGTATTTGCTCGTTGATGCATTGTATTTGCTAGTCAATGCATTGTATTTGCTAGTCAATGCCTTGTATTTGCTCGTCAATGACTTGTATTTGCTCGTCGATGCCTTGTATTTGCTGGCCAATGCCTTGTATTTGCTAGTCAATGCCTTGTATTTGCTCGTCAATGCCTTGGATTTGCTCGTCTATGCCTTGTATTTGCTAGTCAATCCCTTGTATTTGCTCGTCATTGCCTTGTATTTGCTCATCAATGCCTTGTATTTGCTCGTTGATGCCTTGTATTTGCTAGTCATTGCCTTGTATTTGCTAGTCAATGCCTTGTATTTGCTCGTCAATGCCTTGTATTTTCTTGTTTATGTCTTGTATTTGCTTGTCAATACATTGTATTTGCTCGCCTATGCATTGTATTTGCTCGTTAAAGCCTTGTATTTGCTCGTCAATGTCTTGTATTTGCTAGTCAATGCCTTGTATTTGCTCGTCGATGCCTTGTATTTGCTTGTCGATGCCTTGTATTTGCTTGTCAATGCATTCTATTTGCTCGTCAATGCCTTGTATTTGCTAGTCGATGCCTTGTATTTGCTCGTCAATGCCTTGTATTTGCTAGTCAATGCCTTGTATTTGCTCGTCAATACCTTGTATTTGCTCGTCAATGCATTGTATTTGCTCGTCAATGCATTGTATTTGCTCGTCAATGTCTTGTGTTTGTTCGTCAATGTCTTGTATTTGCTTGTCAATGCATTCTATTTGCTCGTCAATGCCTTGTATTTGCTAGTCGATGCCTTGTATTTGCTCGTCAATGCCTTGTATTTGCTAGTCAATGCCTTGTATTTGCTCGTCAATACCTTGTATTTGCTCGTCAATGCATTGTATTTGCTCGTCAATGCATTGTATTTGCTCGTCAATGTCTTGTGTTTGTTCGTCAATGTCTTGTATTTGCTAGTCAATGCCTTGTATTTGCTCGTCGATGCCTTGTATTTGCTCGTCAATGCCTTGTATTTGCTCGTCAATGCCTTGTATTTGCTCGTCAGTGCCTTGTATTTGCTCGTCAATGCATTGTATTTGCTCGTTAATGCCTTGTATTTGCTCGTCAATGTCTTGTATTTGCTAGTAAATGCCTTGTATTTGCTCATCGATGCCTTGTATTTGCGAGTCAATGCCTTGTATTTGCGAGTCAGTGCCTTGTATTTGCTAGTCAATGCATTGTATTTGCTAGTCAATGCATTATATTTGCTCATCAATGCCTTGTATTTGCTCGTCAATGCATTGTATTTGCTCGTCAATGCCTTGTATTTGCTCGTCAATGCATTGTATTTGCTCGTCAATGCCTTGTATTTGCTAGTCAATGCCTTGTATTTGCTCGTCAATGCCTTGTATTTGATCGTCAATGCCTTGTATTTGATCATCAATGCCTTGTATTTGCTCATCAATGCCTTGTATTTGCTAGCCAATGCGTTGTAATTGCTCATCAATGCCTTGTATTTGCTCGTCAATGCCTTGTATTTGCTCGTCAGTGCCTTGTATTTGCTCGTCAATGCATTGTATTTGCTCGTCAATGCATTGTATTTGCTCGTTAATGCCTTGTATTTGCTCGTCAATGCATTGTATTTGCTCGTTAATGCCTTGTATTTGCTCGTCAATGTCTTGTATTTGCTAGTAAATGCCTTGTATTTGCTCATCGATGCCTTGTATTTGCTCGTCAATGCCTTGTATTTGCGAGTCAGTGCCTTGTATTTGCTAGTCAATGCATTGTATTTGCTAGTCAATGCCTTATATTTGCTCATCAATGCCTTGTATTTGCTCGTCAATGCATTGTATTTGCTCGTCAATGCCTTGTATTTGCTCGTCAATGCATTGTATTTGCTCGTCAATGCCTTGTATTTGCTAGTCAATGCCTTGTATTTGCTCGTCAATGCCTTGTATTTGATCGTCAATGCCTTGTATTTGATCATCAATGCCTTGTATTTGCTCATCAATGCCTTGTATTTGCTAGCCAATGCGTTGTAATTGCTCATCAATGCCTTGTATTTGCTCGTCAATGCCTTGTATTTGCTCGTCAGTGCCTTGTATTTGCTCGTCAATGCATTGTATTTGCTCGTCAATGCATTGTATTTGCTCATCAATGCCTTGTATTTGCTCGTCAATGCATTGTATTTGCTCGTCAATGCCTTGTATTTGCTCGTCAATGCATTGTATTTGCTCGTCAATGCCTTGTATTTGCTAGTCAATGCCTTGTATTTGCTCATCAATGCCTTGTATTTGATCGTTGATGCCTTGTATTTGCTCGTCAATGCCTTGTATTTGCTCGTGAATGCCTGGTATTTGCTCGTCAATGCCTTGTATTTGCTCGTCGATGCCTTGTATTTGCTGGTCAATGCGTTGTATTTTCTAGTCAATGCCTTGTATTTGCTCGTCAATGCCTTGTATTTGATCGTTGTTGCCTTGTATTTGCTCGTCAATGCCTTGTATTTGCTCGTGAATGCCTGGTATATGCTCGTCAATGCCTTGTATTTGCTCGTCGATGCCTTGTATTTGCTGGTCAATGCGTTGTATTTTCTAGTCAACGCCTTGTATTTGCTCGTCAATGCCTTGTATTTGCTCGTTGATGCATTGTATTTGCTAGTCAATGCATTGTATTTGCTACTCAATGCCTTGTATTTGCTCGCCAATGCCTTGTATTTGCTCGTCGATGCCTTGTATTTGCTGGCCAATGCCTTGTATTTGCTAGTCAATGCCTTGTATTTGCTCGTCAATGCCTTGGATTTGCTCGTCTATGCCTTGTATTTGCTAGTCAATCCCTTGTATTTGCTCGTCATTGCCTTGTATTTGCTCATCAATGCCTTGTATTTGCTCGTTGATGCCTTGTATTTGCTCGTCGATGCCTTGTATTTGCTCGTCGATGCCTTGTATTTGCTCGTCAATGCCTTGTATTTGCTCATCGATGCCTTGTATTTGCCAGTCAATCCCTTGTATTTGCTCGTCAATGCCTTGTATTTGCTCATCAATGCCTTGTATTTGCTTGTTGATGCCTTGTATTTGTTAGTCAATGCCTTGTATTTGCTAGTCAATGCCTTATGTTTGCTCGTCAATGCCTTGTATTTGCTTGTTGATGCATTGTATTTGTTTCTCAATGCATTGTATTTGCTCGCCAATGCATTGTATTTGCTCGTCAATGCCTTGTATTTGCTCGTCGATGCCTTGTATTTGCTCGTTGATGCCTTGTATTTGCTCGTCGATGCCTTGTATTTGCTCGTCAATGCCTTGTATTTGCTCGTCAATGCCTTGTATTTGCTAGTCAATGCCTTGTATTTGCTAGTCAATGCGTTGTATTTGCTCGTTGATGCCTTGTATTTGCTCGTCAATGCCTTGTATTTGCTCGTCAATGCCTTGTATTTGCCAGTCAATGCCTTGTATTTGCTCATCAATGCCTTGTATTTGCTCATCAATGCCTTGTATTTGCTAGTCAATGCGTTGTATTTGCTCATCAATGCCTTGTATTTGCTCGTCAATGCCTTGTATTTGCTCGTCAATGCCTTGTATTTGCTAGTCGATGCCTTGTATTTGCTAGTCAATCCCTTGTATTTGCTCGTCAATGCCTTGTATTTGCTCATCAATGCCTTGTATTTGCTTGTTGGTGCCTTGTATTTGCTAGTCAATGCCTTGTATTTGCTAGTCAATGCCTTGTGTTTGCTCGTCAATGGCTTGTATTTGCTTCTTGATGCCTTGTATTTGTTTGTCAATGCATTGTATATGCTCGCCAATGCATTGTATTTGCTCGTCAGTGCCTTGTATTTGCTCGTCGATGCCTTGTATTTGCTCGTTGATGCCTTTTATTTGCTCGTCGATGCCTTGTATTTGCTCGTCGATGCCTTGTATTTGCTCGTCAATGCCTTGTATTTGCTCGTCAATGCCTTGTATTTGATAGTCAATGCCTTGTATTTGCTCGTTGATGCCTTGTATTTGCTCGTCAATGCCTTGTATTTGCTCGTCAATGCCTTGTATTTGCTCGTCAATGCCTTGTATTTGCTAGTCAATGCCTTGTATTTGCTCATCAATGCCTTGTATTTGCTCATCAATGCCTTGTATTTGCTAGCCAATGCGTTGTAATTGCTCATCAATGCCTTGTATTTGCTCGTCAATGCCTTGTATTTGCTCGTCAGTGTCTTGTATTTGCTCGTCAATGCATTGTATTTGCTCGTTAATGCCTTGTATTTGCTCGTCAATGTCTTGTATTTGCTAGTAAATGCCTTGTATTTGCTCATCGATGCCTTGTATTTGCTCGTCAATGCCTTGTATTTGCGGGTCAGTGCCTTGTATTTGCTAGTCAATGCATTGTATTTGCTAGTCAATGCCTTATATTTGCTCATCAATGCCTTGTATTTGCTCGTCAATGCATTGTATTTGCTCGTCAATGCCTTGTATTTGCTCGTCAATGCATTGTATTTGCTCGTCAATGCCTTGTATTTGCTAGTCAATGCCTTGTATTTGCTCGTCAATGCCTTGTATTTAATCGTTGATGCCTTGTATTTCCTCGTCAATGCCTTGTATTTGCTCGTGAATGCCTGGTATTTGCTCGTCAATGCCTTGTATTTCCTCGTCGATGCCTTGTATTTGCTGGTCAATGCGTTGTATTTTCTAGTCAATGCCTTGTATTTGCTCGTCAATGCCTTGTATTTGCTCGTTGATGCATTGTATTTGCTGGTCAATGCATTGTATTTGCTAGTCAATGCCTTGTATTTGCTCGTCAATGATTTGTATTTGCTCGTCGATGCCTTGTATTTGCTGGCCAATGCCTTGTATTTGCTAGTCAATGCCTTGTATTTGCTCGTCAATGCCTTGGATTTGCTCGTCTATGCTTTGTATTTGCTAGTCAATCCCTTGTATTTGCTCGTCATTGCCTTGTATTTGCTCATCAATGCCTTGTATTTGCTAGCCAATGCGTTGTAATTGCTCATCAATGCCTTGTATTTGCTCGTCAATGCCTTGTATTTGCTCGTCAGTATCTTGTATTTGCTCGTCAATGCATTGTATTTGCTCGTTAATGCCTTGTATTTGCTCGTCAATGTCTTGTATTTGCTAGTAAATGCCTTGTATTTGCTCATCGATGCCTTGTATTTGCTCGTCAATGCCTTGTATTTGCGGGTCAGTGCCTTGTATTTGCTAGTCAATGCATTGTATTTGCTAGTCAATGCCTTATATTTGCTCATCAATGCCTTGTATTTGCTCGTCAATGCATTGTATTTGCTCGTCAATGCCTTGTATTTGCTCGTCAATGCATTGTATTTGCTCGTCAATGCCTTGTATTTGCTAGTCAATGCCTTGTATTTGCTCGTCAATGCCTTGTATTTAATCGTTGATGCCTTGTATTTCCTCGTCAATGCCTTGTATTTGCTCGTGAATGCCTGGTATTTGCTCGTCAATGCCTTGTATTTCCTCGTCGATGCCTTGTATTTGCTGGTCAATGCGTTGTATTTTCTAGTCAATGCCTTGTATTTGCTCGTCAATGCCTTGTATTTGCTCGTTGATGCATTGTATTTGCTGGTCAATGCATTGTATTTGCTAGTCAATGCCTTGTATTTGCTCGTCAATGATTTGTATTTGCTCGTCGATGCCTTGTATTTGCTGGCCAATGCCTTGTATTTGCTAGTCAATGCCTTGTATTTGCTCGTCAATGCCTTGGATTTGCTCGTCTATGCCTTGTATTTGCTAGTCAATCCCTTGTATTTGCTCGTCATTGCCTTGTATTTGCTCATCAATGCCTTGTATTTGCTCGTTGATGCCTTGTATTTGCTAGTCATTGCCTTGTATTTGCTAGTCAATGCCTTGTATTTGCTCGTCAATGCCTTGTATTTTCTTGTTTATGTCTTGTATTTGCTTGTCAATACATTGTATTTGCTCGCCTATGCATTGTATTTGCTCGTTAAAGCCTTGTATTTGCTCGTCAATGTCTTGTATTTGCTAGTCAATGCCTTGTATTTGCTCGTCGATGCCTTGTATTTGCTTGTCGATGCCTTGTATTTGCTTGTCAATGCATTCTATTTGCTCGTCAATGCCTTGTATTTGCTAGTCGATGCCTTGTATTTGCTCGTCAATGCCTTGTATTTGCTAGTCAATGCCTTGTATTTGCTCGTCAATACCTTGTATTTGCTCGTCAATGCATTGTATTTGCTCGTCAATGCATTGTATTTGCTCGTCAATGTCTTGTGTTTGTTCGTCAATGTCTTGTACATGTATTTGCTAGTCAATGCCTTGTATTTGCTCGTCGATGCCTTGTATTTGCTCGTCAATGCCTTGTATTTGCTCGTCAATGCCTTGTATTTGCTCGTCAGTGCCTTGTATTTGCTCGTCAATGCATTGTATTTGCTCGTTAATGCCTTGTATTTGCTCGTCAATGTCTTGTATTTGCTAGTAAATGCCTTGTATTTGCTCATCGATGCCTTGTATTTGCGAGTCAATGCCTTGTATTTGCGAGTCAGTGCCTTGTATTTGCTAGTCAATGCATTGTATTTGCTAGTCAATGCATTATATTTGCTCATCAATGCCTTGTATTTGCTCGTCAATGCATTGTATTTTTTCGTCAATGCCTTGTATTTGCTCGTCAATGCATTGTATTTGCTCGTCAATGCCTTGTATTTGCTAGTCAATGCCTTGTATTTGCTCGTCAATGCCTTGTATTTGATCGTCAATGCCTTGTATTTGATCATCAATGCCTTGTATTTGCTCATCAATGCCTTGTATTTGCTAGCCAATGCGTTGTAATTGCTCATCAATGCCTTGTATTTGCTCGTCAATGCCTTGTATTTGCTCGTCAGTGCCTTGTATTTGCTCGTCAATGCATTGTATTTGCTCGTCAATGCATTGTATTTGCTCGTTAATGCCTTGTATTTGCTCGTCAATGCATTGTATTTGCTCGTTAATGCCTTGTATTTGCTCGTCAATGTCTTGTATTTGCTAGTAAATGCCTTGTATTTGCTCATCGATGCCTTGTATTTGCTCGTCAATGCCTTGTATTTGCGAGTCAGTGCCTTGTATTTGCTAGTCAATGCATTGTATTTGCTAGTCAATGCCTTATATTTGCTCATCAATGCCTTGTATTTGCTCGTCAATGCATTGTATTTGCTCGTCAATGCCTTGTATTTGCTCGTCAATGCATTGTATTTGCTCGTCAATGCCTTGTATTTGCTAGTCAATGCCTTGTATTTGCTCGTCAATGCCTTGTATTTGATCGTCAATGCCTTGTATTTGATCATCAATGCCTTGTATTTGCTCATCAATGCCTTGTATTTGCTAGCCAATGCGTTGTAATTGCTCATCAATGCCTTGTATTTCCTCGTCAATGCCTTGTATTTGCTCGTCAGTGCCTTGTATTTGCTCGTCAATGCATTGTATTTGCTCGTCAATGCATTGTATTTGCTCGTTAATGCCTTGTATTTGCTCGTCAATGCATTGTATTTGCTCGTTAATGCCTTGTATTTGCTCGTCAATGTCTTGTATTTGCTAGTAAATGCCTTGTATTTGCTCATCGATGCCTTGTATTTGCTCGTCAATGCCTTGTATTTGCGAGTCAGTGCCTTGTATTTGCTAGTCAATGCATTGTATTTGCTAGTCAATGCCTTATATTTGCTCATCAATGCCTTGTATTTGCTCGTCAATGCATTGTATTTGCTCGTCAATGCCTTGTATTTGCTCGTCAATGCATTGTATTTGCTCGTCAATGCCTTGTATTTGCTAGTCAATGCCTTGTATTTGCTCATCAATGCCTTGTATTTGATCGTTGATGCCTTGTATTTGCTCGTCAATGCCTTGTATTTGCTCGTGAATGCCTGGTATTTGCTCGTCAATGCCTTGTATTTGCTCGTCGATGCCTTGTATTTGCTGGTCAATGCGTTGTATTTTCTAGTCAATGCCTTGTATTTGTTCGTCAATGCCTTGTATTTGATCGTTGATGCCTTGTATTTGCTCGTCAATGCCTTGTATTTGCTCGTGAATGCCTGGTATATGCTCGTCAATGCCTTGTATTTGCTCGTCGATGCCTTGTATTTGCTGGTCAATGCGTTGTATTTTCTAGTCAACGCCTTGTATTTGCTCGTCAATGCCTTGTATTTGCTCGTTGATGCATTGTATTTGCTAGTCAATGCATTGTATTTGCTACTCAATGCCTTGTATTTGCTCGCCAATGCCTTGTATTTGCTCGTCGATGCCTTGTATTTGCTGGCCAATGCCTTGTATTTGCTAGTCAATGCCTTGTATTTGCTCGTCAATGCCTTGGATTTGCTCGTCTATGCCTTGTATTTGCTAGTCAATCCCTTGTATTTGCTCGTCATTGCCTTGTATTTGCTCATCAATGCCTTGTATTTGCTCGTTGATGCCTTGTATTTGCTCGTCGATGCCTTGTATTTGCTCGTCGATGCCTTGTATTTGCTCGTCAATGCCTTGTATTTGCTCATCGATGCCTTGTATTTGCCAGTCAATCCCTTGTATTTGCTCGTCAATGCCTTGTATTTGCTCATCAATGCCTTGTATTTGCTTGTTGATGCCTTGTATTTGTTAGTCAATGCCTTGTATTTGCTAGTCAATGCCTTATGTTTGCTCGTCAATGCCTTGTATTTGCTTGTTGATGCATTGTATTTGTTTCTCAATGCATTGTATTTGCTCGCCAATGCATTGTATTTGCTCGTCAATGCCTTGTATTTGCTCGTCGATGCCTTGTATTTGCTCGTTGATGCCTTTTATTTGCTCGTCGATGCCTTGTATTTGCTCGTCGATGCCTTGTATTTGCTCGTCAATGCCTTGTATTTGCTCGTCAATGCCTTGTATTTGATAGTCAATGCCTTGTATTTGCTCGTTGATGCCTTGTATTTGCTCGTCAATGCCTTGTATTTGCTCGTCAATGCCTTGTATTTGCTAGTCAATGCCTTGTATTTGCTCATCAATGCCTTGTATTTGCTCATCAATGCCTTGTATTTGCTAGCCAATGCGTTGTAATTGCTCATCAATGCCTTGTATTTGCTCGTCATTGCCTTGTATTTGCTCGTCAGTGCCTTGTATTTGCTCGTCGATGCCTTGTATTTGCCAGTCAATCCCTTGTATTTGCTCGTCAATGCCTTGTATTTGCTCATCAATGCCTTGTATTTGCTTGTTGGTGCCTTGTATTTGCTAGTCAATGCCTTGTATTTGCTAGTCAATGCCTTGTGTTTGCTCGTCAATGGCTTGTATTTGCTTCTTGATGCCTTGTATTTGTTTGTCAATGCATTGTATATGCTCGCCAATGCATTGTATTTGCTCGTCAGTGCCTTGTATTTGCTCGTCGATGCCTTGTATTTGCTCGTTGATGCCTTTTATTTGCTCGTCGATGCCTTGTATTTGCTCGTCGATGCCTTGTATTTGCTCGTCAATGCCTTGTATTTGCTCGTCAATGCCTTGTATTTGATAGTCAATGCCTTGTATTTGCTCGTTGATGCCTTGTATTTGCTCGTCAATGCCTTGTATTTGCTCGTCAATGCCTTGTATTTGCTAGTCAATGCCTTGTATTTGCTCATCAATGCCTTGTATTTGCTCATCAATGCCTTGTATTTGCTAGCCAATGCGTTGTAATTGCTCATCAATGCCTTGTATTTGCTCGTCAATGCCTTGTATTTGCTCGTCAGTGCCTTGTATTTGCTCGTCAATGCATTGTATTTGCTCGTTAATGCCTTGTATTTGCTCGTCAATGTCTTGTATTTGCTAGTAAATGCCTTGTATTTGCTCATCGATGCCTTGTATTTGCTCGTCAATGCCTTGTATTTGCGGGTCAGTGCCTTGTATTTGCTAGTCAATGCATTGTATTTGCTAGTCAATGCCTTATATTTGCTCATCAATGCCTTGTATTTGCTCGTCAATGCATTGTATTTGCTCGTCAATGCCTTGTATTTGCTCGTCAATGCATTGTATTTGCTCGTCAATGCCTTGTATTTGCTAGTCAATGCCTTGTATTTGCTCGTCAATGCCTTGTATTTAATCGTTGATGCCTTGTATTTCCTCGTCAATGCCTTGTATTTGCTCGTGAATGCCTGGTATTTGCTCGTCAATGCCTTGTATTTCCTCGTCGATGCCTTGTATTTGCTGGTCAATGCGTTGTATTTTCTAGTCAATGCCTTGTATTTGCTCGTCAATGCCTTGTATTTGCTCGTTGATGCATTGTATTTGCTAGTCAATGCATTGTATTTGCTAGTCAATGCCTTGTATTTGCTCGTCAATGATTTGTATTTGCTCGTCGATGCCTTGTATTTGCTGGCCAATGCCTTGTATTTGCTAGTCAATGCCTTGTATTTGCTCGTCAATGCCTTGGATTTGCTCGTCTATGCCTTGTATTTGCTAGTCAATCCCTTGTATTTGCTCGTCATTGCCTTGTATTTGCTCATCAATGCCTTGTATTTGCTCGTTGATGCCTTGTATTTGCTAGTCATTGCCTTGTATTTGCTAGTCAATGCCTTGTATTTGCTCGTCAATGCCTTGTATTTTCTTGTTTATGTCTTGTATTTGCTTGTCAATACATTGTATTTGCTCGCCTATGCATTGTATTTGCTCGTTAAAGCCTTGTATTTGCTCGTCAATGTCTTGTATTTGCTAGTCAATGCCTTGTATTTGCTCGTCGATGCCTTGTATTTGCTTGTCGATGCCTTGTATTTGCTTGTCAATGCATTCTATTTGCTCGTCAATGCCTTGTATTTGCTAGTCGATGCCTTGTATTTGCTCGTCAATGCCTTGTATTTGCTAGTCAATGCCTTGTATTTGCTCGTCAATACCTTGTATTTGCTCGTCAATGCATTGTATTTGACCGTCAATGCATTGTATTTGCTCGTCAATGTCTTGTGTTTGTTCGTCAATGTCTTGTACAGTATTTGCTAGTCAATGCCTTGTATTTGCTCGTCAGTGCCTTGTATTTGCTCGTCAATGCATTGTATTTGCTCGTTAATGCCTTGTATTTGCTCGTCAATGTCTTGTATTTGCTAGTAAATGCCTTGTATTTGCTCATCGATGCCTTGTATTTGCGAGTCAATGCCTTGTATTTGCGAGTCAGTGCCTTGTATTTGCTAGTCAATGCATTGTATTTGCTAGTCAATGCATTATATTTGCTCATCAATGCCTTGTATTTGCTCGTCAATGCATTGTATTTGCTCGTCAATGCCTTGTATTTGCTCGTCAATGCATTGTATTTGCTCGTCAATGCCTTGTATTTGCTAGTCAATGCCTTGTATTTGCTCGTCAATGCCTTGTATTTGATCGTCAATGCCTTGTATTTGATCATCAATGCCTTGTATTTGCTCATCAATGCCTTGTATTTGCTAGCCAATGCGTTGTAATTGCTCATCAATGCCTTGTATTTGCTCGTCAATGCCTTGTATTTGCTCGTCAGTGCCTTGTATTTGCTCGTCAATGCATTGTATTTGCTCGTCAATGCATTGTATTTGCTCGTTAATGCCTTGTATTTGCTCGTCAATGCATTGTATTTGCTCGTTAATGCCTTGTATTTGCTCGTCAATGTCTTGTATTTGCTAGTAAATGCCTTGTATTTGCTCATCGATGCCTTGTATTTGCTCGTCAATGCCTTGTATTTGCGAGTCAGTGCCTTGTATTTGCTAGTCAATGCATTGTATTTGCTAGTCAATGCCTTATATTTGCTCATCAATGCCTTGTATTTGCTCGTCAATGCATTGTATTTGCTCGTCAATGCCTTGTATTTGCTCGTCAATGCATTGTATTTGCTCGTCAATGCCTTGTATTTGCTAGTCAATGCCTTGTATTTGCTCGTCAATGCCTTGTATTTGATCGTTGATGCCTTGTATTTGCTCGTCAATGCCTTGTATTTGCTCGTGAATGCCTGGTATTTGCTCGTCAATGCCTTGTATTTGCTCGTCGATGCCTTGTATTTGCTGGTCAATGCGTTGTATTTTCTAGTCAATGCCTTGTATTTGCTCGTCAATGCCTTGTATTTGATCGTTGATGCCTTGTATTTGCTCGTCAATGCCTTGTATTTGCTCGTGAATGCCTGGTATTTGCTCGTCAATGCCTTGTATTTGCTCGTCGATGCCTTGTATTTGCTGGTCAATGCGTTGTATTTTCTAGTCAACGCCTTGTATTTGCTCGTCAATGCCTTGTATTTGCTCGTTGATGCATTGTATTTGCTAGTCAATGCATTGTATTTGCTACTCAATGCCTTGTATTTGCTCGCCAATGCCTTGTATTTGCTCGTCGATGCCTTGTATTTGCTGGCCAATGCCTTGTATTTGCTAGTCAATGCCTTGTATTTGCTCGTCAATGCCTTGGATTTGCTCGTCTATGCCTTGTATTTGCTATTCAATCCCTTGTATTTGCTCGTCATTGCCTTGTATTTGCTCATCAATGCCTTGTATTTGCTCGTTGATGCCTTGTATTTGCTAGTCAATGCCTTGTAGTTGCTAGTCAATGCCTTGTATTTGCTCGTCAATGCCTTGTATTTGCTTGTTTATGCCTTGTATTTGCTTGTCAATACATTGTATTTGCTCGCCTATGCATTGTATTTGCTCGTCAAGGCCTTGTATTTGCTCGTAAATGTCTTGTATTTGCTAGTCAATGCCTTGTATTTGCTCGTCGATGCCTTGTATTTGCTTGTCGATGCCTTGTATTTGCTTGTCAATGCATTCTATTTTCTTATCAATGCCTTGTATTTGCCAGTCGATGCCTTGTATTTGCTCGTCAATGCCTTGTATTTGCTAGTCAATGCCTTGTATTTGCTCGTCAATACCTTGTATTTGCTCGTCAATGCATTGTATTTGCTCGTCAATGCATTGTATTTGCTCGTCAATGTCTTGTGTTTGTTCGTCAATGTCTTGTATTTGCTAGTCAATGCCTTGTATTTGCTCGTCGATGCCTTGTATTTGCTCGTCAATGCCTTGTATTTGCTCGTCAATACCTTGTATTTGCTCGTCAGTGCCTTGTATTTGCTCGTCAATGCATTGTATTTGCTCGTTAATGCCTTGTATTTGCTCGTCAATGTCTTGTATTTGCTAGTCAATGCCTTGTATTTGCTCGTCAATACCTTGTATTTGCTCGTCAATGCATTGTATTTGCTCGTCAATGCATTGTATTTGCTCGTCAATGTCTTGTGTTTGTTCGTCAATGTCTTGTACATGTATTTGCTAGTCAATGCCTTGTATTTGCTCGTCGATGCCTTGTATTTGCTCGTCAATGCCTTGTATTTGCTCGTCAATGCCTTGTATTTGCTCGTCAGTGCCTTGTATTTGCTCGTCAATGCATTGTATTTGCTCGTTAATGCCTTGTATTTGCTCGTCAATGTCTTGTATTTGCTAGTAAATGCCTTGTATTTGCTCATCGATGCCTTGTATTTGCGAGTCAATGCCTTGTATTTGCGAGTCAGTGCCTTGTATTTGCTAGTCAATGCATTGTATTTGCTAGTCAATGCATTATATTTGCTCATCAATGCCTTGTATTTGCTCGTCAATGCATTGTATTTTTTCGTCAATGCCTTGTATTTGCTCGTCAATGCATTGTATTTGCTCGTCAATGCCTTGTATTTGCTAGTCAATGCCTTGTATTTGCTCGTCAATGCCTTGTATTTGATCGTCAATGCCTTGTATTTGATCATCAATGCCTTGTATTTGCTCATCAATGCCTTGTATTTGCTAGCCAATGCGTTGTAATTGCTCATCAATGCCTTGTATTTGCTCGTCAATGCCTTGTATTTGCTCGTCAGTGCCTTGTATTTGCTCGTCAATGCATTGTATTTGCTCGTCAATGCATTGTATTTGCTCGTTAATGCCTTGTATTTGCTCGTCAATGCATTGTATTTGCTCGTTAATGCCTTGTATTTGCTCGTCAATGTCTTGTATTTGCTAGTAAATGCCTTGTATTTGCTCATCGATGCCTTGTATTTGCTCGTCAATGCCTTGTATTTGCGAGTCAGTGCCTTGTATTTGCTAGTCAATGCATTGTATTTGCTAGTCAATGCCTTATAATTGCTCATCAATGCCTTGTATTTGCTCGTCAATGCATTGTATTTGCTCGTCAATGCCTTGTATTTGCTCGTCAATGCATTGTATTTGCTCGTCAATGCCTTGTATTTGCTAGTCAATGCCTTGTATTTGCTCGTCAATGCCTTGTATTTGATCGTCAATGCCTTGTATTTGATCATCAATGCCTTGTATTTGCTCATCAATGCCTTGTATTTGCTAGCCAATGCGTTGTAATTGCTCATCAATGCCTTGTATTTGCTCGTCAATGCCTTGTATTTGCTCGTCAGTGCCTTGTATTTGCTCGTCAATGCATTGTATTTGCTCGTCAATGCATTGTATTTGCTCGTTAATGCCTTGTATTTGCTCGTCAATGCATTGTATTTGCTCGTTAATGCCTTGTATTTGCTCGTCAATGTCTTGTATTTGCTAGTAAATGCCTTGTATTTGCTCATCGATGCCTTGTATTTGCTCGTCAATGCCTTGTATTTGCGAGTCAGTGCCTTGTATTTGCTAGTCAATGCATTGTATTTGCTAGTCAATGCCTTATATTTGCTCATCAATGCCTTGTATTTGCTCATCAATGCATTGTATTTGCTCGTCAATGCCTTGTATTTGCTCGTCAATGCATTGTATTTGCTCGTCAATGCCTTGTATTTGCTAGTCAATGCCTTGTATTTGCTCATCAATGCCTTGTATTTGATCGTTGATGCCTTGTATTTGCTCGTCAATGCCTTGTATTTGCTCGTGAATGCCTGGTATTTGCTCGTCAATGCCTTGTATTTGCTCGTCGATGCCTTGTATTTGCTGGTCAATGCGTTGTATTTTCTAGTCAATGCCTTGTATTTGCTCGTCAATGCCTTGTATTTGATCGTTGATGCCTTGTATTTGCTCGTCAATGCCTTGTATTTGCTCGTGAATGCCTGGTATATGCTCGTCAATGCCTTGTATTTGCTCGTCGATGCCTTGTATTTGCTGGTCAATGCGTTGTATTTTCTAGTCAACGCCTTGTATTTGCTCGTCAATGCCTTGTATTTGCTCGTTGATGCATTGTATTTGCTAGTCAATGCATTGTATTTGCTACTCAATGCCTTGTATTTGCTCGCCAATGCCTTGTATTTGCTCGTCGATGCCTTGTATTTGCTGGCCAATGCCTTGTATTTGCTAGTCAATGCCTTGTATTTGCTCGTCAATGCCTTGGATTTGCTCGTCTATGCCTTGTATTTGCTAGTCAATCCCTTGTATTTGCTCGTCATTGCCTTGTATTTGCTCATCAATGCCTTGTATTTGCTCGTTGATGCCTTGTATTTGCTCGTCGATGCCTTGTATTTGCTCGTCGATGCCTTGTATTTGCTCGTCAATGCCTTGTATTTGCTCATCGATGCCTTGTATTTGCCAGTCAATCCCTTGTATTTGCTCGTCAATGCCTTGTATTTGCTCATCAATGCCTTGTATTTGCTTGTTGATGCCTTGTATTTGTTAGTCAATGCCTTGTATTTGCTAGTCAATGCCTTATGTTTGCTCGTCAATGCCTTGTATTTGCTTGTTGATGCATTGTATTTGTTTCTCAATGCATTGTATTTGCTCGCCAATGCATTGTATTTGCTCGTCAATGCCTTGTATTTGCTCGTCGATGCCTTGTATTTGCTCGTTGATGCCTTTTATTTGCTCGTCGATGCCTTGTATTTGCTCGTCGATGCCTTGTATTTGCTCGTCAATGCCTTGTATTTGCTCGTCAATGCCTTGTATTTGATAGTCAATGCCTTGTATTTGCTCGTTGATGCCTTGTATTTGCTCGTCAATGCCTTGTATTTGCTCGTCAATGCCTTGTATTTGCTAGTCAATGCCTTGTATTTGCTCATCAATGCCTTGTATTTGCTCATCAATGCCTTGTATTTGCTAGCCAATGCGTTGTAATTGCTCATCAATGCCTTGTATTTGCTCGTCATTGCCTTGTATTTGCTCGTCAGTGCCTTGTATTTGCTCGTCGATGCCTTGTATTTGCCAGTCAATCCCTTGTATTTGCTCGTCAATGCCTTGTATTTGCTCATCAATGCCTTGTATTTGCTTGTTGGTGCCTTGTATTTGCTAGTCAATGCCTTGTATTTGCTAGTCAATGCCTTGTGTTTGCTCGTCAATGGCTTGTATTTGCTTCTTGATGCCTTGTATTTGTTTGTCAATGCATTGTATATGCTCGCCAATGCATTGTATTTGCTCGTCAGTGCCTTGTATTTGCTCGTCGATGCCTTGTATTTGCTCGTTGATGCCTTTTATTTGCTCGTCGATGCCTTGTATTTGCTCGTCGATGCCTTGTATTTGCTCGTCAATGCCTTGTATTTGCTCGTCAATGCCTTGTATTTGATAGTCAATGCCTTGTATTTGCTCGTTGATGCCTTGTATTTCTCGTCAATGCCTTGTATTTGCTCGTCAATGCCTTGTATTTGCTAGTCAATGCCTTGTATTTGCTCATCAATGCCTTGTATTTGCTCATCAATGCCTTGTATTTGCTAGCCAATGCGTTGTAATTGCTCATCAATGCCTTGTATTTGCTCGTCAATGCCTTGTATTTGCTCGTCAGTGCCTTGTATTTGCTCGTCAATGCATTGTATTTGCTCGTTAATGCCTTGTATTTGCTCGTCAATGTCTTGTATTTGCTAGTAAATGCCTTGTATTTGCTCATCGATGCCTTGTATTTGCTCGTCAATGCCTTGTATTTGCGGGTCAGTGCCTTGTATTTGCTAGTCAATGCATTGTATTTGCTAGTCAATGCCTTATATTTGCTCATCAATGCCTTGTATTTGCTCGTCAATGCATTGTATTTGCTCGTCAATGCCTTGTATTTGCTCGTCAATGCATTGTATTTGCTCGTCAATGCCTTGTATTTGCTAGTCAATGCCTTGTATTTGCTCGTCAATGCCTTGTATTTAATCGTTGATGCCTTGTATTTCCTCGTCAATGCCTTGTATTTGCTCGTGAATGCCTGGTATTTGCTCGTCAATGCCTTGTATTTCCTCGTCGATGCCTTGTATTTGCTGGTCAATGCGTTGTATTTTCTAGTCAATGCCTTGTATTTGCTCGTCAATGCCTTGTATTTGCTCGTTGATGCATTGTATTTGCTAGTCAATGCATTGTATTTGCTAGTCAATGCCTTGTATTTGCTCGTCAATGATTTGTATTTGCTCGTCGATGCCTTGTATTTGCTGGCCAATGCCTTGTATTTGCTAGTCAATGCCTTGTATTTGCTCGTCAATGCCTTGGATTTGCTCGTCTATGCCTTGTATTTGCTAGTCAATCCCTTGTATTTGCTCGTCATTGCCTTGTATTTGCTCATCAATGCCTTGTATTTGCTCGTTGATGCCTTGTATTTGCTAGTCATTGCCTTGTATTTGCTAGTCAATGCCTTGTATTTGCTCGTCAATGCCTTGTATTTTCTTGTTTATGTCTTGTATTTGCTTGTCAATACATTGTATTTGCTCGCCTATGCATTGTATTTGCTCGTTAAAGCCTTGTATTTGCTCGTCAATGTCTTGTATTTGCTAGTCAATGCCTTGTATTTGCTCGTCGATGCCTTGTATTTGCTTGTCGATGCCTTGTATTTGCTTGTCAATGCATTCTATTTGCTCGTCAATGCCTTGTATTTGCTAGTCGATGCCTTGTATTTGCTCGTCAATGCCTTGTATTTGCTAGTCAATGCCTTGTATTTGCTCGTCAATACCTTGTATTTGCTCGTCAATGCATTGTATTTGCTCGTCAATGCATTGTATTTGCTCGTCAATGTCTTGTGTTTGTTCGTCAATGTCTTGTACAGTATTTGCTAGTCAATGCCTTGTATTTGCTCGTCAGTGCCTTGTATTTGCTCGTCAATGCATTGTATTTGCTCGTTAATGCCTTGTATTTGCTCGTCAATGTCTTGTATTTGCTAGTAAATGCCTTGTATTTGCTCATCGATGCCTTGTATTTGCGAGTCAATGCCTTGTATTTGCGAGTCAGTGCCTTGTATTTGCTAGTCAATGCATTGTATTTGCTAGTCAATGCATTATATTTGCTCATCAATGCCTTGTATTTGCTCGTCAATGCATTGTATTTGCTCGTCAATGCCTTGTATTTGCTCGTCAATGCATTGTATTTGCTCGTCAATGCCTTGTATTTGCTAGTCAATGCCTTGTATTTGCTCGTCAATGCCTTGTATTTGATCGTCAATGCCTTGTATTTGATCATCAATGCCTTGTATTTGCTCATCAATGCCTTGTATTTGCTAGCCAATGCGTTGTAATTGCTCATCAATGCCTTGTATTTGCTCGTCAATGACTTGTATTTGCTCGTCAGTGCCTTGTATTTGCTCGTCAATGCATTGTATTTGCTCGTCAATGCATTGTATTTGCTCGTTAATGCCTTGTATTTGCTCGTCAATGCATTGTATTTGCTCGTTAATGCCTTGTATTTGCTCGTCAATGTCTTGTATTTGCTAGTAAATGCCTTGTATTTGCTCATCGATGCCTTGTATTTGCTCGTCAATGCCTTGTATTTGCGAGTCAGTGCCTTGTATTTGCTAGTCAATGCATTGTATTTGCTAGTCAATGCCTTATATTTGCTCATCAATGCCTTGTATTTGCTCGTCAATGCATTGTATTTGCTCGTCAATGCCTTGTATTTGCTCGTCAATGCATTGTATTTGCTCGTCAATGCCTTGTATTTGCTAGTCAATGCCTTGTATTTGCTCGTCAATGCCTTGTATTTGATCGTTGATGCCTTGTATTTGCTCGTCAATGCCTTGTATTTGCTCGTGAATGCCTGGTATTTGCTCGTCAATGCCTTGTATTTGCTCGTCGATGCCTTGTATTTGCTGGTCAATGCGTTGTATTTTCTAGTCAATGCCTTGTATTTGCTCGTCAATGCCTTGTATTTGATCGTTGATGCCTTGTATTTGCTCGTCAATGCCTTGTATTTGCTCGTGAATGCCTGGTATTTGCTCGTCAATGCCTTGTATTTGCTCGTCGATGCCTTGTATTTGCTGGTCAATGCGTTGTATTTTCTAGTCAACGCCTTGTATTTGCTCGTCAATGCCTTGTATTTGCTCGTTGATGCATTGTATTTGCTAGTCAATGCATTGTATTTGCTACTCAATGCCTTGTATTTGCTCGCCAATGCCTTGTATTTGCTCGTCGATGCCTTGTATTTGCTGGCCAATGCCTTGTATTTGCTAGTCAATGCCTTGTATTTGCTCGTCAATGCCTTGGATTTGCTCGTCTATGCCTTGTATTTGCTATTCAATCCCTTGTATTTGCTCGTCATTGCCTTGTATTTGCTCATCAATGCCTTGTATTTGCTCGTTGATGCCTTGTATTTGCTAGTCAATGCCTTGTAGTTGCTAGTCAATGCCTTGTATTTGCTCGTCAATGCCTTGTATTTGCTTGTTTATGCCTTGTATTTGCTTGTCAATACATTGTATTTGCTCGCCTATGCATTGTATTTGCTCGTCAAGGCCTTGTATTTGCTCGTAAATGTCTTGTATTTGCTAGTCAATGCCTTGTATTTGCTCGTCGATGCCTTGTATTTGCTTGTCGATGCCTTGTATTTGCTTGTCAATGCATTCTATTTTCTTATCAATGCCTTGTATTTGCCAGTCGATGCCTTGTATTTGCTCGTCAATGCCTTGTATTTGCTAGTCAATGCCTTGTATTTGCTCGTCAATACCTTGTATTTGCTCGTCAATGCATTGTATTTGCTCGTCAATGCATTGTATTTGCTCGTCAATGTCTTGTGTTTGTTCGTCAATGTCTTGTATTTGCTAGTCAATGCCTTGTATTTGCTCGTCGATGCCTTGTATTTGCTCGTCAATGCCTTGTATTTGCTCGTCAATACCTTGTATTTGCTCGTCAGTGCCTTGTATTTGCTCGTCAATGCATTGTATTTGCTCGTTAATGCCTTGTATTTGCTCGTCAATGTCTTGTATTTGCTAGTAAATGCCTTGTATTTGCTCATCGATGCCTTGTATTTGCTCGTCAATGCCTTGTATTTGCGAGTCAGTGCCTTGTATTTGCTAGTCAATGCATTGTATTTGCTAGTCAATGCATTATATTTGCTCATCAATGCCTTGTATTTGCTCGTCAATGCATTGTATTTGCTCGTCAATGCCTTGTATTTGCTCGTCAATGCATTGTATTTGCTCGTCAATGCCTTGTATTTGCTAGTCAATGCCTTGTATTTGCTCGTCAATTCCTTGTATTTGATCGTTGATGCCTTGTATTTGCTCGTCAATGCCTTGTATTTGCTCGTGAATGCCTGGTATTTGCTCGTCAATGCCTTGTATTTGCAGGTCGATGCCTTGTATTTGCTCGTTGATGCCTTGTATTTGCTCGTCGATGCCTTGTATTTGCTCGTCGATGCCTTGTATTTGCTCGTCAATGCCTTGTATTTGCGCGTTGATGCCTTGTATTTGCTATTCAATGCCTTGTATTTGCTATTCAATGCCTTGTATTTGCTCGTCGATGCCTTGTGTTTGCTCCTCAATGCCTTGTATTTGCTAGTCCATGCCTTGTATTTGCTCGTCGATGCCTTGTATTTGCTCGTCAATGCCTTGTATTTGCTCGTTGATGCCTAGTGTTTGCTCGTCAATACCTTGGATTTGCTCGTCTATGCCTTGTATTTGCTCGTCTATGCCTTGTATTTGCTAGTCAATCCCTTGTATTTGCTCGTCATTGCCTTGTATTTGCTCATCAATGCCTTGTATTAGCTCGTTGATGCCTTGTATTTGCTAGTCAATGCCTTGTAGTTGCTAGTCAATGCCTTGTATTTGCTCGTCAATGCCTTGTATTTGCTTGTTTATGCCTTGTATTTGCTTGTCAATACATTGTATTTGCTCGCCTATGCATTGTATTTGCTCGTCAAGGCCTTGTATTTGCTCGTAAATGTCTTGTATTTGCTAGTCAATGCCTTGTATTTGCTCGTCGATGCCTTGTATTTGCTTGTCGATGCCTTGTATTTGCTTGTCAATGCATTCTATTTTCTCGTCAATGCCTTGTATTTGCCAGTCGATGCCTTGTATTTGCTCGTCAATGCCTTGTATTTGCTAGTCAATGCCTTGTATTTGCTCGTCAATACCTTGTATTTGCTCGTCAATGCATTGCATTTGCTCGTCAATGCATTGTATTTGCTCGTCAATGTCTTGTGTTTGTTCGTCAATGTCTTGTATTTGCTAGTCAATGCCTTGTATTTGCTCGTCGATGCCTTGTATTTGCTCGTCAATGCCTTGTATTTGCTCGTCAATACCTTGTATTTGCTCGTCAGTGCCTTGTATTTGCTCGTCAATGCATTGTATTTGCTCGTTAATGCCTTGTATTTGCTCGTCAATGTCTTGTATTTGCTAGTAAATGCCTTGTATTTGCTCATCGATGCCTTGTATTTGCTCGTCAATGCCTTGTATTTGCGAGTCAGTGCCTTGTATTTGCTAGTCAATGCATTGTATTTGCTAGTCAATGCATTATATTTGCTCATCAATGCCTTGTATTTGCTCGTCAATGCATTGTATTTGCTCGTCAATGCCTTGTATTTGCTCGTCAATGCATTGTATTTGCTCGTCAATGCCTTGTATTTGCTAGTCAATGCCTTGTATTTGCTCGTCAATTCCTTGTATTTGATCGTTGATGCCTTGTATTTGCTCGTCAATGCCTTGTATTTGCTCGTGAATGCCTGGTATTTGCTCGTCAATGCCTTGTATTTGCAGGTCGATGCCTTGTATTTGCTCGTTGATGCCTTGTATTTGCTCGTCGATGCCTTGTATTTGCTCGTCGATGCCTTGTATTTGCTCGTCAATGCCTTGTATTTGCGCGTTGATGCCTTGTATTTGCTATTCAATGCCTTGTATTTGCTATTCAATGCCTTGTATTTGCTCGTCGATGCCTTGTGTTTGCTCCTCAATGCCTTGTATTTGCTAGTCCATGCCTTGTATTTGCTCGTCGATGCCTTGTATTTGCTCGTCAATGCCTTGTATTTGCTCGTTGATGCCTAGTGTTTGCTCGTCAATACCTTGTATTTGCTCGTCAATGCCTTGTATTTGCGAGTCAGTTCCTTGTATTTGCTAGTCAATGCATTGTATTTGCTAGTCAATGCCTTGTATTTGCTCATCAATGCCTTGTATCTTCTCGTCAATGCATTGTATTTGCTCGTCAATGCCTTGTATTTGCTCGTCGATGCCTTGTATTTGCTGGTCAATGCGTTGTATTTTCTAGTCAATGCCTTGTATTTGCTCGTCAATGCCTTGTATTTGCTCGTTGATGCATTGTATTTGCTAGTCAATGCATTGTATTTGCTAGTCAATGCCTTGTATTTGCTCGTCAATGCCTTGTATTTGCTCGTCGATGCCTTGTATTTGCTGGCCAATGCCTTGTATTTGCTAGTCAATGCCTTGTATTTGCTCGTCAATGCCTTGGATTTGCTCGTCTATGCCTTGTATTTGCTAGTCAATCCCTTGTATTTGCTCGTCATTGCCTTGTATTTGCTCATCAATGCCTTGTATTTGCTCGTTGATGCCTTGTATTTGCTAGTCAATGCCTTGTATTTGCTAGTCAATGCCTTGTATTTGCTCGTCAATGCCTTGTATTTGCTTGTTTATGCCTTGTATTTGCTTGTCAATACATTGTATTTGCTCGCCTATGCATTGTATTTGCTCGTCAAAGCCTTGTATTTGCTCGTCAATGTCTTGTATTTGCTAGTCAATGCCTTGTATTTGCTCGTCGATGCCTTGTATTTGCTTGTCGATGCCTTGTATTTGCTTGTCAATGCATTCTATTTTCTCGTCAATGCCTTGTATTTGCTAGTCGATGCCTTGTATTTGCTCGTCAATGCCTTGTATTTGCTAGTCAATGCCTTGTATTTGCTCGTCAATACCTTGTATTTGCTCGTCAATGCATTGTATTTGCTCGTCAATGCATTCTATTTGCTCGTCAATGTCTTGTGTTTGTTCGTCAATGTCTTGTATTTGCTAGTCAATGCCTTGTATTTGCTCGTCGATGCCTTGTATTTGCTCGTCAATGCCTTGTATTTGCTCGTCAATACCTTGTATTTGCTCGTCAGTGCCTTGTATTTGCTCGTCAATGCCTTGTATTTGCTCGTCGATGCCTTGTATTTGCTGGTCAATGCCTTGTATTTGCTAGTCAATGCCTTGTATTTGCTCGTCAATGCCTTGGATTTGCTCGTTGATGCATTGTATTTGCTAGTCAATGCATTGTATTTGCTATTCAATGCCTTGTATTTGCTCGTTGATGCATTGTATTTGCTAGTCAATGCATTTTAATTGATAGTCAATGCCTTGTATTTGCTCGTCAATGCCTTGTATTTGCTCGTCGATGCCTTGTATTTGCTGGTCAATGCCTTGTATTTGCTAGTCAATGCCTAGTATTTGCTCGTCAATGCCATGGATTTGCTCGTTGATGCATTGTATTTGCCAGTCAATGCATTGTATTTTCTAGTCAATGCCTTGTATTTGCTCGTCAATGCCTTGTATTTGCTCGGCGATGCCTTGTATGTGCTAGTCAATCCCTTGTATTTGCTCATCAATGCCTTGTATTTGCTCGTTGATGCCTTGTACTTGCTCGTCAATGCCTTGATATTTGCTCGTTGATGCCTTGTATTTGCTCGTCAATGCCTTGTATTTGCTCAACAATGCCTTGTATTTGCTCGTCGATGCCTCGTATTTGGTCGTCAATGCCTTGTATTTGCTCGTCGATGCCTTTTATTTGCTCGTCAATGCCTAGTATTTTCTCGTTGATGCCTTGTATTTGCTCGTCAATGCCTTGTATTTGCTCGTCGATGCCTTGTATTTGCTCGTTGATGCATTGTGTTTGCTAGTCAATTCATTGTATTTGCTAGTCAATGCATTGTATTTGCAAGTCAATGCCTTGTATTTGCTCGTCAATGCCTTGTATTTGCTCGTCGATGCCTTGTATTTGCTGGTCAATGCCTTGTATTTGCTAGTCAATGCCTTGTGTTTGCTCGTCAATGCCTTGGATTTGCTCGTTGATGCATTGTATTTGCTAGTCAATGCATTGTATTTGCTATTCAATGCCTTGTATTTGCTCGTTGATCATTGTATTTGCTAGTCAATGCATTTTAATTGATAGTCAATGCCTTGTATTTGCTCGTCAATGCCTTGTATTTGCTCGTCGATGCCTTGTATTTGCTGGTCAATGCCTTGTATTTGCTAGTCAATGCCTTGTATTTGCTCGTCAATGCCTTGGATTTGCTCGTTGATGCATTGTATTTGCTAGTCAATGCATTGTATTTGCTAGTCAATGCCTTGTATTTGCCGTCAATGCCTTGTATTTGCTCGGCGATGCCTTGTATTTGCTAGTCAATCCCTTGTATTTGCTCATAAATGCCTTGTATTTGCTCGTTGATGCCTTGTATTTGCTCGTCAATGCCCTGATATTTGCTCGTTGATGCCTCGTATTTGCTCGTTGATGCCTTGTATTTGATAGTCAATGCCTTGTATTTGCTAGTCAATGCCTTGTATTTGCTCGTCAATGCATTGTATTTGCTAGTCAATGCCTTGTATTTGCTCGTCGATACCTTGTATTTGCTCGTCAATGATTTGTATTTGCTCGTCGATGCCTTGTATTTGCTTGTCGATGCCTTGTATTTGCTCGTCGATGATTTGTATTTGCTAGTCAATGCCATGTATTTGCTAGTCGATGCCTTGTATTTGCTCGTCAATGCCTTGTATTTGCTAGTGAATGCCTTGTATTTGCTCATCAATGCCTTGTATTTGGTCGTCAATGCCTTGTATTTGCTAGTCAATGCCTTGTATTTGCTAGTCAATGCCTTGTATTTGCTCGCCAATGGCTTGTATTTGCTAGTCAATGCCTTGTATTTGCTAGTCAATGCCTTGTAATTGGTAGTCATTGCCTTGTATTTGCTAGTCAATGCCTTGTATTTTCTCGTCAATGCCTTGTATTTGCTCGTTGATGCTTTGTATTTGCTAATCAATGCCTTGTATTTGCTAGTCAATGCCTTGTATTTGCTCGCTAATGCCTTGTATTTGCTCGTCAATGCCTTGTATTTGATAGTCAATGCCTTGTATTTGCTCGTTGATGCCTTGTATTTTCTCGTCGATGCCTTGTATTTGCTCGTCAATGCCTTGTATTTGCTCTTCAATGCCTTGTATTTGCTAGTCAATGCCTTGTATTTGCTCGTCAATGCCTTGTATTTGCTCTTCAATGCCTTGTATTTGCTCGTTGATGCCTTGTATTTGCTCGTCAATTCCTTGTATGTGCTCGTCAATGCCTTGTATTTGCTCGTCAATGCCTTGTATTTGATCGTCAATGACTTGTATTTGCTCGTCAATGCCTTGTATTTGCTCGTCAATGCCTTGTATTTGCTAGTCAATGCCTTGTATTTGCTCGTTGATGCCTAGTATTTGCTCGTCAATGCCTTGTATTTGCTCGTCAATGCCTTGTATTTGCTCGTCAATGTCTTGTATTTGCTAGTAAATGCCTTGTATTTGCTCGTCAATGCCTTGTATTTGCTCGTCGATGCCTTGTATTTGCTCATAAATACGTTGTATTTGCTCGTCAATGCATCGTATTTGCTCGCCAATGCATTGTATTTGCTCGTCAATGCCTTGTATTTGCTAGTCAATGCCTTGTATTTGCTCGTTGATGCCTTGTATTTCCTCGTCAATGCCTTGTATTTGCTCGTCAATGCCTTATATTTGCTCGTAATTGTATTGTGTTTGCTAGTAAATGCCTTGTATTTGCTCATCGATGCCTTGTATTTGCTCGTCAATGCCTTGTATTTTCTCGTTGATGCCTTGTATTTGCTCGTCGATGCCTTGTATTTGCTCGTTGATGCGTTGTATTTGCTCGTTAGTGCCTTGTATTTGCTCGTTGATGCCTTGTATTTGCTCGTTGATGCCTTGTATTTGCTATTAAGTGCCTTGTATTTGATAGTTGATGCCTTGTATTTGATAGTTGATGCCTTGTATTTGCTCGTCAATGCCTTGTATTTGCCATCAATTCCTTGCATTTGCTCGTCAATGCTTTGTATTTGCTCGTTAGTGCCTTGTATTTGCTCGTTAATGCCTTGTATTTGCTCGTCGATGCCTTGTATTTGCTCGTCGATGCCTTGTATTTGCTCGTCGATGCCTTGTCTTTGCAGGTCAATGCCTTGTATTTGCTAGTCAATGCTTTGTATTTGCTCGTCAATGCCTTGTATTTGCTCGTTGATGCATTGTATTTGCTAGTCAATGCATTGTATTTGCTAGTCAATGCCTTGTATTTGCTAGTCAATGCCTATTATTTGCTCGTCAATGCCTTGTATTTGCTCGTTGATGCCTTGTATTTGCTTGTCAATGCATTGTATTTGCTCGCCAATGCATTGTATTTGCTCGTCAATGCCTTGTATTTGCTAGTCAATGCCTTGTATTTGCTCGTTGATGCCTTGTATTTGCTCATCAATGCCTTGTATTTGCTCGTCAATGCCTTGTATTTGCTCGTCAGTGCCTTGTATTTGCTCGTCAATGCATTGTATTTGCTCGTCAATGACTTGTATTTGCTCGTCAATGTCTTGTATTTGCTAGTAAATGCCTTGTATTTGCTCGTCGATGCCTTGTATTTGCTCGTCGATGCCTTGTATTTGCTCGTCAATCCCTTGTATTTGCTCGTCAATGCCTTGTATTTGCTCGTCAATGCCTTGTATTTGCTCGTCGATGCCTTGTATTTGCTCGTCGATGCATTGTATATGCTAGTCAATGCCTTGTATTTGCTAGTCAATGCCTTCTATTTGCTCGTCAATGCCTTGTATTTGCTCGTCAATGCCTTGTATTTGCTCGTTGATGCCTTGTATTTGCTCATCAATACCTTGTAAGTGCTCGTTGATGCCTTGTATTTGCTCGTTGATGCCTTGTATCTGCTCGTTGATGCCTTGTGTTTGCTCGTTGAAGCCTTGTATTTGCTCGTTGATGCCTTGTATTTGCTCGTCAATTATTTGTATTTGCTATTCAATGCCTTGTATTTGCTCGTTGATGACTTCTATTTGCAAGTCAATGCCTTGTATTTGCTAGTCAATGCCTTGTATTTGCTCGTCAATGCCTTGTATTTTCTCGTCGATGCCTTGTATTTGCTCGTCGATGCATTGTATATGCTAGTCAATGCCTTGTATTTGCTGGTCAATGCCTTCTATTTGCTCGTCAATGCCTTGTATTTGCTCGTCAATGCCTTGTATTTGCTCGTTGATGCCATGTATTTGCTCGTTGATGCCTTGTATTTGCTCGTCAATGCCTTGTATTTGCTCGTCAGTGCCTTGTATTTGCTCGTCAATGCATTGTATTTGCTCTTCAATGACTTGTATTTGCTCGTCAATGTCTTGTATTTGCTAGTAAATGCCTTGTATTTGCTCGTCGATGCCTTGTATTTGCTCGTCGATGCCTTGTATTTGCTCGTCAATCCCTTGTATTTGCTCGTCAATGCCTTGTATTTGCTCGTCAATGCCTTGTATTTGCTCGTCGATGCCTTGTATTTGCTCGTCGATGCATTGTATATGCTAGTCAATGCCTTGTATTTGCTAGTCAATGCCTTCTATTTGCTCGTCAATGCCTTGTATTTGCTCGTCAATGCCTTGTATTTGCTCGTTGATGCCTTGTATTTGCTCATCAATGCCTTGTAAGTGCTCGTTGATGCCTTGTATTTGCTCGTTGATGCCTTGTATCTGCTCGTTGATGCCTTGTGTTTGCTCGTTGAAGCCTTGTATTTGCTCGTTGATGCCTTGTATTTGCTCGTCAATTATTTGTATTTGCTATTCAATGCCTTGTATTTGCTCGTTGATGACTTCTATTTGCAAGTCAATGCCTTGTATTTGCTAGTCAATGCCTTGTATTTGCTCGTCAATGCCTTGTATTTTCTCGTCGATGCCTTGTATTTGCTCGTCGATGCATTGTATATGCTAGTCAATGCCTTGTATTTGCTGGTCAATGCCTTCTATTTGCTCGTCAATGCCTTGTATTTGCTCGTCAATGCCTTGTATTTGCTCGTTGATGCCATGTATTTGCTCGTTGATGCCTTGTATTTGCTCGTTGATGCCTTGTATTTGCTCGTTTATGCCTTGTATTTGCTCGTTGATGCATTGTATTTGCTCGTCAATGCCTTGTATTTGCTGGTCAATGCCTTGTATTTGCTCGTCGATGCCTTGTATTTGCTCGTCGATGCATAGTATCAACGAGCAAATACTAGGCATTGACTAGCAAATACAATGCATTGACTAGCAAATGCAAGGCATCGACGAGCAAATACAACGCATGAACGAGTTTACAAGGCATTGACGAGCAAATACAAGGCATTGACGAGCAAATACAAGCAATTGACGAGCAAATAGAAGGCATCAACGAGCAAATACAAGGCATTGAATAGCAAATACAAATAATTGAAGAGCAAATACACGGCATCAACGATAAAATACAAGGCATCAACGAGCAAATACAAGGCATCAACGAGCAAATACAAGGCATCAACGAGCAAATACAAGGCATCAACGAGCACATACAAGGCATTGACGAGCAAATACAAGGCACTGACGAGCAAATACAAGGCATTGACGAGCAAATACAAGGCATTGGCGAGCAAATATAAGGCATCAACGAGCAAATACAAGCCATTGAATAGCAAATACAAAACATTGACGAGCAAATACAAGGCATCAACGAGCAAATACAAGGCATCGACGAGTAAATACAAGGCATCAACGAGCAAATACAAGGCATCAACGAGCAAATACAAGGCATCAACGAGCACATACAAGGCATTGACGAGCAAACACAAGGCATCAACGAGCAAATACAAGGCATTGACTAACAAATACAAGGCATTGACGAGCAAATACAAGGCATTGACGAGCAAATACAAGGTATTGAGGAGCAAATACAAGGCATTGACTAGCAAATACAAGGCATCAACGGGCAAATACAAGGCATTGACAGCAAATCAATGCATTGACGAGCAAATACAAAGCATTGACGAGCAAATAAAATGCATCAACGAGCAAATACAAGGCATCGACGAGCAAATACAATGCATTGACTAGCAAATACAAGGCATCGACAAGCAAATACAAGGCTTGAACGAGTTTACAAGGCATTGACGAGCAAATACAAGGCATTGACGAGCAAATAGAGGGCATTGACGAGCAAATAGAAGGCATCAATGAGCAAATACAAGGCATTGAATAGCAAATACAAATAATTGACGAGCAAATACACGGCATCAACGATAACATACAAGGCATCAACGAGCACATACAAGGCCTCAACGAGCAAATACAAGGCATCAACGAGCAATACAAGGCATCAACGAGCACATACAAGGCATTGACGAGCAAATACAAGGCATTGACGAGCAAATACAAGGCATTGACGAGCAAATACAAGGCATTGACGAGCAAATACAAGGCCTTGAATAGCAAATACAAGGCATGGACGAGCAAATACAAGGCATCAACGAGCAAATACAAGACATCAACGAGCAAATACAAGGCATCAACGAGAAAATACAAGGCATCAACGTGCAAATACAAGGCATTGACGAGCAAATACAAGGCATTGACGAGCAAATACAAGGCATTGACTAGCAAATACAAGGCATTGACTAGCAAATACAAGGCATTGACTTGCAAATACAAGGCATTGACGAGCAAATACAAGGCATTGACGAGCAAATACAAGGCATCGACGAGCAAATACAAGGCATCGACGAGCAAATACAAGGCATTGACTAGCAAATACAAGGCATCAACGAGCAAATACAAGGCATTGACTAGGAAATACAATGCATTGACGAGCAAATACAAGGCATTGACGAGCAAATACAAGGCATCAACGAGCAAATACAAGGCATCAACGAGCAAATACAAGGCATCAACGAGCACATACAAGGCATTGACGAGCAAATACAAGGCATTGACGAGCATATACAAGGCATTGACTAGCAAATACAAGGCATTGACGAGCAAATACAAGGCATCGATGAGCAAATACAAGGCATCAACGAGCAAATACAATGCATTGACTAGCAAATACAAGGCACTGACTCGCAAAAACAAGGCATTGACGAGCAAATACAAGGTATTGACGAGCAAATACAAGGCATAGACGAGCAAATACAAGGCATTTAATAGCAAATACAAGGCATTGACGAGCAAATACAAGGCATTGACGAGCAAATACAAGGGATCAACGAGCAAATACAAGGCATTGACTAGCAAATACAAGGCATTGACAAGCAAATTCAAGGCATCCACGAGCAAATACAAGGCATTGACGAGCAAATACAAGGCATTGACGAACAAATACAAGGCATTGACGAGCAAATACAAGGCATCGACGAGCAAATACAATGCATTGACTAGCAAATACAAGGCATTGACTAGCAAATACAAGGCATCAACGAGCAAATACAAGACATTGACGAGCAAATACAAGGCATCAACGAGCAAATACGAGGCACCAACGAGCAAATACAAGGCTTTAACGAGCAAATACAAGGCATTGACGAGCAAATACAAGGCATTGACGAGCAAATACAAGGCATCGACGAGCAAATACAAGGCATCAACGAGCAAATACAACACATCAACGAGCAAATACAAGGCATCAACGAGCAAATACAGGGCATTGACGAGCAAATACAAGGCATTAAAGAGCAAATACAAGGCATTGACGAGCAAATACAAGGCATCAACGAGCAAATACAAGGCATCAACGAGCAAATACAAGGCATTGAATAGCAAAAACAAGGCATTGACTAGCAAATACAAGGCATTGACGAGCAAATACAAGGCATCAACGAGCAAATACAATGCATCAACGAGCAAATACAAGGTATCGACGAGCAAATACAATGCATCGATGAGCAAATACAAGGCATCAACGAGCAAATACAAGTCATTGACGAGCAAATACAAGGCATCAACGAGCAAATATAAGGCATCAACGAGCAAATATAAGGCATCAACCAGCAAATACAAGGCATCAACGAGCAAATACAAGGCATTAACGAGCAAATACAAGGCATCGACGAGCAAATACAAGGCATTTACTAGCAAATGCAAGATATTGACGAGCAAATACAAGGCATCAACGAGCACATACAAGGCATTGACGAGCAAATACAAGGCATTGACGAGCATATACAAGGCATTGACTAGCAAATACAAGGCATTGACGAGCAAATACAAGGCATCGATGAGCAAATACAAGGCATCAACGAGCAAATACAATGCATTGACTAGCAAATACAAGGCACTGACTCGCAAAAACAAGGCATTGACGAGCAAATACAAGGTATTGACGAGCAAATACAAGGCATAGACGAGCAAATACAAGGCATTTAATAGCAAATACAAGGCATTGACGAGCAAATACAAGGCATTGACGAGCAAATACAAGGGATCAACGAGCAAATACAAGGCATTGACTAGCAAATACAAGGCATTGACAAGCAAATTCAAGGCATCCACGAGCAAATACAAGGCATTGACGAGCAAATACAAGGCATTGACGAACAAATACAAGGCATTGACGAGCAAATACAAGGCATCGACGAGCAAATACAATGCATTGACTAGCAAATACAAGGCATTGACTAGCAAATACAAGGCATCAACGAGCAAATACAAGACATTGACGAGCAAATACAAGGCATCAACGAGCAAATACGAGGCACCAACGAGCAAATACAAGGCTTTAACGAGCAAATACAAGGCATTGACGAGCAAATACAAGGCATTGACGAGCAAATACAAGGCATCGACGAGCAAATACAAGGCATCAACGAGCAAATACAACACATCAACGAGCAAATACAAGGCATCAACGAGCAAATACAGGGCATTGACGAGCAAATACAAGGCATTAAAGAGCAAATACAAGGCATTGACGAGCAAATACAAGGCATCAACGAGCAAATACAAGGCATCAACGAGCAAATACAAGGCATTGAATAGCAAAAACAAGGCATTGACTAGCAAATACAAGGCATTGACGAGCAAATACAAGGCATCAACGAGCAAATACAATGCATCAACGAGCAAATACAAGGTATCGACGAGCAAATACAATGCATCGATGAGCAAATACAAGGCATCAACGAGCAAATACAAGTCATTGACGAGCAAATACAAGGCATCAACGAGCAAATATAAGGCATCAACGAGCAAATATAAGGCATCAACCAGCAAATACAAGGCATCAACGAGCAAATACAAGGCATTAACGAGCAAATACAAGGCATCGACGAGCAAATACAAGGCATTTACTAGCAAATGCAAGATATTGACGAGCAAATACAAGGCATTGACGAGCAAATACAAGGCATTGACTAGCAAATACAAGGCATTGACGAGCAAATACAAGGCATTTACTAGCAAATACAAGCCATTGACGAGCAAATACAAGGCATTGACTGGCAAATACAAGACATCAACGAGCAAATGCAAGACATTGACTAGCAAATACAATACATTGACGACCAAATACAATGCATCGACGAGCAAATACAAGGCATCAACGAGCAAATACAAGGCATCGACGAGCTAATACAAGGCATTGACTAGCAAATACAAGGCATCAACTGGCAAATACAAGGCATCAACGAGCAAATACAAGGCATTGACTAGCAAATACAAGGCATTGACAAGCAAATTCAAGGCATCGACGAGCAAATACAAGGCACCAACGTACAAATACAAGGCATCGATGAGCAAATACAAGGCATCGACTAGAAAATACAAGGCATTGACGAGCAAATACAAGGCATCAACGAGCAAATACAATATCAAATACAAGGCATTGAGGAGCAAATACAAGGCATCAACGAGCAAATACAAGTCATTGACGAGCAAATACAGTACAAGGCATCAACGAGCAAATATAAGGCATCAACCAGCAAATACAAGGCATTGACGAGCAAATACAAGGCATCAACGAGCAAACGCAAGGCATTGACGAGCAAATACAAGGCATCGAC
This sequence comes from Chrysogorgia sp. JL179-B06, assembly GCA_035772405.1. Classification (NCBI taxonomy): domain Eukaryota; kingdom Metazoa; phylum Cnidaria; class Anthozoa; order Scleralcyonacea; family Chrysogorgiidae; genus Chrysogorgia; species Chrysogorgia sp. JL179-B06. The sequence goes on along the minus strand of JAYKKM010000300.1, from coordinate 261,233 downwards.
GAGCAAATACAAGGCATTTACTAGCAAATACAAGACATTGACGAGCAAATACAAGGCAGTGGCGAGCAAATACGAGGCATCAACGAGCAAATACAAGGCATTGTTGAGCAAATACAAGACATTGACGAGCAAATACAAGGCATTGACTAGCAAATACAAGGCATTGACGAGCAAATACAAGGCATTGACTTGCAAATACAAGGCATCAACGAGCAAATACAAGGCATTGATGAGCAAATACAAGGCATTGACGAGCAAATACAAGGCATTGACTAGCAAATACAAGGCATTGACTAGCAAATACAAGGCATTGAATAGCAAATACAAGGCATTGACGAGCAAATACAAGGCATTGACGAGCAAATACAAGGCATCAACGAGCAAATACAAAGCATCAACGAGCAAATACAAGGCATTGACGAGCAAATACAATGCATTGACGAGCAAATACAAGGCATTGACGAGCAAATACAAGGCATTGACGAGCAAATACAAGGCATTGACGAGCAAATACAAGGCATCAACGAGCAAATACAAGGCATTGACTAGCAAATACAAGGCATTGACGAGCAAATACAATGCATTGGCGAGCAAACACAATCCATTGACAAGCAAATACAAGGCATCAACGAGCAAATACAAGGCATTGACGAGCAAATACACACAAATACAAGGCATTGACTAGCAAATACAAGGCATCAACGAGCAAATACTAGGCATCAACGAGCAAATACAAGGCATTGATGAGCAAAATACAAGGCATTGACGAGCAAATACAAGGGATTGACTAGCAAATACAAGGCATCGACGAGCTAATACAAGGCACTGACGAGCAAATACAAGGCATTGACTAGCAAATACAATGCATTGACTGGCAAATACAATGCATCAACGAGCAAATACAAGGCATTGGCAAGCAAATACAAGGCATTGACTAGCAAATACAAAGCATTGACCAGCAAATACAAGGCATCGACGAGCAAATACAAGGCCTTGACGAGCAAATACAAGGCATCGACGAGCAAATACAAGGCATCAACGAGCAAATACAAAGCATCAACGAGCAAATACAAGGCATTGACGAGCAAATACAATGCATTGACGAGCAAATACAAGGCATTGACGAGCAAATACAAGGCATTGACGAGCAAATACAAGGCATTCACGAGCAAATACAAGGCATCAACGAGCAAATACAAGGCATTGACTAGCAAATACAAGGCATTGACGAGCAAATACAATGCATTGGCGAGCAAATACAATGCATCGATGAGCAAATACAAGGCATCAACGAGCAAATACAAGTCATTGACGAGCAAATACAAGGCATCAACGAGCAAATATAAGGCATCAACGAGCAAATATAAGGCATCAACCAGCAAATACAAGGCATCAACGAGCAAATACAAGGCATTAACGAGCAAATACAAGGCATCGACGAGCAAATACAAGGCATTTACTAGCAAATGCAAGATATTGACGAGCAAATACAAGGCATTGACGAGCAAATACGAGGCATCAACGAGCAAATACAAGGCATTGACTAGCAAATACAAGGCATTGACGAGCAAATACAATGCATTGACCAGCAAATACAAGGCATTGACGAGCAAATACAAGGCATTGACTAGCAAATACAAGCCATTGACGAGCAAATACAAGGCATTGACTGGCAAATACAAGGCATCAACGAGCAAATGCAAGACATTGACTAGCAAATACAATACATTGACGACCAAATACAATGCATCGACGAGCAAATACAAGGTATCAACGAGCAAATACAAGGCATCGACGAGCTAATACAAGGCATTGACTAGCAAATACAAGGCATCAACTGACAAATACAAGGCATCAACGAGCAAATACAAGGCATTGACTAGCAAATACAAGGCATTGACAAGCAAATTCAAGGCATCGACGAGCAAATACAAGGCACCAACGTACAAATACAAGGCATCGATGAGCAAATACAAGGCATCGACTAGAAAATACAAGGCATTGACGAGCAAATACTAGGCATCAACGAGCAAATACAATATCAAATACAAGGCATTGAGGAGCAAATACAAGGCATCAACGAGCAAATACAAGTCATTGACGAGCAAATACAAGGCATCAACGAGCAAATATAAGGCATCAACCAGCAAATACAAGGCATGGACGAGCAAATACAAGGCATCAACGAGCAAACGCAAGGCATTGACGAGCAAATACAAGGCATCGACGAGCAAATACAAGACATTTACTAGCAAATACAAGACATTGACGAGCAAATACAAGGCAGTGACGAGCAAATACGAGGCATCAACGAGCAAATACAAGGCATTGTTGAGCAAATACAAGACATTGACGAGCAAATACAAGGCATTGACTAGCAAATACAAGGCATTGACGAGCAAATACAAGGCATTGACTTGCAAATACAAGGCATCAACGAGCAAATACAAGGCATTGATGAGCAAATACAAGGCATTGACGAGCAAATACAAGGCATTGACTAGCAAATACAAGGCATTGACTAGCAAATACAAGGCATTGAATAGCAAATACAAGGCATTGACGAGCAAATACAAGGCATTGACGAGCAAATACAAGGCATCAACGAGCAAATACAAAGCATCAACGAGCAAATACAAGGCATTGACAAGCAAATACAATGCATCGACGAGCAAATACAAGGCACCAACGTACAAATACAAGGCATCGATGAGCAAATACAAGGCATCGACTAGAAAATACAAGGCATTGACGAGCAAATACAAGGCATCAACGAGCAAATACAATATCAAATACAAGGCATTGAGGAGCAAATACAAGGCATCAACGAGCAAATACAAGTCATTGACGAGCAAATACAAGGCATCAACGAGCAAATATAAGGCATCAACCAGCAAATACAAGGCATGGACGAGCAAATACAAGGCATCAACGAGCAAACGCAAGGCATTGACGAGCAAATACAAGGCATCGACGAGCAAATACAAGGCATTTACTAGCAAATACAAGACATTGACGAGCAAATACAAGGCAGTGACGAGCAAATACGAGGCATCAACGAGCAAATACAAGGCATTGTTGAGCAAATACAAGAAATTGACGAGCAAATACAAGGCATTGACTAGCAAATACAAGGCATTGACGAGCAAATACAAGGCATTGACTTGCAAATACAAGGCATCAACGAGCAAATACAAGGCATTGATGAGCAAATACAAGGCATTGACGAGCAAATACAAGGCATTGACTAGCAAATACAAGGCATTGACTAGCAAATACAAGGCATTGAATAGCAAATACAAGGCATTGACGAGCAAATACAAGGCATTGACGAGCAAATACAAGGCATCAACGAGCAAATACAAAGCATCAACGAGCAAATACAAGGCATTGACGAGCAAATACAATGCATTGACGAGCAAATACAAGGCATTGACGAGCAAATACAAGGCATTGACGAGCAAATACAAGGCATTCACGAGCAAATACAAGGCATCAACGAGCAAATACAAGGCATTGACTAGCAAATACAAGGCATTGACGAGCAAATACAATGCATTGGCGAGCAAACACAATCCATTGACAAGCAAATACAAGGCATCAACGAGCAAATACAAGGCATTGACGAGCAAATACACACAAATACAAGGCATTGACTAGCAAATACAAGGCATCAACGAGCAAATACAAGGCATCAACGAGCAAATACAAGGCATTGATGAGCAAAATACAAGGCATTGACGAGCAAATACAAGGGATTGACTAGGAAATGCAAGGCATCGACGAGCTAATACAAGGCATTGACGAGCAAATACAAGGCATTGACTAGCAAATACAATGCATTGACTGGCAAATACAATGCATCAACGAGCAAATACAAGGCATTGACAAGCAAATACAAGGCATTGACTAGCAAATACAAAGCATTGACCAGCAAATACAAGGCATCGACGAGCAAATGCAAGGCCTTGACGAGCAAATACAAGGCATCGACGAGCAAATACAAGGCATCAACGAGCAAATACAAAGCATCAACGAGCAAATACAAGGCATTGACGAGCAAATACAATGCATTGACGAGCAAATACAAGGCATTGACGAGCAAATACAAGGCATTGACGAGCAAATACAAGGCATTCACGAGCAAATACAAGGCATCAACGAGCAAATACAAGGCACTGACTAGCAAATACAAGGCATTGACGAGCAAATACAATGCATTGGCGAGCAAACACAATCCATTGACAAGCAAATACAAGGCATCAACGAGCAAATACAAGGCATTGACGAGCAAATACACAGAATACAAGGCATTGACTAGCAAATACAAGGCATCAACGAGCAAATACAAGGCATCAACGAGCAAATACAAGGCATTGATGAGCAAAATACAAGGCATTGACGAGCAAATACAAGGGATTGACTAGCAAATACAAGGCATCGACGAGCTAATACAAGGCATTGACGAGCAAATACAAGGCATTGACTAGCAAATACAATGCATTGACTGGCAAATACAATGCATCAACGAGCAAATACAAGGCATTGACAAGCAAATACAAGGCATTGACTAGCAAATACAAAGCATTGACCAGCAAATACAAGGCATCGACGAGCAAATACAAGGCATTGACGAGCAAATACAAGGCATCGACGAGCAAATACAAGGCATCAACGAACAAATACAAGGCATTGACTAGCAAATACAAGGCACTGACTCGCAAAAACAAGTCATTGACGAGCAAATACAAGGTATTGACGAGCAAATACCAGGCATCGACGAGCAAATACAAGGCATTTAATAGCAAATACAAGGCATTGACGAGCAAATACAAGGCATTGACGAGCAAATACAAGGCATTGGTGAGCAATTACAACGCATTGACTAGCAAATACAAGGCATTGACGAGCAAATACAAGGCATCGATGAGCAAATACAAGGCATCAACGAGCAAATACAATGCATTGACTAGCAAATACAAGGCACTGACTCGCAAAAACAAGGCATTGACGAGCAAATACAAGGTATTGACGAGCAAATACAAGGCATCGACGAGCAAATACAAGGCATTTAATAGCAAATACAAGGCATTGACGAGCAAATACAAGGCATTGACGAGCAAATACAAGGCATCGACGAGCAAATACAAGGCATTGACTAGCAAATACAAGGCATTGACAAGCAAATTCAAGGCATCCACGAGCAAATACAAGGCATCGATAAGCAAATACAAGGCATTGACTAGAAAATACAAGGCATTGACGAGCAAATACAAGGCATCAACGAGCAAATACAATATCAAATACAAGGCATTGAGGAGCAAATACAAGGCATTGACGAGCAAATAAAAGGCATTGACGAGCAAATACAAGGCATTGACGAGCAAATACAAGGCATCGACGAGCAAATACAAGGCATCGACGAGCTAATGCAATGCATTGACTAGCAAATACAAGGCATCAACTGGCAAATACAAGGCATCAACGAGCAAATACAAGGCAATGACTAGCAAATACAAGGCATTGACGAGCAAATACAAGGCATTGTTGAGCCAATACAACACATTGACGAGCAACTACAAGGCATTGACTAGCAAATACAATGCATTGACTAGAAAATACAAGGCATTGACTAGCAAACACAAGGCATCGACGAGCAAATACAAGGCATCGACGAGCAAATACGATGCATTGACATGCAAATACAACGTATTTACGAGCAAATACAAGGCATTGACGAGCAAATACAAGGCATTGACGAACAAATACAAGGCATTGACGAGCAAATACAAGGCATCGACGAGCAAATACAATGCATTGACTAGCAAATACAAGGCATTGACTAGCAAATACAAGGCATCAACGAGCAAATACAAGACATTTACGAGCAAATACAAGGCATCAACGAGCAAATACGAGGCACCAACGAGCAAATACAAGGCTTTAACGAGCAAATACAAGGCATTGACGAGCAAATACAAGGCATTGACGAGCAAATACAAGGCATCGACGAGCAAATACAAGGCATCAACGAGCAAATACAACACATCAACGAGCAAATACAAGGCATCAACGAGCAAATACAGGGCATTGACGAGCAAATACAAGGCATTAAAGAGCAAATACAAGGCATTGACGAGCAAATACAAGGCATCAACGAGCAAATACAAGGCATCAACGAGCAAATACAAGGCATTGAATAGCAAAAACAAGGCATTGACTAGCAACTACAAGGCATTGACGAGCAAATACAAGGCATCAACGAGCAAATACAATGCATCAACGAGCAAATACAAGGTATCGACGAGCAAATACAATGCATCGATGAGCAAATACAAGGCATCAACGAGCAAATACAAGTCATTGACGAGCAAATACAAGGCATCAACGAGCAAATATAAGGCATCAACGAGCAAATATAAGGCATCAACGAGCAAATATAAGGCATCAACCAGCAAATACAAGGCATCAACGAGCAAATACAAGGCATTGACGAGCAAATACAAGGCATCGACGAGCAAATACAAGGCATTTACTAGCAAATGCAATATATTGACGAGCAAATACAAGGCATTGACGAGCAAATACGAGGCACCAACGAGCAAATACAAGGCATTGACGAGCAAATACAAGGCATTGACTAGCAAATACAAGGCATTGACGAGCAAATACAATGCATTGACCAGCAAATACAAGGCATTGACGAGCAAATACAATGCATTGACGAGCAAATACAAGGCATTGATGAGCAAATACAAGGCATTGACTAGCAAATACAATGCATTGACTAGCAAATACAAGGCACTGACTCGCAAAAACAAGGCATTGACGAGCAAATACAAGGTATTGACGAGCAAATACAAGGCATCGACGAGCAAATACAAGGCATTTAATAGCAAATACAAGGCATTGACGAGCAAATACAAGGCATTGACGAGCAAATACAAGGCATTGGTGAGCAATTACAACGCATTGACTAGCAAATACAAGGCATTGACGAGCAAATACAAGGCATCGATGAGCAAATACAAGGCATCAACGAGCAAATACAATGCATTGACTAGCAAATACAAGGCACTGACTCGCAAAAACAAGGCATTGACGAGCAAATACAAGGTATTGACGAGCAAATACAAGGCATAGACGAGCAAATACAAGGCATTTAATAGCAAATACAAGGCATTGACGAGCAAATACAAGGCATTGACGAGCTAATACAAGGGATCAACAAGCAAATACAAGGCATTGACTAGCAAATACAAGGCATTGACAAGCAAATTCAAGGCATCCACGAGCAAATACAAGTCATCAACGTGCAAATACAAGGCATCGATGAGCAAATACAAGGCATTGACTAGAAAATACAAGGCATTGACGAGCAAATACAAGGCATCAACGATCAAATACAATATCAAATACAAGGCATTGAGGAGCAAATACAAGGCATTGACGAGCAAATACAAGGCATTGACGAGCAAATACAAGGCATTGACGAGCATATACAAGGCATCGACGAGCAAATACAAGGCATCGACGAACTAATACAATGCATTGACTAGCAAATACAAGGCATCAACTGGCAAATACAAGGCATCAACGAGCAAATACAAGGCATTGACTAGCAAATACAAGGCATTGACGAGCAAATACAAGGCATTGTTGAGCCAATGCAACACATTGACGAGCAACTACAAGGCATTGACTAGCAAACACAAGGCATCGACGAGCAAATACAAGGCATCGACGAGCAAATACGATTCATTGACAAGCAAATACAACGTATTTACGAGCAAATACAAGGCATTGACGAGCAAATACAAGGCATTGACGAACAAATACAAGGCATTGACGAGCAAATACAAGGCATCGACGAGCAAATACAATGCATTGACTAGCAAATACAAGGCATTGATTAGCAAACACAAGGCATCAACGAGAAAATACAAGACATTGACGAGCAAATACAAGGCATCAACGAGCAAATACGAGGCACCAACGAGCAAATACAAGGCTTCAACGAGCAAATACAAGGCATTGACGAGCAAATACAAGGCATTGACGAGCAAATACAAGGCATCAACGAGCAAATACAATTTCAAATACAAGGCATTGAGGAGCAAATACAAGGCATTGACGAGCAAATACAAGGCATTGACGAGCAAATACAAGGCATTGACGAGCAAATACAAGGCATCGACGAGCAAATACAAGGCATCGACGAGCTAATACAATGCATTGACTAGCAAATACAAGGCATCAACTGGCAAATACAAGGCATCAACGAGCAAATACAAGGCATTGACTAGCAAATACAAGGCATTGACGAGCAAATACAAGGCAAACTACAAGGCATTGACTAGCAAACACAAGGCATCGACGAGCAAATACAAGGCATCGACGAGCAAATACGATGCATTGACAAGCAAATACAACGTATTTACGAGCAAATACAAGGCATTGACGAGCAAATACAAGGCATTGACGAACAAATACAAGGCATTGACGAGCAAATACAAGGCATCGACGAGCAAATACAATGCATTGACTAGCAAATACAAGGCATTGACTAGCAAATACAAGGCATCAACGAGAAAATACAAGACATTGACGAGCAAATACAAGGCATCAACGAGCAAATACGAGGCACCAACGAGCAAATACAAGGCTTCAACGAGCAAATACAAGGCATTGACGAGCAAATACAAGGCATCGACGAGCAAATACAAGGCATCAACGAGCAAATACAACGCATCAACGAGCAAATAAAAGGCATCAACGAGCAAATACAGGGCATTGACGAGCAAATACAAGGCATTAAAGAGCAAATACAAGGCATTGACGAGCAAATACAAGGCATCAACGAGCAAATACAAGGCATCAACGAGCAAATACAAGGCATTGAATAGCAAAAACAAGGCATTGACTAGCAAATACAAGGCATTGACGAGCAAATACAAGGCATCAACGAGCAAATACAATGCATCAACGAGCAAATACAAGGTATCGACGAGCAAATACAATGCATCGATGAGCAAATACAAGGCATCAACGAGCAAATACAAGTCATTGACGAGCAAATACAAGGCATCAACGAGCAAATATAAGGCATCAACGAGCAAATATAAGGCATCAACCAGCAAATACAAGGCATCAACGAGCAAATACAAGGCATTGACGAGCAAATACAAGGCATCGACGAGCAAATACAAGGCATTTACTAGCAAATGCAAGATATTGACGAGCAAATACAAGGCATTGACGAGCAAATACGAGGCATCAACGAGCAAATACAAGGCATTGACGAGCAAATACAGTGTTGAAAGCGGTGATGGATCAGGAACAGGAAGTTTAGTCGTAGAATTTCGTGTTCCGATTAATTGATGATCAGTAGGGATAAGTTTACCAAGAAACCAAACATGGTTAAAATGATGTCATTTTAGACATGTTTGGTTTCTCGGTGAACTTTTCCACACTGATCATCAGTTGGTCAGAACACTAAATTCTACAACTTAAACATCCTGTTCCTGGTTCATCACAGCTTTCAACCCCCATATAGCAAATGACGTCAGTACTTGCTTAACACTATTCACCTTGAATGACCTTCAATCTCTGGTCGTTTCACTCAGGGACGACTATAAAACTGGTCGTACAACAACACGACCCAAGTGATATATATACTCTTGACCGCGACCACTTTTTGACTAATTTTATACAAAAAACCTCTTGTATACGACCAGGTGCATATCCCCCCTGATTTGATGGCTGGTCGTTCTTTACAGGGTGACCACACCTTAAAAATACGACACCCCCCTGGAAATTTGGGACTGGACTGTGCTCTGATTGGTCAATTCAAATCATACTCGATTCTGATTGGCTTAGAGCTCAGTCCAGTCCCTAACACATTGATAATAATAATATATATATTATTACTACTAAAAAAACAAAAAACAACAACAACAAAAAACAAACAAAAAAACAAAAAAACAACGAAAAACAAACAAAAAATGTGATGATTGAGTGACTTAATTTGAAGGACGACTAAGTGACTTAATTGCAGGTATAGCAAGTGTTTTGAAACTTGGAATGCTAGGTCCAATGGAGAGATTGTTGAATGGAATGTGATTCCATGTTACTATTGGTCGTGGATAAAATGAATACTTGTACACATTGACACTGCATTGGATCTGTCGAAAAGGAGAGGTGTTTGGCAATCTTGATACTCTATTTAAAGGACACACCTCGTCAGGGAAACTGATACCTACAAGACCTTGATTGATCTTGTAGAACATGGTGGCTTGATGCAGTAACCTACGTTGTTCGAGTGTGTCCCAGCCCAGGTGGTCTATCATAGGAGAGACATGGCTAGTTCTAGAATAGTCGTTTTGGGTGAACCTAGCAGCTCTGCGTTGAATCATCTCGATCTTGTTGATATTTCTTTTGGTGTAAGGGTTCCACACAGAGCAGGTGCCAACTGTAAGCTAATAAGACACGGCGTAGCTGATCAATCTACATAAAAGCATATCAACAAAGGGGATGGTTACATCACAAGAAAACTCTCGTAGTTGCGCACATTCCGGATCATTTCAATTTACAATTAGGTGAACAATATTCTCTCAATAAGGCTTTTAAGAATCTTCCTAGTTAGCATCTGCTACAAGGGTTGGGCCCCAACAAAGCAACGGGGATTGATGGTATTTCTACTCGTGTTATCAATATTCAACCAGTCCATTTTAACAGGTATATTTCCTAATGATTGGAAAATTGCCAGAATTACCCCAATTTATAAATCAGAAGGTAAAGATGAGGTGACAAATTATAGACCATATCCATAATATCAATAGTTGCCAAAATTTTGGAAAAGCTGATCCATAACCAGATCTATGACTATTTAAATAACTCAAATTTACCTACAAATTGTCAACATGGATTTCGACCTTTATACTCAACAGTTACAGCATTATTAGATATTACCAATTAGTGGTATAACAATATTGATATTGGCAACCTAAACGGGATCGTGTTTCTCGACCTAAAAAGCATTCGATACTGTTGACTACAAAATACTTTTAGATAAAATAACAATCTATGGAATGAAGGGAACTGCGCATTGCTGGCTGGAATCTTATCTATCTAACAGGACCCAGTATTATTACGTAAATGGTCGTCTATCTAACACATTAACGATGAAGACAGGTATACCCCAAGGTTCCGATTTAGGTCCATTATTATTTCTAATTTACATCAACGATTTACCGAAATGCTTAAACAATGCAAAATCACACATGTTTGCGGACGACACCCAAATTGCAACAGCAAGTGATGATATAAATGAAATTACTGAAGCTTTAAATGACGATTTAAATAATGTTGCAAATTGGCTGACCGCTAACAAATTGACTCTAAACAAAAGTAAAACCGAATACATGCTTATTGGATCTAAGGAAAGGCTTAGTCAATTAACTTGTGACCCAGTCATCAATGTGGGTAATTTAGAAATTGAGAGAGTTAAAACGACAAAATCATTGGGCCTAATGATAGATGAGTCTCTTAGCTGGACTGCGCAGGTTGATCATATTTCAAATAAGGTCACTTCGGGTCTCAGTATCCTTCGACAACTCCGAGATACAGTTGGTTTTAACACTTTAATAACTATATATCATTCTATAATTCAGCCATACTTTGATTATTGTGCGCAGGTATGGGGCTGCCTTGGAATAACATTATCCAATAAACTCCAAAAATTACAGAATAGAGCGTTTCGCATTATCACACGTGAGGGTTATGTAACACGATCAGTCGACATTTTAAGCAAGTTAGGATTTTCGAATCTTGAAAAGAGCGCAACAACTTTCTATCTTAATGTACAAGGTAAAAAAACAAATTGGTTGCAGATTACTTGTGTGACATGTTTACAAATACTCGTGATGTACATGATCATAACACAAGGCAGTCAAAAGCCAATTTGATATTACCTAAGCCAAAAACGAACTATATGAAAAATTCATTTAGCAACAGAGGTGCGGAAAATTGGAATAATCTTCCTACATCTCTAAAAACATCAGATAATATTTCAAACTTCAAATCAAAAGTGAAACAAATTAACATATGTTAAAACTTCATTTGGGTTGAGTTCATATAAACGTAATACATAATTTTGTCTTCATTGTTATATAGTTGTTTCATCCTTTGTAAATATTTTAATTTCTTATTTTTATAATTGTGTGAGCACAGCTGGTTGGAAGATTACCTTTTTTATTTTTATCTATATTTATTAGGTGAAATTGTACCGTGTGTAAATATTGTCTATAAATAAATAAATTAATTAATTAATGCATCAATAACATGGACATGCAGACAGGATGTTGTAGTTCGACTGTTCAATTTCATTAGCTGGATCTCATCCAATTACACCTTAACCTTAAAGTGCCTCACGTTTGGAGATTTTACATATTCGTAATATTTGGGTCTTCCTGAGCAAATTATAATATATCTTATCAGCCAAAAATTTCATCTTTGTGGAGTTTTTCGCTGTGAAAGTTATCGGATGTGATGTCACAAGAAGCATTTTTGTGGCAAGTAACAAAAGAAAACTGGTTTGGTATGCCTCTTCTGACATCACATCCGATAACTTTGACAGCGAAAAATTCGGCTGACAATATATATTATGATTTTGCTCAGAAAGACCCAAATATTACGGATATGTAAAATCCCCAAACGTGAGATAAGCACTTTAACATATTAACAATTTAACATTCACGAGAGTAAACGACAATTTCGATCAAGGTAGCGTTCGATCTAAATAATTTTGAAATCACATTATACAGCCAGCGCACAAAATACTAACTCAGCTGTAGGTATAAGTTCATTCAGAATCATCCCTTCTATCTTTTTGCGGCAGCACATGTACGCATTCACTGTGTCTTCATCATCACTGTTGTCTTCATCATCACTGTTGTCTTCATCATCACTGTCGTCTTCATCGTTATCGTCACTGTCGCCTTCGTCGTCACTGTTGTCTTCATATCATTGTCGTCACTGTTGTTTTCATCGTCAATGACAAATGTTGTCTTCATCGTTGTCGTCACTGTTGTCTTCATATCGTTGTCGTAACTGTTGCATTCATATCGTTGTCGTCACTGTTGTCTTCGTCGTCACTGTTGTCTTCATATCGTTGTCGTCACAGTTGTTTTCATCGTCAATGGTGTCTTCATCGTTGTCGTCACTGTTGTCTTCATCGTCACTGTCGTCTTCATCGTCACTGTTGTCTTCATATCGTTGTCGTCACTGTTGTTTTCATCGTCAATGACAAATGTTGTCTTCATCGTTGTCGTCACTGTTGTCTTCATCGTCACTGTTGTCTTCATATCGTTGTCGTCACTGTTGTCTTCGTCGTCACTGTTGTCTTCATATCGTTGTCGTCACTGTTGTTTTCATCGTCAATGGTGTCTTCATCGTTGTCGTCACTGTTGTCTTCATCATCACTGTTGTTTTCATCGTCAATGTTGTCTTCATCGTTGTCGTCAATGTTGTCTTCATCGTTGTCGTCGCTGTTGTCTTCATCGTCAATGTTGTCTTCATCGTTGTCGTCACTGTTGTCTTCATCGTCACTGTTGTCTTCATCGTTATCGTCACTGTCGTTTTCATCGTCACTGTTGTCTTCATCGTTGTCGTCACTGTTGTCTTCATCGTTGTCATCACTGTTGTCTTCATCGTCACTGTTGTCTTCATCGTCACTGTATTCTTCATCCTCACTGTTGTCTTCATCATTGTGGTCACTGTTGTCTTCATCGTTGTCGTCACTGTTGTCTTCATCGTTATCGTCACTGTCGTTTTCATTGTCACTGTTGTCTTCATATCGTTGTCGTCATTGTTGTCTTCATCGTCACTGTTGTCTTCATCGTCAATGTTGTCTTCATCATTGTCGTCACTGTTGTCTTCATCGTCACTGTTGTCTTCATCGTTGTCGTCACTGTTGTCTTCATCGTTGTCATCACTGTTATCTTCATCGTCACTGTTGTCTTCATCGTCACTGTATTCTTCATCCTCACTGTTGTCTTCATCATTGTGGTCACTGTTGTCTTCATCGTTGTCGTCACTGTTGTCTTCATCGTTATCGTCACTGTCGTTTTCATTGTCACTGTTGTCTTCATATCGTTGTCGTCACTGTTGTCTTCATCGTCACTGTTGTCTTCATCGTCAATGTTGTCTTCATCATTGTCGTCACTGTTGTCGTCATCGTCACTGTTGTCTTCATCGTTATCGTCACTGTCGTCTTCATCGTTATCGTCACTGTCGTCTTCATCGTCACTGTTGTCGTCACCGTTGTCGTCATATCGTTGTCGTCACTGTCATTTTCATCGTCACTGTTGTCTTCATATCGTTGTCGTCACTGTTGTCTTCATCGTCACTGTTGTTTTCATATCGTTGTCGTCACTGTTGTTTTCATCGTCAATGTTGTCTTCATCGTTGTCGTCTCTGTCGTTTTCATCGTCACTGTTGTCTTCGTCGTTGTCGTCACTGTTGTCTTCATCGTTGTCATCAATGTTGTCTTCATCGTTATCGTCACTGTTGTCTTCATCGTTATCATCACTGTTATCTTCATCGTTATCGTCACTGTTGTCTTCGTCGTTGTCGTCACTGTTGTCTTCATCGTTGTCGTCACTGTTGTCTTCATCGTTATCGTCACCGTTGTCTTCGTCGTCACTGTCGTCTTCATCGTCACTGTTGCCTTCATCGTTATCGTCACTGTTGTCATCATCGTCACTGTTGTCTTCATCATTGTCGTCACTGTCGTCTTCATATCGTTGTCTTCACTGTTGTCTTCATCGTCACTGTTGTCTCCATCGTTATCGTCACTGTCGTCTTCATCGTCACTGTTGTCTTCATATCGTTGTCGTCACTGTTGTCTTCATCGTCGATGTTGTCTTCATCGTTGTCGTCACTGTTGTCTTCATCGTCACTGTTGTCTTGATCGTTGTCGTCACTGTAGTCTTCATCGTCACTGTTGTCTTCATATTGTTGTCGTCACTGTTGTCTTCATCGTCACTGATGTCTTCATCGTTATCGTCACTGTCGTTTTCATCGTCATTGTTGTCTTCATCGTTGTCGTCACTGTTGTCTTCATCGTGACTGTTGTCTTCGTCAACAGAGGCAAATCTACTGCACGCCATTTTGTTATTTTGTAATTTTAGCGCGCTTAAAAAAGTCCCCAGTTTGGACATAACATTACGTTATGTCCGAACATTATCATTCAATTGATTTTTCTCTTGATTATGATTGGCTACGTCAGCTGCAAATAACTGCGTACAAATAACGAGCTGCACATGCGCATTACTGAGCAACGTTGCTCTGCTGCAAATAATTTTCTGCTCATGCGCGTTAATGCTATCCACAAAACGACTTGTCGTGTTTACTAGAAAAAAAATGCAACTAATAAAATAAAAGGCAACTAAAATGGCCCTCAATGTATTTCGCCAACACATAAATAATAGGAAATTCGAAGAAGATAAGCTAGTGTTATCGAAAATCAAGCTTGCAGCTGTTTTAAGAAAGTTCTAAGCGAGACCTTTACACCAAAAGCTTCATTGGTTGGGATTCCTGTGCTTTCAAGCTACACTATTTATTGATAAAATAACTTATTTATTTATTACTTATTGCTGCCTCTCAAGGCAGCACACTAATCTTGCAACTTCAACTCATGCCCAGACCTCGTCCACGAAGTATGTAGAGGCGACGTGAATCTCGATTTTTAAAAACTTGCATTTTTGTTCGCAATTCCGAGGGGTCACGGGGGGGACCACGAAACACGATGGCATTTTCACTACACGTGGTCGTGATCTTTGTCGAGGAGCTGAGAGACGCGTACGTAAAGCAATTTGTTCTCCATGTATTTGGAGTTTGTTTCTCATGCGAGGTTTATTTATTACCAACGTTGTTTAGTTTAAGGTCCTCACCTGATTGGCTGGTGCACTGGTTTAAACTGAGGTTAAAGCTATATGTTCTCCATGTATTTGGAGTTTGTTCCTCATGTGAGGTTTGTTTATCACCATCTTTGTCTAGTTTAAGGTCCTCAGCTTCATTGGCTGGGGCACTGTTTTAACCTTAGGGTAAAGCAATTTTTTCTCCATGTATTTGGAATTTGTTTCTGATACTAGGTTTATTTTGTTACCAAATTTGTTTGGTTTCCGGTCCTCACCTTTTCATTGACTGGGGCACTGTTTTAATCTTGGGGTTAAGCAATTTGTTCTCCATGTATTTGGAGTTTGTTCCTCATGTGAGGTTTATTTTTTAACAACTTTCTTTAGTTAAGGTCCTCACTTTCATTGACTGGTGCACTTTTAAACTTAGGGTAAAGCAATTTGTTTTCCATGTATTTGGATTTTGTTCCACATGTGAGGTTTATTTATACCAACTTTGTTTGGTTTAAGGTCCTCACATTCATTGGCTGAGGCACTGTTTTAACCTTGGGGTTGAGCAATTAGTTCTCCATGTATTTGGAGAACTTGACTGAGGCACTGTATTTGGTGAAATTAGCTGGGGCACTTTTTTAACATTAGGGTTAAAGCATTTTCTTCGCCATGTATTTGGAGTTTTTTCCTCGTGTGAGTTTTGTTTGTTACAAAATTTGTTTGGTTTAAGGTCCTCAGCTTCATTGGCTCGCGCACTGTTTTTACCGTAGGGTTAAGCAATTGTTCCCCATGCATTTGGAATTTGTTCCTCATGTGAGGTTTATTTATTACCAACTTTGTTTGGTTTAAGGTCATCAGCTTCATTGGCTTGGGCACTGTTTTAATCTTCGGGTTAAGCAATTTGTTCTCCATGCATTTGAAGAAATTGGCTGGGGCACCGTTTTAACATTAGGGTTAAAGCTATTTGTTCTCCATGTATTTGGAGTTTGTTCCTCATGTGAGGTTTATTTATCAGCATCTTTGTCTAGTTTAAGGTCCTCAGCTTCATTGGCTGGGGCACTGTTTTAACCTTAGGGTAAAGCAATGTTTTCTCCATGTATTTGGAATTTGTTTCTGATACGAGGTTTATTTTGTTACCAACTTTGTTTGGTTTCCGGTCCTCAACTTTTCATTGACTGGGGCACAGTTTTAATCTTGCGGTTAAGCAATTTGTTCTCCATGTATTTGGAGTTTGTTCCTCATGTGAGGTTTATTTTTTAAAAACTTTCTTTAGTTTAAGGTCCTCACTTTCATTGACTGGTGCACTTTTAAACTTAGGGTAAAGCAATTTGTTTCCCATGTATTTGGATTTTGTTCCACATGTGAGGTTTATTTATTACCAACTTTGTTTGGTTTAAGGTCCTCAGTTTCATTGGCTGGGGCACTGTTTTAACCTATGGTTAAAGCAATTTGTTCTCCATGCATTTGGAGTTTGTTCCTCATGTGAGGTTTATTTATTACCAACTTTGTTTGGTTTGAGGTCCTCAGCTTCATTGGCTGGGTACTGTTTTACCTTATGGTTAAAGCAAGTTGTTCTCATGTATTTGGAGTTTTTTCCTCGTGTGAGTTTAAAACAGCTTTGTTTTAACACAACTTTGTTTTGATTTAGGTCTTCAGCTTCATTGGCTGGCGCACTTTTTTAACCTTAGGGTTAAAGCAATTTGTTCCTCATGTATTTGGAGTTTGTTCCTGATGTGAGGTTTATTTATTACCAACTTTGCTTAGTTTAAGGTCCTCACCTTCATTGGCTGAGGCACTGTTTTAAACTTAGGGTTAAGCAATTGTTCTCCATATATTTGGAGTTTTTTCCTCATGTGAGGTTTGTTTATTACCAACTTCGTTTCGTTAAAGTCCTCATCTTCATGCCATGGCGCACTCTTTTAACATTAGTGTTGAAGGAATTTTTCTCCATGTATTTGGAGTTTGCTCCTTATGTGATGTTAAAACAGCTTTGTTTTAACACAACTTTGTTTGGATTAAGGTCCCCAGCTTCATTGGCAGGGGCACTGTTTTAACCTTATGGTTAAACCAATTTGTTCTCCATGTATTTGGGGTTTGTTCCACACGTGAGGTAGTAGTAATATTAATATATATATATATATTTCAATGTGTACGGGACTGGACCGAGCTCTAAGCCAATAAGAATCAAGAATGATTTGAATTGATCAATCAGAGCACAGTCCAGTCCCGTATTTCCAGGGGGGTTGAACATTTTTCAGGTGTTCTCACCCTGTAAAGAACGACCAGTCATCAAATCAGGGGGATATGCACCTGGTTGTATACAAGAGGTTTTTTTTTAATTTTGTATATATTTATCTCATGAAACCTGGTGTTGTTGTACGACCAGTTTTTTTGATTGCCCTTGAGTTTGACGACCAGAGAGAGGAAGGTCAATCAAGGTGATCGTAGTCAATTTCATGAGATAGATATCAAAAAAGTAAAAAAAAACAACTTTGAGTATAAACGACCATCATACCTCACCCGATGTGATTTTATACTTACGTAGGCAATTATCCAAAAAAACTTCCATATTTTTATTTGAAGAGTTGTAATGTTTTTTGAAATAAAAATAATCCAACATTTTTGTTTATAGAATTAATCATAGAAATTTCCGCCATGGAGCTCTTACCTCGACGCCATCTTATGGCCGAATGACTGATATTTCTTAGTTACGGTATTTTTAAAAATGTCAAAATATTTTAAGATGATATATCTCAAAACATTATTTGGTGTTTTTAAATAGATGAAATATATTTTAAAAAAAATAGATGAAATAAATTTTAACACACAATTAAAAACCTTTTTTTGAAAACAAAATTCTCTTTTTATTTTTTTATTAATCTAAATACATTGCTTTATTAATGGAACTAAGTATGGAATCATCAGTTATCATAATTGTTGTTATATATTTTTGCAGACTTTTCGCATCTACCAATTCTAAATATAATTGATACATGGATAGCTTATTCGAGGGAGAGTATATACAGTGTCGTAAATATATTTTTGATTTGGAAAATTCTGTCGAAGAGTTTTAAGTTTATAGTGGAAATATACTGTTTTTTTTTGGTTTAACATCTTTCTATTAAATACTTTTTCCTTCTTTACTTCGTCATCATCACTACCCATAAATGCTTTCAAACTATCTTCACTATCAGAATCACCATTATCCTGAATGGGTTTGAAGGGTTTGAAGTCATCGAAATTAAACTCTTTGGAAGTATCCCGACACCGTACGCGTATCCTTCTCCTTTATCGTTGTAGTCCCATATGAGAGGAACCATATGGGGTTATGGGGCCATTTTTATTTTTTAGCCATTTTTATTTTTTTCTTAAACTAAGTTTGTAGATATGTTGGGTTGTTTTATATAAGCGCGTATTGTTTAAAATGAAAAAATAAAGTTTCAAATTATTATATATGAGAGGTTTTTGAGAAAAAATTTTTCATTTTGTAAAAAACCTAGGATATAAAAACTGATATACATAAAAATCATGATCAAAAATCATGGCAGAATCAGATGTTGAAGTAATAAATCCTTTACATCTTAAAATATATAAGGATGCTTATTTATTTCGTGATTGCAGGGATTCTAAGCTTTATGCTGTAGTTTATATGAAAGAGGATTTTATTCATTTGGGTAACGATCGTCGGGGATTAGTAGTAAAAGATCTCAATCCAGAATCGTATCTCAATACGGAACTGGGAGTATCTTCAAATTATTTTCTTGTGATAATTAAGCGAAACACCGTAATCAATTTGCAAGAACAAGTATATTTTGATTCAACTGTTACATTACGAAACATCTCCACTAACGTTTGAAAAAAAAAGACAACAAGATGATATGGTTTTGTTCACACTGCGATATAGAGATTGATTTCTTATTTGAATTTGAAATGCATTTTACATGTAGAACATGTCATGTTGATGAACATTACTTTAGAATTTGTAAAAGAAAATACACTAGAACAATTTTTAGTTTTTTGATAAATAAATGTTATTGTGACGATAGATTAGCAAGATGGAGACAAAGATATATATATGATGAAGATAACAAGAAAAATGCAAAAATACAAAAGTGTGATTGTTGTAAATAAACATTTTTTAATACACAATAAAAACTTTTTTTTATACAAGAGAAGGAATTATTATGTCTTTGTCAGTTTTTATAAACTTAACATTTTTATGCAAAAGATGAGGAACATCTTCATCCGATAATATTTTTATTGTTTTTCCAGATTCTCCATGATTGATAACTTTCAGGGTTACTTCATACGGGTGTTGTTCCACACCATTTTTTTTATTACACTACATTGTGTTGTTTCAACTATTGTAACAGGTTTGCAATCCTCCACAAAATATATATATTCAAGATATTCTTTATGAAGATATTCTAATGAAAAATAGCACTGAAAAGAATTTTCGGTTCTGTCAAAAAAGGTTATTCTATTTGTACATATACTAACATAATGCAATACGGACATTGTTTTTTCCAGTAATGATAAAGTTTTTAGTTTTAAACATTTTATATATTTGTCTCAGAAAAAGATATTAAAAAAAAATCAAAAACAGATATAACAGTATAAATAGACAGGTTTTTCGTTTTTTTTTTATAAAGCATTGCTTGTCGTACTTCAGTTAACAAAAAAATGAAGTGTAGGAGTTGTATAAAAAAATCGAAAACGAAAATAAAAAAAGGAATACGCAAACGACGACGTTCTAAAAAAATTCACAAAGGAGGATGGAAAAAAGATCATCCGAATTATAATCATAAGTTTTATGAATTTTGGAAATGGTAGACGATAAAAAAATCAAAAACAAAACATTTTTTTATTAATCCAAATAAGTTTTTTTCCATCTTTGTATTCTATCATCACATTCAGATAGATCAACTATTTTACTATAGACAAGTCGTCCGTAATTCTGTTTACAAAAATAACAATAATGATGGTTTACAAAGCATTCTTTACATCTGTAATACATGACAAAATGATAGAAGGAATTCACTTCACAATAACAGAAACTGCAATATACCATCTTGAAAACTTTTTTTTGGACTTTTGTGAAAAGTTTATTGTTTTGCAAACCCCCTTTTATAGATTTTGGGGACTATAAAAGCAGGGTATCAAATATATTTTTTCAATTATTTTCAACATGTGGCTGCAATCAATGATTGATTTTGGAGAATGTGAATCTCATGAGTATCTTACATATTATTATCATGCTAAACCCATACAATTAGTAAATTACGAACCTGTGGTTCCCTCGTGTTAAAATATGGATATTATTTATATCTGAAAGATTGTCAGGGACCTCGATATTTCAAACTGTTGTTAGCAGAGGCGTTTGAGGCTCTGGGGGATATTTTACAGAACCTCTTACCATCATTGAAGGGAAAATATATAAATATTAAAAATGATG
Organism: Chrysogorgia sp. JL179-B06; assembly: GCA_035772405.1. NCBI lineage: Eukaryota > Metazoa > Cnidaria > Anthozoa > Scleralcyonacea > Chrysogorgiidae > Chrysogorgia > Chrysogorgia sp. JL179-B06. Next base: position 239,870 of record JAYKKM010000300.1, on the reverse strand, counting down.
GTGTAGAATTATCAAAGTCAACACCTTTATTAAACATTAAACCCTACAGTTTAATTAACCGTAGAGGTATAGGGAAACAAATTTATTTTTCTTTGTAATCAATATGCTTAAATTAAATGTTTAATCTTAAATAATAAATAAAAATGGAAAAACACGATTTTTTTAAAAAAAGTTTTTTATTGAGTATATGCTACAGCTTTCATGAAATTATTAGAATATATTATTAGTTTAATTTCTTTTTGTAAAAGATCAGAAGCATCATAGTCAACAATTGTTGTTATGTTTTCACCCAGACATGAACAATTCCATTCATCATTTTCATGTTCATGTTTCTTTTTAACTTCCAGAGCTAAGTAATATGCTTGAGGAGGTGTTGAGGGTATATCTTCAATACAACTGCAAAATACCGTATATCGACATTTCTTTACAACATAGGTAAAGTGGGGTAATTCTTTTGCTAAAAAACGACTTGCATAATAGTTATTTCCATCTTCAAAGTAGGGGTTAAAGTCATCAGCAGTTATTCTTTGATATCTTTTTTGGTCATGTTCATCACAATCACGATATGGTACATGTGAATCCGCCATCATTCACAATAATGTTTTAACATTTCGGGTAACCCGTTTATATATAATTTTTTTATAAAAAAATATAAAATCAAAAAAATCAAAAATTAAAAAAGACAGATATTCTAAAATATATAAAAAAAATCAAAAGAAATTTTATTAGGATATAAATAAAAATGCAAAAAAAATGGGTTTACAAAATATCATGGAAACCGTGGAAACAGTAGATGCACGATATAATAGATTATTCTATTCAAAATATCCCTTTGGACAATGTCTTAACGGAAATATGTGTGGGGAAGTGTGTGCGAATTATACACCGTGGAAAGATCCAAAACAAAAACGTTGTTGTAGATTAAAGAGATGGTTGTTAAAGAAGATACGTTGTTAAAAGATTTAAAGAAAATAAGAAACAGTATAAATAAGAGTCCAAAAAATAATTGTATTTTATATTTGTTAAAATGGAACGTATTGGAAAAGCAGATGAACGATTTGAAAGATTATATTATAACAAACATCCTTCTGGAAGATGTATTAACAAACATCCGTGTGATATTCATCCAGATGAATTAAAACTTTCTAGACTAAACAGTTTTAAACGTTGGGTGTTAAACAAGTTAAATATACGGTGGAAATATACAGTGAATGTTTCAGTGGAAATAGATCACGAATAGAAGAAAAGACGTCGAAATTGTTTTAAAAAAATTTAAATGGCTGTACAAGAGCGTGATTTTGATGAAATTCTTTATCCCGACATTCAATATTTATCACATGCTGAATTGTTTGAGATAGAAAAACACGAGATTCAACATTTTATTGTTTGGGATGGAGAGAACATCTCTATCAGTTTAGATGTGCTGATTATGATTATAAATATTTCAACATTTATGTGGAAGATAAAAATGAACAATCTATATTTCGGAAACGATATGGTGGAAAAAGATATTATAGATTTTTTAATAACCAGTTTTAGCTGGACTATGTCATTTTATGATCAGTTAGTGGGAAAACATGTAGTATTTATTGATAGAGAACCGAGATTACCCACGTTAATTTCAACCCTTGATTGTTTTGTGATAAATAATATTCCATGTTATTCAAAAACGTTTTTGCATGGTAAATGTAAGGATTCAAGATTTAGATTAGTAAAATATCATTTTTGTGAAAATTTTGATGCTCAAGACCTTTATTTAGTTCTTATTAAAGATGAAAATATATTATCTGTACTTAATGTGATTTATGGTACCAGTAATGGAAATTATATTGTAACATTAATAAATAAAATACATTTTGATAAATCTATGTTGCAACTACATGTATATTTAAATTGTTGTGGGGAATTATGTAATAATTTTAATGAATTAAATATTTGAAAACAGTTGAATAAAATATCGAGAAAAGCGGTTTTTTTTATTTAAAAAAAAAGAATTTATATACACTTCTTGATCTATAAAATTATGTATACCACAAGATCCTGCCACATATGTTGTTATATATTGTTTATAATTAAGCTTTTTATTTTCTGCATACTCCATAACTTCCAAATTTATATATAATTGATTCATAGGAAAGCATGGATTTAGGATTTGTTCACATTTATGTACAATAAATTTTTGATTTCGACAATTTTCTTTAAGATAGTGAAGATTATACTGTTTAGGTTTTGACATATTGCTTGCATGAGATTCAACTGAAGAATGAACCAGAAAACAAAATGTTTTTTATTTTATTTAGCTTAATGAATTTGAAAGCTATATAAAGAGTAAAAATATGACATTTTCAAATCACAGCATTATGATTGAAACAATTTTAAGAGTTGTTCTTTATTTTCAATATTTTAACCAAGGAGAAATTGGATATTTATTTTGGTTATGTGGATTATTTGATTATTATCGTGGAAAATATGTCACATGTCCCATGATGAAATGTAAAAACAACATTCGACCCCACGACGAAGTAAGATATATTGTCAAGATGAAAAAAATCAAGGGAACCCGTGGAATGGAATCTTATTTTATCCTAGAAGATCGTTACTCTTATATGATCCCGAATTTACAAGCAAGTCAAACAAAATATTCCTTGAAGAGAACACTCTTTCAACGTACTTTACTAATTGAATCAGACACGATATGCTGTAGTTTTTTTTCATTCCCCAATTGTTTTAAATAATTATTTATTGTATTACCCCTTGAATCCCCCTCAGATTTATTTCAATGTTTAAGAACCAAAGATAAGTATCATTATACATATTTTGTACAAAATCTAACCTTTGAAAGAAAATACTTATCTTATACCTTGGGTTATGGAAAAGAAAGTTTAGTAAGCAAATTTAAACACATACAGCACGAGAAAGGCGATTTAAATATTTTTTTATATATTTATTTGTTAATGATAGCACCAAGTATTTTCAATTCTTATGTTTATTGTAGTTCAACTAAAAATATTATCATGGTCACTTCATGTTTTATATTTTATTATCGTGAACATAACCCTATAGGAAGTTTTCTCAATAGACAAAAAAAATGTCTTTCTGAAAAAAATATTAGATATGATTTTTGGGATTTTATATATTATATAAAAAAGGGTAAATGTTCTTTTGATAAATGTCGGTATAAAAATTGTAAGAGTCAAAGTTATTTTTTTGAATTTGATCCTTTGAAATTAACTATTTTAAACAAACGTAATTTTGATTTAAATGTAAATCACCCCCTACTATTACAACCTGTCTATGTTACACGAATAAAACATTATGGAGGGTTTACGGCAGAATTTACGTATAATGAGAAAGTATTTGCACATGTAATAATGGTCGAAGAAGAAGTAAAAGATTTATTTACTATGATAAGAAAATATATACAAACATCATTGAATTATAATTTAATATCAAAAAATCCTCCATATGAAAACGAACTGACTGAACCGAATGTTAATTGGGATATTTTTTATAAAAGTATTAGTGGACAAACGTGTATGTAGAAAATGGAATTAAAAGATTGTATAAAATTTAAAGTTTTTGCGTATGATGTTATACGAATGGAAGAAGACGAAGAAAATGAAATAGACTTTTGGATGAGATGTGGGAGATTTTGTTTGCCCTTCGAAAATTTTATATGGAAAAAAATGAAAAATGGAAAATAAGTGAATGTTGTAAAACTATTCATGAAATATCTATGGTCCATTTAACGAATGCGGGAAATTACAGTAAAAAAAAAGATTTGTTGGATTTCATGAGGGGGTTGATCCTTTAGATATTCAACAATATATGGAACATTTAGATGAATTTTACGTAAAAACTCTAAAAGAAAAAATATATCAGTTTTGATTTATTTTATATTTTGAAACCATTCATCCTTTTTCCGATGGAAATGGAAGAACAGGGAAAGCACTTGTTGCATTTCTAGAAAATAAAATAGAATGTAAAATAAAAACACAAAAACAACATAGAAAATTATGTAAAATTTTAGGAGTTATGCAAAGAAAACACTATAGTTTATTTGATATCAAATGTTGTAATCAATTATACACGTTATTAGTGTAATAAAATTTTTTTGATGGAATACAATTTTTTTAATTGTGAGGAGGGTATAAAATAAGTACCTACAGTGATTCATCATTTACCCTTCGCTCGGGAACAGATTCAGAGATGGTGGAACTTTATGCGAGACAACAACATGATCATTTTTATAAAATGCCATCGTATACAGATTTGTCTGTAAAAATAATTGCACAAAAAAAAATCAACCGCAATGCTATTCTCGCAAAAGTATATCCTACAAATAAAAGATGTGACAAGTACACATACAATAGCGCTGTTGAAGTGAAAAATGATCATATTCCTTCATTGTTGAATGTTCTTAATAAGATTAGCATTCAAGAGAAATTGGTGCAGATATTTTTTGAAGTGGTAAGATTTGAAAATTGGAAAAAGCAAACATGCCGTTTGGTTGTTCGTACATATGCGTGGGGTGGTTTGGAAATTTGTTATCAACATCAAGATAACGAATTATCCGATGCAATGGAATTTGACGATGATCCAACAACGACAACCAGCAACAACAACAACGCAACGTCAATTGAAATCGTATGGTCTGATGACTGGGGTAGTTTTCATATAAAAAAGAAAGATTCCTTGGATGAATATATTATTGCCCTAAGAAAGTATAATCATGCGACAGGTCATAAATCCCCACCTACCAGAGTCAAAAAACGAGTATTGAAGAAAAAGAAAACCCTTACCACACTCAATTTTGACGACGACGTCGACGATGACGACGACAACGAAAAGATTAAGAAAATAAAAGTAGAAAGTGATGATGATGAGGTTTGTCACCGTTTAAGTCCAACAGTAATGTCAGAAATGTTTTATTATCGTTTTAGATGTTGTAAAAATATACAAGATACATTATGTTTGTACGGTAATACTATAAATAAAGAGTTAGCATGTAAAAATATAGAAGTTGATTTTATGGGGATATTACGCGATAAAGAATTCGTTGATGAACTTGAAGAATATTATATTTATTTTATTTCTTTATTTTAGAAATGAGTAAAAAGAAAAAAACTAAATTTTCTGCTGACTTTATTGAAAAAGCTTCAAGATTATTAAAAGGAGAGACATTAACTGATGAGGATTATTCTAATTATAGATTACATGGTAGTAGTAAAAAAATATATAGACGTTTGAAATATGCTGTTAATAAAAATAATGAACAATGGGAAATTGATTTAGCTGAAAATAAAGATTTGGCCCGATATAATAATCAATATCGTTATTGGCTGGTGTGTATTGATATTTTTTCAATATTTTGTTGGGTAAAATTAATAAAAAAGAAAACGTCTAATAATGTTAAAAATAAATTTGAAAGTATTCTTATTGAAGAAGGAATAGCGCCTCTTAAAATTCAAAGTGATGAAGGAACAGAATTTCAAGATATACGTACGAAATCATGTAAAAAGTATAATTTTGAAGTATTTCATACGTATAATAGAGAAATAAAAGCATCCCATGTGGAACGTGTAATTGTAACTTTAAAAACAATGGTTCGTCGTGTTTTAACAATGACTGGAGAATTTGACTATATTCAGTATTTACCCCTTATTGTTAATCGTTATAATAATTCCCCACATAAAGCATTAGCTGGTGCAACACCTTTTGAAATTTATCGTGAAGAAAAAAAAGGAAAAATACGTAAAGTAAAAAATAAAATAGTACGTGATCATTTAAATTATCCTATTCCCACTCAAGATCTGATACAAGATGGAATTCTTGTACGTATTGCGAGAGTAAAAAATAATATTTTTGAAAAAAGTAGTCTTCGACGATGGACTAATGAGATATTTTTTATTAAAAAAGTATTTATCACCGATCCTGTTACATATCAATTAGAAGACGAACAACGTGAAGAAATTAAAGGAATTTTTTATCGTGCTGAATTACAAGTTTTTAAAAAAAAATGAATTTACACATTGCTAGTAATTCAATATCAAGAGGACTTCAAAAGAATTTGATTAATGATTTTGAAATGAAAATTGCACAGCCTATTGATGCTTTGAACAATGAATGTTTTTTAGAAGTTTTACAAGTTTGTTATCCCCAAACAACTAAAAATATTGTGGGTGATGAATGTTTTTTTTCATTTATCGTAACCTATAAGAATTTTATACCTGAAGAAATTAATAATAAGGTATACGCCAGCAGTGCGTTCGTTTTTACATCGGATAAATTTATTATACCTGACGGAATTTATGATTTATCTTCATTAATTATATTTTTAAATAATATCTTAGAAGGATTGGAAATTTTTTTTAACATCGGATCAAATGGGAAAGTAACTATTAATGTTAATATTGAGATTGAGTATTGTGTATATGAAAATGCGAGTAAATCAGTCGACGGGTTACAGGTAAATGAATTTCGATTATCTAACAAGACTACGATAGAAAAAAAGGGTATTCAATTTGCTTCTTTTAATCAAAAGATTAATATATTATTTTCAAAAAAATTAGCTTTTATGTTAGATTTAAAAAATGAAAAAGATCTTGAAATGGTACCTCTCTTGTTTGAAATAAAAAAAGATAGCCCAACACCTCCAACCCTTTTTTCTAAACATTTTGATTACTTACCCGATGTATCCGATGGATTAAATAAAATGTTTATATATTGTGATGAAATGGAACTGGGGTTAGTTGGTGATAGTTGTGCCGAATTGTTAACAACAGTACCCATTCAATGGCATTGACAAGGTGTTGGGGGAATGGACAATTAGTTTGTTATAGTCCCCCAAAATCATTGAGAAAATTAAAAAAAGACATTATAAGAGAAATTCATATTAAAGTTAAAGATACTACAGGAAAATTAGTTTCTTTTGATTCAGGAACGCTTAGTATTGATTGTTTAATACATTCAACACAATGCTTTTGATTGTTCTTGAAGAAAAAAATGGGGAAATGATAATTAAAAAATATAAAATATTTTATTATTTTTCTCTTTACATTTTAGTAAATAGTGGGAAATTTTTTATGGAATTTAAATTCGATTGAATATAAAAATATCAAAAATTCATTTCGAATTACGTGTGCAAAAAAAATGGATTTCAGTGCAATAACACAATCAAAAAAAATAAATAATGGAACGATTTCAGTTTCTTCATCTACTATTATTTCTAATGCAACACAACGTTTTATATATACTATAAAATAATTATTTTATATTGACGAAAAAAATCCTTATACATCATTAAATGATGAAAAAAAAAAATTCCCCTATTTTTTATTTATGAGTGATAAAGAGGCTAAACAATCACTACAGTTCTTTATTAACTATGAGAATAACGTGCCGTTAAAAGGTGAAGAAATTAAGATATATATAAATTTATTTGAAGAAAAAAATAATGACTGAAAAAATAAATGAACTATCCGTAGAAGATTATACAGAATTGTTAAATGGTAGAAATCGTGGAAAAAATTATTCATCATCATATTTTGTTCTGAAAAGAAAAAATAAAGAAAATCCAACTAAGAAAGAAATTTTATTAAATGAGGGTGTGGGATTACCCTCAAATTTAAATTTAGATACTTATTATACAAGTGATAATAAAAAAAAGAGAAAAAAAATAGATCCAAATATAATACGTTTTTTACAAAATAGATAAACTGTAAAAAAAGTATAAATAAAAACAATGTTATATAAAAAAATCATAATGTTGTGGATATTATTATTATTTTTAGGTGTTGTTTTTTAAAACAAATGTTGTTTTAAACAAATGTTGTTTTTTAAAAATAAAATAAATGACGTGTAAAAATATATGAAAAAAAGAAAAAACAAAAGAGGAATAAGAAGCGTAGAAAAAAAATACAAAAAGGAGGTTTTGGAGGAGCATTGGCACTGGGTATGTTTCTTCCTCAAGTGTTGGGAACACTTTCAAATATTCTTAAAATTAACGTTTAAAAAAAAAAATGAGTACAAAAATTGAAGATGTGGAAAAAAATGACATATTATTTAGTGAACCTTTACAATGTTTTACTTCATCACCCTATAATGATACGTTTACTGAATGTCGTGAAACTGAAATTATTGCGACGCCTGTCGATAATCAATCGTCAGTATACACGTTTACAAGGCATGGGAACGCCGTTGGATTAATGAAAACAAGTGATGCTAAAATAATGGCTAGAGTATCAATTAGAAATGCTGCTGGAGTTATAGCACCTGCAGCATCGGGGTTTTCGATTATTACATTACCCCTTCGTACAATGTGGAAAACAAAAGAATTAAAAATAAATGAAAATTTAATTACGCCATCAGATACTTTTGCACATTTTGCATCATGGATAGAATTTATAATGCATCAAATACCGACGGGATATAAAGATTCTAAAGAGCTTAATTTAGCATATTTAGATACAGCCGAACATATGAGCGATATCGCTGGTTTTCTATTTCACAGGACTAATCCCTCCAAAATGGACGCTAATCCCTACGAGTAATTAATACATCAACTGAATAGACAGGTTAAAACTCATTATAAAATCTTATCTGCAATATACACAAACAAAATGGCCGCTAATCCCAAACAAGTATAATACATCAACTTTTGACATCGTAGACCCAATTGCTAATTATAAACCAGCGTCTTTAATCCCAGCAACACAAATTCATTGTCCCTACCCATATTATTAATAACATAGGGGAGGAATTAGAACAAGACGCTTATTATATATTCGCGTCCATAAGCGTCTAACAACACTCATTGTTCCTACCCATAATAATTCAATTGTTTTGACATGAAGGATTTAATGAACGATCTCTGATTGGATATATACGGGGGAGGTTTGATTGTAGAAACTCTGATTGGTCAAACCCGCTATACCATTGTAATAGTCCGCAGACCGTGATTATAAAATAAGCAAGTAAAGATGTCTCAAACCAAACGAATTTCAAAGCTTTGAGAAGAAAGTAAAACAGTAAAGACAAAAAGATGGCTGACCAACGAAGCAACACAGAACCCGACCCAAACACCACAAACCAAGACAAAAAGGAAGAAGACATAGTTAATGTAAGTAACGATAATAAAATGGTTGCTGTCCGTAAATCGTTGTGAAATTATAAAATTATTTATTATGTTATTTATTAGAAAGAAACCAGCACGCAGGAAAAACAGATAGGTACTTATAGTACGTATTCCATATAAGGTCATAACGGACGGGACTGGGAAGAGCATATACGTTGCCCTGACGAGCAAATACATTGCCCTCGTACCAGCCTCCAAGTTAATTAGATTGTAACCGACCCCAAAACAACAAAGGTCCTAACCCTCCCACAAAGCTATAGAATATATTATTTTAAAGTTAAATGATCTATTTACAACATAGATACAGCTTATCCTGGTAGCTAGCTTAGTTCTCTTTGAAAGCGGGTAATCGAACATGCCCAAAAAGATAATGTTCGTATTGCGGATACCATCTTGTAAACGAACTTTCGGCTGTCTTCGACGAACGTTTTCTTGAGAAATAATCAACTCCCAAAGCTACAATATATATTAAAACAAAGGTAAATTATCTGTTTACAATATGCGTACAGCTTATCCGGCGAGCCAACGTAGTTTTCTTAGAAAGAGCGGATAATCGAACATATCGTAACGTGTTACGTATCCGCATCCAGTGGGCTGGTTACGAGGGCAATGTATTTGCTCTTCCCAGTCCCGTCCGTTATGACCTTATATGGAATACGTACTATAAGTCCATATGAAAAAACATCCTCCGCCAATACCGGACAATGTCCTCACCGACGTGCAACCTATCACGCTTTACGCGGAAAATGCCGAACAATGCGAGTGGGTCTTCCGTGTACAAGCGGACTTTGAGTAGGACTTCGACGAGTACGTCCCGCCCGAAGACGATTATGAACCCCGAGTGTGGGAATACGTGGACACTCAAGGTGAGGCGTTCATGTACTTCGAGAGTACGGAACAATTAGTGAAAATGCACAAACATTAAAACAATATATTTTTTTACTTGCAGGGGAATATCCCACAAGGGAACCTTTTAAATGTTTAGACAACTTTTTATCGTGATATATATATTTTTGTTGCTTGTAAATATTACCATGTTTTTTTTAAAAATAATTCATCCAACTTCTACATCGTGTGTGTGTGTTTACTATAGCTAACTCTTTCATCATACGCTAACGAACAACCCTGGCGGAAAATAAGCAATTCATTGAATAAGGGATGACCTGATTGTCGCTATGGACCAGAACCAATCTCATTCGAATCGCAAATTCGACTACGGCTGAACGCGCACCAATGCAGTAATAAAACAGAACATTGGAAGATGTCAGAGTCTTGTACCGAAGCACAACTTACAAGCGAGCAAAACACACACAACTGAAAAAATATGAAAAAACATCTGCTTATATACTCAACAATTCTCTTAAAATTTTTTTGTGGTTTCCTCCAAATTTATTAAAACACTTTTACGGTATAAAACTTTTTCCACAACTCTAATATTTTATTTTTGAACTATTTCATCTAAAATTATTTTGAGAACATTTTTCAACTATAACCCATCTCTCAAACTTTTTGGAAGACTTAAAACACCCTTATAATTTTTATGAGATATATCATCTTAAAATATTTTGAGGATATATCATTTTTAAAAATACAGTAACTAGGGAATATCAGTCATTCGGCCATAAGATGGCGTCGAGGTAAGAGCTCCATGATGGAAATTTCTATGATTAATTCTATAAGTCAAAATATGTGTTTATTTTTATTTCAAAAAACATTACAACTCTTCAAATAAAAATATGGCAGTTTTTTCCAAAACTGTTTGGATTATTTTTATTTCAAAAAACATTACAACTCTTCAAATAAAAATATGGATGTTTTTGGATGGCACGTGCACGTAAGTATAAATCACATCGGGTCAGGTATGATGGTTATGTATAATAGAATTTTTTGTATTTCTTGTTTCAAAACGAGGTGTGTCAGTATATATATCACAGTGTGAATGATGATCTGAATAAGTGCTGTCGCGGATGCTATATGGGGTTGAAAGCAGTGATGAACAAGGAACAGGATGTTTAGTCGTAGAATTTCGTGTTCCGATTAATTGATGATCAGTGTGGAAAGTTTGCACAGAAACCAAACATGTCTAAAAGTGAAGTTTTCATTTTAGACATGTTTGGTTTCTGTGTAAACTTCCCGCACTGATCATCAGTTGTTCGAAACACTAAATTCTACGACTAAACATCCTGTTCCTGGTTCATCAATGCTTTCAACCCTATATAGCAAAAGAAGTCAGTACTTGCTTAACACTATTCACCTTGAATGACCTTCAATCTCTCTGGTCGTAAAACTCAGGGACGGTCATAAAAACTGGTCGTACAACAACACGAGCAGTGTGATATATATACTCTTGACCGCGACCACCTTATTTTGAATATTTTTAATACAAAAAACCTCTTGTATACGACCAGGTGCATATCCCCCCTGATTTGATGACTGGTCGTTCTTTACAGGGTGACCACACCTTAAAAATGTTCAACCCCCTGGAAATACGGGACTGGACTGTGCTCTGTTTGGTCAATTCAAATCATTCTTGATTCTGATTGGCTTAGAGCTCGGTCCCATCCCGTACACATTGAAATATATATATATATATTAATATTACTACTGAGGTTTATTTATTACCAACTTTGTTTAGTTTAAGGTCCTCACCTTGATTGGCTGGTGCACTGGTTTAAACTGAGGTTAAAGCAATTTGTTCTCCATGTGTTTGGAGTTTGTTCCTCATGTGAGGTTTATTTATTACCAACTTTGTTTTGTTTAAGGTCCTCATCTTCATTGGCTGGCGCACTCTTTTAACCTTAGGGTTAAAGGAATTTGTTCTCCATGTATTTGGAGTTTGCTCCTTATGTGATGTTAAAACAGCTTTGTTTTAACACAACTTTGTTCAGTTTAAGGTCCTCAGCTGTATTGGCTGGGGCATTGTTTTAACCTTGGGGTTAAGCAATTTGTTCTCCATGTATTTGGAGAACTTGCTGGGGCACTGTTTTAAGCTGTGGTCCTCACCTTGATTGGCTGGTGCACTGGTTTAAACTGAGGTTAAAGCAATTTGTTCTCCATGTGTTTGGAGTTTGTTCCTCATGTGAGGTTTATTTATTACCAACTTTGTTTTGTTTAAGGTCCTCATCTTCATTGGCTGGCGCACTCTTTTAACCTTAGGGTTAAAGGAATTTGTTCTCCATGTATTTGGAGTTTGCTCCTTATGTGATGTTAAAACAGCTTTGTTTTAACACAACTTTGTTCAGTTTAAGGTCCTCAGCTTCATTGGCTGGGGCACTGTTTTAACCTTTGGGTTAAGCAATTTGTTCTCCATGTATTTGGAGAACTTGGCTGGGGCACTGTTTTAGGCTGTGGCACTGTATTTGGTGAAATTGGCTGGGGCACTGCATTTGGTGAAATTGGCTGGGGCACTGTATTTGGTGAAAATGGCTGGGGCGCTGTTTTAATATTAGGGTAAGGAATTTGTTCTCCATGTATTTGGAATTTGTTTCTGATATAAGGTTTATTTATTAACAACTTTGTTTAGTTTAAGGTCCTCACCTTGATTGGCTGGTGCACTGGTTTAAACTGAGGTTAAAGCAATTTGTTCTCCATGTGTTTGGAGTTTGTTCCTCATGTGAGGTTTATTTATTACCAACTTTGTTTTGTTTAAGGTCCTCATCTTCATTGGCTGGCGCACTCTTTTAACCTTAGGGTTAAAGGAATTTGTTCTCCATGTATTTGGAGTTTGCTCCTTATGTGATGTTAAAACAGCTTTGTTTTAACACAACTTTGTTCAGTTTAAGGTCCTCAGCTTCATTGGCTGGGGCATTGTTTTAACCTTGGGGTTAAGCAATTTGTTCTCCATGTATTTGGAGAACTTGGCTGGGGCACTGTTTTACGCTGTGGCACTGTATTTGGTGAAATTGGCTGGGGCACTGTATTTGGTGAAATTGGCTGGGGCACTGTATTTGGTGAAATTGGCTGGGGCGCTGTTTTAATATTAGGGTAAGGAATTTGTTCTCCATGTATTTGGAATTTGTTTCTGATATAAGGTTTATTTATTAACAACTTTGTTTGGTTTACGGTCCTCACCTTCATTGGCTGGGGCACTGTTTCAACCTTGGGGTTAGGCAATTGTTCTCCATGTACTAGTATTTGGAGTTTGTTCATCATGCCAGGTTTACTTATTACCAACATTGTTAGTTCAAGATCCTCGCCTTCATTGGCTGGGGCATTGTTTTAACCTTGAGGTTAAGCAAATGGTTCTCCATGTATTTGGAGAACTTGGCTGGGGCACTGTTTTTGGCGGGGCACTGTTTTTGGCTGGGCACTGTATTTAGAGAAATTAGCTGGGACACTGTATTTGGGGGAAATTGGCTGGGGTACTGTTTTAACTTTGGGGTTAAGCAAATGGTTTTCCATGTATTTGGAGAACTTTGCTGGGGCACTGTTTTTGGCTGGGGCACTGTTTTTGGCGGGGCACTGTTTTTGGCTGGGCACTGTATTTAGAGAAATTAGCTGGTGTACTGTATTTGGGGAAATTAGCTGGGGTACTGTTTTAACCTTGGGGTTAAGCAATATGTTCTCCATGTGTTTGGAGAACTTTGTTGGGGCACTGTTTTGGCTGGGGCACAGTATTTGGTGAAATTGGATGGGGCACTGTTTTAACATTAGGTTTAAAGAAATGTGTTCTCCATGTATTTTTAGTTTGTTCCTCCTGTGAAGTTTATTTATCACCAACTTTGTTTAATTTAAGGTCCTCAGCTTCATTGGCTGGGCCACAGTTTTAACCTTAGGCTTAACGCAATTTGTTCTCCATGTATTTGGAGTGTTAAAGCAATTTGTTCTCCATGTATTTGGAGAACTTTGCTGGGACACTGTTTTTGGCTGGAGCACTGTATTTGGAGAAATTAGCTGGGGCACTGTTTTAACCTCATGGTTAAAGCAGTTGTTCTCCATGTACATGTATTTGGAGGTTGTTCCTCATGCGAGGTTTATTTATTACCAACTTTGTTTAGTTTAAGGTCCTCAGTTTCATTGGCTGGGGTACTGTTTTAACCATGGGGATAAGCAATTGTTCTCCATGTACATGCATTTGGAGTTTGTTCCTCATGCGAGGTTTATTTATTACCAACTTTGTTTAGTTTAAGGTCCTCAGCTTCTTTGGCTGGTGCGTTGTTTTAACCTTAGGGTTAAGCAATTTGTAGTTCTCCATGTATTTGGAGAACTTGGCTGGGGCACTGTATTTGGTGAAATTGGCTGGGGCACTTTTTTAACATTAGGGTTAATGTAATTTGTTCTCCATGTGTTTGGAGAACTTGGCTCGGGCACTGTTTTTTGGCTCGGGCACTGTTTTTTGGCTCGGGCACTGTTTTTTTGGCTCGCGGGCACTGTTTTTGGTGGAGCACTGTATTTGGAGAAATTAGCTGGGGCACTGTTTTAACCTTAGGATTAAAGCAATTTGTTCTCCATGTATTTGGAGTTTGTTCCACATGTGAGGTTTATTTATTACAAACTTTGTTTGGTTTAAAGTCCTCAGCTTCATTGGCTAGGGCACTGTTTTAACCTTTGGGTTAATCAATTGTTCTCCATGTATTTGGAGTTTGTTCCTCATGTGAGGTTAATTTATTACCAACTTTGTCTGATTTAAGATCCTCAGCTTCATTAGCTGGTGCGTTGTTTTAACCTTAGGGTTAAGCAATTTGTAGTTCTCCATGTATTTGGAGAACTTGGCTGGGGCACTGTATTTGGTGAAATTGGCTGGGGCACTTTTTTAACATTAGGGTTAAAGCATTTTCTTCGCCATTTATTAGGAGTTTTTTCCTCGTGTGAGTTTTGTTTGTTACAAAATTTGTTTGGTTTAAGGTCCTCAGCTTCATTGGCTCGCGCACTGTTTTTACCGTAGGGTTAAGCAATTTGTTCTCCACGTATTTGGAATTTTTTTCTCATGCGAGGTTTATTTATTACCAACGTTGTTTAGTTTAAGGTCCTCACCTGATTGGCTGGTGCACTGGTTTAAACTGAGGTTAAAGCAATTTGTTCTCCATGTATTTGGAGTTTGTTCCTCATATGAGGTTTATTCATTACCAACTTTGTTTGGTTTAAGGTCCTCACCTTCATTGGCTTGGGCACTGTTTTAATCTTGGGGTTAAGCAATTTGTTCTCCATGCATTTGAAGAAATTGGCTGGGGCACCGTTTTAACATTAGGGTTAAAGCTATTTGTTCTCCATGTATTTGGAGTTTGTTCCTCATGTGAGGTTTATTTGTCACCATCTTTGCCTAGTTTAAGGTCCTCAGCTTCATTGGCTGGGGCACTGTTTTAACCTTAGGGTAAAGCAATTTTTTCTCCATGTATTTGGAATTTGTTTCTGATACGATGTTTATTTTGTTACCAACTTTGTTTGGTTTCCGGTCCTCACCTTTTCATTGACTGGGGCACTATTTTAATCTTGGGGTTAAGCAATTTGTTCTCCATGTATTTGGAGTTTGTTCCTCATGTGAGGTTTATTTTTCAACAACTTTCTTTAGTTTAAGGTCCTCACTTTCGTTGGCTGGTGCACTTTTAAACTTAAGGTAAAGCAATTTGTTTTCCATGTATTTGGAGTTTGTTCCTCATGTGAGGTTTATTTATTACCAACTTTGTTTGGTTTGAGATCCTCAGCTTCATTGGCTGGGTACTGTTTTACCTTATGGTTAAAGCAAGTTGTTCTCATGTATTTGGAATTTTTTCCTCGTGTGAGTTTAAAACAGCTTTGGTTTAACACAACTTTGTTTTGATTTAGGTCCTCAGCTTCATTGGCTGGCGCACTTTTAAAACCTTACGGTTAAAGCAATTTGTTCCTCATGTATTTGGAGTTTGTTCCTGATGTGAGGTTTATTTATTACCAACTTTGCTTAGTTTAAGGTCCTCACCTTCATTGGCTGAGGCACTGTTTTAACCTTAGGGTTAAGCAATTGTTCTCCATATATTTGGAGTTTTTTCCTCATGTGAGGTTTGTTTATTACCAACTTTGTTTCGTTAAAGTCCTCATCTTCATTGGCTGGCGCACTCTTTTAACATTAGTGTTAAAGGAATTTTTCTCCATGTATTTGGAGTTTGCTCCTTATGTGAGGTTAAAACAACTTGGTTTTAACACAACTTTGTTTGGATTAAGGTCCTGCAGCTTCATTGGCAGGGGCACTGTTTTAACCTTATGGTTAAACCAATTTGTTCTCCATGTATTTGGAGTTTGTTCCACATGTGAGGTTTATTTATTACCAACTTTGTTTAGTTTAAGGTCCTCACCTTGATTGGCTGGTGCACTGGTTTAAACTGAGGTTAAAGCAATTTGTTCTCCTTGTGTTTGGAGTTTGTTCCTCATGTGAGGTTTATTTATTACCAACTTTGTTTTGTTTAAGGTCCTCATCTTCATTGGCTGGCCCACTCTTTTAACCTTAGGGTTAAACGAATTTGTTCTCCATGTATTTGGAGAACTTGGCTGGGACACTGTTTTAACCTTATGGTTAAACCAATTTGTTCTCCATGTATTTGGAGTTTGTTCCACATGTGAGGTTTATTTATTACCAACTTTGTTTGGTTTAAGGCCTCAGTTTCATTGGCTGGGGCACTGTTTTAACCTATGGTTAAAGCAATTTGTTCTCCATGTATTTGGAGTTTGTTCCTCATGTGAGGTTTATTTATTACCAACTTTGTTTGGTTTGAGGTCCTCAGCTTCATTGGCTGGGTACTGTTTTACCTTATGGTTAAAGCAAGTTGTTCTCATGTATTTGGAGTTTGTTCCTTATGTGAGGTTTATTTATTACCAACTTTGCTTAGTTTAAGGTCCTCACCTTCATTGGCTGAGGCACTGTTTTAACCTTAGGGTTAAAGGAATTTTTCTCCATGTATTTGGAGTTTGCTCCTTATGTGAGGTTAAAACAGCTTTGTTTTAACACCACTTTGTTTAGATTAAGGTCCCCAGCTTCATTGGCAGGGGCACTGTTTTAACCTTATGGTTAAACCAATTTGTTCTCCATGTATTTGGAGTTTGTTCCACATCTGATGTTAAAACAGCTTTGTTTTAACACTACTTTGTTTGGTTTAAGGTCCTCAGCTTCATTGACTGGGGCACTGTTTTAACCTTAGGGTTAAAGCAATTTGTTCCCCATGTATTTGGAGTTTGTTTCTCATGTGAGGTTTATTTATTACCAACTTTGTTTAGTTTAAGGTCCTCACCTTGATTGGCTGGTGCACTGGTTTAAACTGAGATTAAAGCAATTTGTTCTCCATGTGTTTGGAGTTTGTTCCTCATGTGAGGTTTATTATGTGAGGTTTATTTATTACCAACTTTGTTTTGTTTAAGGTCCTCATCTTCATTGGCTGGCGCACTCTTTTAACCTTAGGGTTAGAGGAATTTGTTCTCCATGTATTTGGAGTTTGCTCCTTATGTGATGTTAAAACAGCTTTGTTTTAACACAACTTTGTTTAGTTTAAGGTCCTCAGCTTCATTGGCTGGGGCATTGTTTTAACCTTGGTGTTAAGCAATTTGTTCTCCATGTATTTGGACAACTTGGCTGTGGCACTGTTTTAGGCTGTGGCACTGTATTTGGTTAAATTAGCTGGGGCACTGTATTTGGTGAAATTGGCTGGGGCACTGTTTTAATATTAGGGTAAGCAATTTGTTCTCCATGTATTTGGAATTTGTTTCTGATATAAGGTTTATTTATTACCAACTTTGTTTGGTTTACGGTCCTCACCTTCATTGGCTGGGGCACTGTTTCAACCTTGGGGTTAGGCAATTGTTCTCCATGTACTAGTATTTGGAGTTTGTTCATCATGCCAGGTTTACTTATTACCAACATTGTTAGTTCAAGATCCTCGCCTTCATTGGCTGGGACATTGTTTTAACCTTGGGGTTAAGCAAATGGTTCTCCATGCATTTGGAGAACTTGGCTGGGGCACATTTTTGGCTGGGGCACTGTTTTTGGCGGGGCACTGTTTTTGGCTGGGCACTGTATTTAGAGAAATTAGCTGGGGCACTGTATTTGGGGAAATTAGCTGGGGTACTGTTTTAACCTTGGGGTTAAGCAATATGTTCAACATGTATTTGGAGAACTTGGTTGGGGCACTGTTTTGGCTGGGGCACAGCATTTGGTGAAATTGGCTGGGGCACTGTTTTAACATTAGGTTTAAAGAAATGTGTTCTCCATGTATTTGGAGTTTGTTCCTCGTGTGAAGTTTATTTATCGCCAACTTTGTTTAGTTTAAAGTCCTCAGCTTCATTGGCTGGGCCACTGTTTTAACCTTAGGCTTAAAGCAATTTGTTCTCCATGTATTTGGAGTGTTAAAGCAATTTGTTCTCCATGTATTTGGAGAACTTTGCTGGGACACTGTTTTTGGCTGGAGCACTGTATTTGGAGAAATTAGCTGGGGTACTGTATTTGGAGAAATTAGCTGGGGCACTGTTTTAACCTTATGGTTAAAGCAGTTGTTCTCCATGTACATGTATTTGGAGTTTGTTCCTCATGCGAGGTTTATTTATTACCAAATTTGTTTAATTTAAGGTCCTCAGTTTCATTGGCTGGGGCACTGTTTTAACCATGGGGATAAGCAATTGTTCTCCATGTACATGCATTTGGAGTTTGTTCCTCATGCGAGGTTTATTTACTACCAACTTTGTTTAGTTTAAGGTCCTCAGCTTCTTTGGCTGGCACATGCTGTTTTAACGTTAGGGTTAATGCAATTTGTTCTCCATGTGTTTGGAGAACTTGGCTGGGGTACTGTTGTTGGCTCGGGCACTGGTTGTTGGCTCGGGCACTGTTTTTTGGCTCGGGCACTGTTTTTTTGGCTCGGGCACTGTTTTTGGTGGAGCACTGTATTTGGAGAAATTAGCTCGGGCACTGTTTTAAACTTGGGGTTAAAGCAATTTGTTCTCCATGTATTTGGAGAACCTGGCTGGGGCACTGTTTTTGGCTGGAGCACTGTATTTGGAGAAATTGGCTGGGGCACTGTTTTAACCTATGGTTAAAGCAATTTGTTCTCCATGTATTTGGAGTTTGTTCCTCGTGTGAGCTTTATTTATTACAAACTTTGTTTGGTTTAAAGTCCTCAGCTTCATTGGCTAGGGCACTGTTTTAACCTTAGGGTTAAGCAATTGTTCTCCATGTATTTGGAGTTTGTTCCTCATGTGAGGTTTATTTATTACCAACTTTGTCTGATTTAAGATCCTCAGCTTCATTAGCTGCTGCGTTGTTTTAACCTTAGGGTTAATGAAATTTGTTCTCCATGTATTTGGAGTTTGTTCTTCATGCTAAGTTTATTTATTACCAATTTTGTTTGGCTTAAGGTCCTCACCTTCATTGGCTGGGGCACTGTTTTAACCTTGGGGTTAAACAATTTGTTCTCCATGTATTTTGAGAACTTGGCTGGGGCACTGTTTTTGGCTGGGGCACTGTTTTTGGCTGGGCACAGTTTTTGGCTGGGGCCCTGTATTTGGAGAAATTGGCTGCGGCACTATTTTAACATTAGGGTTAAAGAAATTTGTTCTACATGTATTTGGCGTTTGTTCCTCATCTGAAGTTTATTTATTACCACCTTTGTTTGATTTAAGATCCTTAGCTTCATTGACTGGTGCGTTGTTTTAACTTTAGGGTTAATGAAATTTGTTCTCCGTGTATTTGGAGTTTGTTCTGCATGCGAAGTTTATTTATTACCAATTTTGTTTGGTTTAAGGTCCTCACCTTCATTGGCTGGGGCACTGTTTTAACCTTGGGGTTAAACAATTTGTTCTCCATGTATTTGAAGAACTTGGCTGGGGCACTGTTTTTGGCTGGGGCACTGTATTAACATTAGGGTTAAGAAATTTGTTCTCCATGTATTTGGAGTTTGTTCCTCATCTGAGGTTTATTTATCACCAACTTTGTTTAGTTCACTGTTTTAACCTTAGGGTTAAAGCGATTTGTTCTCCATGTATGCGGAGTTTTAAAGCAATTTGTTCTCCATGTATATGGAGAACTTGACTGGGGCACTGTTTTTGGCTGGGGTACTGTTTTTGGCTGGAGCACTGTATTTGGAGAAATTAGCTATGGCACTGTGTTTGTTGAAATTAGCTGGGGCACTGTATTTGGAGAAATTAGCTGGGGCACTGTTTTAACCTTAGGGTTAAAGCAATTTCTTCTCCATGTATTTGGAGAACTTGGCTGGGGCACTGTATTTGGCTGGAGCACTGTATTTGTAGAAATTAGCTGGGGCACCGTATTTGGAGAAATTAGCTTGGGCACTGTTTTAACCTGAGGGTTAAAGCAATTTGTTCTCCATGTATGCGGAGTTTTAAAGCAATTTGTTCTCCATGTATTTGGAGAACTTGTCTGGGGCACTGTTTTTGACTGGGGCACTGTATTTGGTGAAATTGGCTGCGGCACTGTTTTAATATTAGGGTTAAATAAAATTGTTGTCCATGTATTTGGAGTGTTAAAGCAATTTGTTCTCCATGTATTTGGAGAACTTGGCTGGGACACTGTTTTTGGCTAGAGCACTGTATTTGGAGAAATTAGCTGGGACACTGTATTTGGAGAAATTAGCTGGGGCAGCGTTATAACCTTAGGGTTAAAGCAATTTGTTCTCCATGTATTTGGAGAACCTGGCTGGGGCACTGTTTTTGGCTGGAGCATTGTATTTGGAGAAATTAGCTGGGGCACTGTATTTGGAGAAATTAGCTGGGGCATTGTTTTAACCTTAGGATTAAAGCAATTTGTTCTCCATGTATTTGGAGATTGTTCCTCATTCGAGGTTTATTTATTACAAACTTTGTTTGGTTTAAAGTCCTCAGCGTCATTGGCTAGGGCACTGTTTTAACCTTATAGGTTAAGCAATTGTTCTTCATGTATTTGGAGTTTGTTCCTCATATGAGGTTTATTTATTACCAACTTTGTTTGATTTAAGATCCTCAGCTTCATATTGGCTGGTGCGTTGTTTTAACCTTAGGATTAATGAAATTTGTTCTCCGTGTATTTGGAGTTTGTTCCTCATGCGAAGTTTATTTATTACCAATTTTGTTTAGTTTAAGGTCCTCATGTTCATTGGCTGGGGCACTGTTTTAAGCTTGGGGTTAAAGAATTTGTTCTGCATGTATTTGGAAAACTTGGCTGGGGCACTGTTTTTGGCTGGGCACTGTTTTTGGCTGGGCACTTCGCGCTTCTTTGAAACTTCGCTTCGACTTCGCGCTTCTTTGAAACTTCGCTTCGACTTCGCGCTTCTTTGAAACTTCGCTTCGACTTCGCGCTTCTTTGAAACTTCGCTTCGACTTCGCGCTTCTTTGAAACTTCGCTTCGACTTCGCGCTTCTTTGAAACTTCGCTTCGACTTCGCGCTTCTTTGAAACTTCGCTTCGACTTCGCGCTTCTTTGAAACTTCGCTTCGACTTCGCGCTTCTTTGAAACTTCGCTTCGACTTCGCGCTTCTTTGAAACTTCGCTTCGACTTCGCGCTTCTTTGAAACTTCGCTTCGACTTCGCGCTTCTTTGAAACTTCGCTTCGACTTCGCGCTTCTTTGAAACTTCGCTTCGACTTCGCGCTTCTTTGAAACTTCGCTTCGACTTCGCGCTTCTTTGAAACTTCGCTTCGACTTCGCGCTTCTTTGAAACTTCGCTTCGACTTCGCGCTTCTTTGAAACTTCGCTTCGACTTCGCGCTTCTTTGAAACTTCGCTTCGACTTCGCGCTTCTTTGAAACTTCGCTTCGACTTCGCGCTTCTTTGAAACTTCGCTTCGACTTCGCGCTTTTTGAAAATCTCCACGTGATCGACCTGCTGCTCTAGCTAAACTTGAGTTATGTATTAAAGACATCACCAACTGGTGTACTATGAATGATCTTATATGCAATCCGAGTAAAACCGAGATTGTCCATCTATCATCACGTTTTATGCATTGTGAACCAATGCCAGAAATATGTGTCAATGATGTGAAAATCCAACCGGCTCCGGTTGCACGTGATCTCGGTGTTGCTGTAGATAGACATCTAAAATTAAATACTCATGTAAATAACATCTGTAAATCGGCCACTTTTGCTATCAGAAATATCGGCAAGATCAGGAAATATTTGAGTAAAAAGGAGTGTGAGAAGTTGGTGCATGCATTCATAACATCGAAACTTGACAGCTGTAATAGCATCCTATATGGCTTACCAGAAGCTGAAATGAGCAAGTTACAACGAATTCAAAATACAGCTGCAAGACTTGTAACGGGGGTTAAAAAATCGGAACATATCACCCCTGTGCTTCGTAATCTTCACTGGTTGCCGGTGAGATCAAGGATTGTATTTAAGATACTAATAATTACTTTCAAGGCTTTGCATGGCCAGACGCCTGTTTATATTACTGATTTGCTAAATAAATATAAACCTACTCGTGCTTTGAGATCATCAGACCGTAATCTTCTACTTGAGCCAAAATCCAAAACGGTGACTCATGGAGACAGAGCGTTCTCGGTTTCGGCACCAAAACTGTGGAATTCATTACCAGAGGAGATTAGAAGCTTTGATATGTTGGGTAATTTTAAGTCAGCAGTGAAGACTTTTCTTTTTTAAAATTAATAGTTGTTTTTTTTGTTCATAGTGGTAATATGATATATGATATGTAGTAGGCTTTATCTTATAATGAAACTGTAATAAGTTTTATAAGTAAATTTAAGAATATATTGTTGTAAGAGCATTGAGACTATTGTATAATGCTCCTAATACGTCTATTATTATTATTATTATTATTATTATTATACAGGCTATTGTGATCTAACCGGGGAAACATACCCCATTTTTACAAAACATGAACAAATCGTTGAAATGTACTAACATTTTGGAATAAATACTACCTTTGCGTTTGAATAATATGTGCAAAATTTCAGAAGAAAATATTAAATATAAATTTCTGAATTACATGTTAGCTTGTCATACAGGCTTTAACCTATACCCCATTTTTACAAAACATGAAGAAATCGTTGAAATGTCCTAAAATTTTGGTATAAATACTAGCTTTACGTTGGAATAATATGTGCAAAATTTCAGAAGAAAATATTAAATATATAACTTTGTGAATTACATGTTAGCTTGTCATACAGGCTTTGACTATTTAGCAGTTATTCCACGAACTCGAGTCGTATATGAGCTGATAGCCGACGAGGCGCTAGCCGAGTCGGCTATCAGCCATATACGACGAGAGTGAGTGGAATAACTGTTTTATTATATACACAAGCTCTGGATAGGAACAACATAAAATTGCAAGTTTATATTATACAAGTAATTGAATAGATTTTTAAATTTTCTCTCGACATCCGTCAGCGTAATGAAGACAAAACAAAATATGAATAATTAAATTATGTCACGTGAAAGTGAAACGCCGATCAATCACTCATGGAAGGCATTCATATTATAAACAGTTTGAACAAAGAAAGTTTCCTGCAAAACCACTTTACCGATCAAAAAAAACAGTTCAACAAAGTCAGTTGTAAATGTTCACATTGCAATGGTGAAAGTTGAACACTGTACTTTTTGTCGTGGAGCTTCGCCGACTGCCATTTGAATACCGAACCCCGTTCATGTTGACATCAAACTTATTGCATGTTGAATCATTTGGACGCTGAAAGAGACTTTCACTAGACTTTCACAGGCATGATTTAGATGCTTCAAGTATTTTTGGATCGTTTCGACAGGGCGGATGCTTGAGTCTCGAATACGGAAGATTTTGCCGTAGGACTCATCTTCGGTGTTGCCGAGGCCGCCTTTTGCTCTTTTGAAATGGGTTTTTTGTAGACTACTCCAGCTATCTTGCCAGACTTTCTCAAGTCTTTGACGAAAGCTTCTAGAATATGGTTAGCTTCAGCAAAGGTAGGGTCACCAATTATGCTAAAACCTTTGTTTGACGTTTTTTGAGAAATCTAAATGGCAGCTCTAATGAACTTCATTGTTGTTTTTATTTACAAGCCGTCTTTCTGCCTTAATAGCAGAAATGTGAAATTGCTTTATTAAGCAAGAATTTAACTTTGTTTTGGACATTTCTGTTATGTACTTGTCAAATTTCTTTGAACTCGTAAACCATTCATTCGTAAACCAAGTAGAAACGCTAAATTTTTATTTTTTGAAGGCCAAAAATATTTCTAGCAAAGCCACTTTAAACGTCGCTGTTTTTCTAAAAATATGAAATTTGGAGAGCTTTTCGTAAAATCTAGTTGTTCTATCTACCGTCAAATACTTTCATTCCGAATTTGGTTGCTTTCTGTGTGCATTTTGGTGTACTATTTCCCAGTAAAACTTGAATTTCTTCGTTTAATTCTGCAAATCTGGCAGCCATTTTGCTAGATTTCTCTACTAGTAGGATATGAGCTGATAGCCTACTAGTAGAGGAACCAATCAGATTGCAGAATAGCTCATATCCAGAGCTTGTGTATATAATAATATGATCTAACCCTAGCTAGGGGAAATATACCCCATTTTTATAAAACGCGAAGAAATCGTTGAAATGTCCTAACATTTTGGAATAAATACTACCTTTGCGTTTGAATAATATGTGCAAAATTTCAGAAGAAAATATTAAATATAAATTTGTGATTTACATGTTAGCTTGTCATACAGGCTATTGTGATCTAACCGGGGAAACATACCCCATTTTTACAAAACATGAAGAAATCGTTGAAATGTCCTAAAATTTTGGAATAAATACTAGCTTTGCGTTTGAATAATATGTGCAAAATTTCAGAAGAAAATATTAAATATATAACTTTGTGAATTACATGTTAGCTTGTCATACAGGCTTTGACTATTATGATCTAACCCTAGCTAGGGGAAATATACCCCATTTTTACAAAACATGAAGAAATCGTTGAAATGTCCTAAAATTTTGGTATAAATACTAGCTTTACGTTGGAATAATATGTGCAAAATTTCAGAAGAAAATATTAAATATATAACTTTGTGAATTACATGTTAGCTTGTCATACAGGCTTTGACTATTATGATCTAACCCTAGCTAGGGGAAATATACCCCATTTTTACAAAACATGAAGAAATCGTTGAAATGTCCTAAAATTTTGGAATAAATACTACCTTTGCGTTTGAATAATATGTGCAAAATTTCAGAAGAAAATATTAAATATAACTTTGTGAATTACATGTTAGCTTGTCATACAGGCTTTGACTATTATGATCTAACCCTAGCTAGGGGAAATATACCCCATTTTTACAAAACATGAAGAAATCGTTGAAATGTCCTAAAATTTTGGTATAAATACTAGCTTTAAATATAATATGTGCAAAATTTCAGAAGAAAATATAAAATATATTGTGAATTACATGTTAGCTTTTCATGCTAGGATCGTATTAGACTGAAGTATTCTTTATTTAACTCATTCCAGACGGCGCGGGTAAATATCAGACGAATTAGTCTGATGACGTCAGAGTTGCGTAGCTCTGGCACAATTCACTGGATAGTTGCGGGCATAGGCTCAAAAAAACCGCGCAGGATTTCTCTATTTACAGCCCGATTTTCAGGTTGTTTGGATAAACGCGCTGTGATTGGTGAGATTTTCAATTTCGTGACGCGTACACGCGACCCCCCGTTGTTCACATTGCACTCATGGCTTCGACCCGTGCTTCGAGATGGACTTGTTATGTATAATCTAGACGATGTTTTGTCACCATTTGATCAAAATAAGTTGATGGATACATCCACAGTTCAAAGAAGTTAATTTGAAGAAGTGCTGGCTATCCAAATCCAAGTAAGTTTGGGGCGAATATATCATGTCTCGCGCTGCGAAATTCTGTTCGGTTTCGTATTTCAACTTGCTGTTCTACAATCGCATTTCTTTGCTTTTTCATACCCAAAATGTTTCTTTTTATATGCAAAATATGTCTTAGACTTATATATGCATGATAATACAGTAGTTTTACGGCTGAGTGATCTGTAATGTAAATTTGAACCACATTTGAATAGCGTGTTTGTTTGATGTTTTGACGCGCACATGATATGCTACAGGCTACAGAATAATTATCTTCGGTTCGCTTGCTTGCGCCTAAGTTGAAGGTTTTCTATTTGATCATGTGCCTTCTTTATATTCCCCGTAGTTGTAGAAAGATACAAAACACTCGGATATACAGCTGATAAAAGTTTTCGAAATCAAATAACTATATAAACCCATGACATATGACACTAAATAACACAAAACCATGTATACATACATTGTATGATTGTAATAACCATGTAGCAACAGTCAACAAATCACAAAAATATAAAGCAGCTATTATGCTTGGCTATTATGTTTACATGGTTTTGTTTTATTTAGTGACAATCGTCATCCTTTGAGAATCCATGGGAGTAACACATGTAAAAATCTTACAGGTTGTAACAAGGTTGTTGGTTCAACAACCTGTAACAGCATAATGTCAACATGATAGATCAGGACTGCTAAAATAATAGCACGGTTCAAGCATGTTTCAACATGTTGTGACAGGCTTGTTGAATCGACAGTCGTTATTCATGCATGTGAGAACATGCAAAAACCAGCTTGATAGAACAACCAAGTTCATGGCTGTTGTATAACAATGCTGTTCAACCTTGTTATTTCATCATGCTCTGACAACATGTTGTATCATATATGAACAATGTTGTTCAACACTGTTCAAGCCTGTTCAAGCATCAGCCATGAACAATACTGATTCAACATCCATGAACAGGCCTGTTTACAACCCTGTTCAAGCTGGCCAGCTCAACCCTGTTCAAGCCTGCCAATATCAACCAATGTGTTTTAGCCTATACACAGGTAGAAACAGACTGTACGTTTTTACGTGTGTATAGTATGTTGTGCCATACAACTGACTATCATCATACAGTACAATTCCATTGTTCAATTTCAGTCACATTTGCTGTACATATTATTACCAATATCACAATACAACTTATTCTATTCAAATATTTACTATGTCACCAATTATATTCAATGCAGTCGAGTTTCCATGTAAACATTAGAGTTATTACTATGTAACGTACAGTAATTTATGTGATTTATGCTGATTTATGCAAACCATTTCAGTCTTATATATGTGTGTAACAACATTTTGAAAAGCTAACTGATACTAATTCATTATGAGTATAGTTTTACTAACCTTTACATCATATTATGCCTTTTGAGAAGCTATATCGGTCAATATGGAATATTGTCCATTTCCGCCATTTTAGGGTTATGTATACTAAAACGGCTCTAACCTTTTTTCCATTTGTTCAATGTCAGTCATATTTGCTGTACATATTGCCAATATCACAATGCAACTTATTATATTCAAATATTTACTATGTCACCAATTATATTCAATGCAGGCGAGTCTCCATGTAAACATTAGAGTTATTACTATGTAACGTACAGTAATTTATGTGATTTATGCTGATTTATGCAAACCATTTCAGTCTTATATATGTGTGTAACAACATTTTTGAAAAGCTAACTGACACTAATTTATTATGAGTATAGTTTTACTAACTTTTACATGATATTATGCCTTTGAGAAGCTCTAGTCGGTCAATATGGAATATTGTCCATTTTCCGCCATTTTAGGTTCGTGTACTAAAACGGCTCTAACTTCTTTTCCATTTGTTCAATTTCAGTCATATTTGTTGTACATAGTGCCAATATCACAAGATAAGTTTTTGGTTATGGATGTTTGGATAGTATTACACAGTATACAAGCTAGACCAGTTTTTCATACACAATTTAGTGTCATTTCATCATTAACATGTTAATTTATGCTAATTTATGCTATATATATTTCATTTTGGGCGGACCAAATATCGAAATTCTGAAAGCCCATCACATATCCTTTCAGAAAAGGTATAGCTTTCTATATAGTTCTAAATAATTGCTGAGAAAATAAATGGACATTGACACTGGTCAATTTTCATTGATTTTACCACAGTCAAGAATATACTTACTAATAAGGATTCGAAGCTGAATTAAAAACAACCACGCTCAACTAATAAGTCATATCCGAGCCAATAACAAAAAGCCTATAACAAACCTTGCAGCATCACTCAGTGCTCGGAGCTTTTGAACATGGCGGTTCACTAATTCTTTCGTATCACCGACACAGTGTAACTAATGAGTCAAACTAGAGCTTCGCAGCGTATCCTTATCTTTCTCGATAAGTAGTGTGAAAAACCTTCTCAATGAAACATACCAACCATTTTATAAAAAAGTAGAGTGCTGCGTGGCAGTTTACCACCATTTTATAGTCCACATCTCACAAGAAGTCTTACTTTTGAATCTATCTACAGCAATAACAACATGCAAATTTTCGTTTTGACGTCAACAACTTTTGTCATTCCTGTTTGAAGTTACTGTTGAAAACCACTTAGGACTTGGCACGAAGAGGCGTTAATAAACTCACATCACATGTTCTATCGGTCAAAAACCACTTGCTCTTTATTTTAAATCCCATAAAACACTGCTGCTCGTTTATTAAACATTACTTAACTACTGTAATTAACACACATCACAATTTTTTTATAATTGAACCAGTCCCTCGAGATACAGAAGACAAATGTTTGGTGGTCATGTTGGTGCCACAAACAAAAGAAGTCAATGATATTCTTTTTTAAGTTCCATCAACATGGCCGCGGTGACGTAGTGTAACATCTACTGTGTAACGTCTATTGTGTCAATACATTTAGTTGGACGATGAATTGGTGTAACATCTACTGTCGGTTGGAATTGAACCAACCATGATATTCATCCAGACACAGTTTCCTTGTTATGACACATTCATTGACAATTACTATTTAAAGTGATTATGAAATGAAATTTTTTCGTTTTTCTATTATTTGATTATATAAGAATATAAAAAATTCTGATAGTATTGGACATGTTCATTTTGTATCACAGGACGAAAAACGAGCTTTAAGACACATTTAAGGAGGCGTAAATTTGCTAAATCTGTTTAGCTGATTTAAGCCTGATTTAAATCTGGCTTAAATTTGTTCAGAGGTTTACGCAACATTTAAGCTCGTGTAAATTTGCTTAAATGCGGATTACAAATTTAAGCGCAGTTAAAGTTACCTTAAACCTGGTGTGATGTATTAACAAGTTTTCGTGCTTAAAAACCTATTTCCAACAGAAATAACTTATATTTAAATACATCATGTTGTCAAAATTCCCTCTGATGCACCCTTGTTGACATGGTTGCCGGTTTATATTGCTTCAACAATGTTATTCGCGTTCATACATTACGTTATAATTAAACTTAGCATTCGTGAATTTTCTCAGAATTTGCGGCAGACATTCGTGCGGTTTATAACACAACTAAACCATTATTTAGTATAGAATATAAACTAGTTAGTTTATTCAAACAACTACAAATTTCTATTAATAGCAATTATATTTACTTCAGTATTTACTTCAGTAGAGTTGAACAACAGTTGAACAACAGTTCAAACAAAATAATCGAGTATCTAAAAAGGATGTCTTGCCAATATTTTGCAAACTCAGCAATGGCAATATTTATGTAATAATGGATAAACTATGCATACATGGTATATTATCTAATGATACTGCATATTAGGAAGTGTGTTCCTGTCTTTAGTAAATAAACAGCTCGATGTCAATTGCATAGCCAGTGTTGAAACAACAATCGAAATATAGTAAGGTACATCATTGTAACCTTCGCTCTCCATATGAGTCTCGGTGGCTCAATGGTTAGAGCGTCTCACCGGCAATCAGCAGGTTACGGGTTCGATTCCTGTCCGGGATTCAGAATCATTTTTCTGACGATACGAGCATGACGATCGTTTATGTGTCGTCGGTTTGATATACTGCTGAAACACACACTGTTATTTTCAAGGAGTTAAAATAACCCAGGAGAAGGAGTAATTTTGACTACTTAGGATGGAGTAACTTCATTGGAGTTATTTTAACTCCACTTTCGGAGTTAAAGTAAACCTAGGAAGGAGTAATTTTAACTACCCAGAACGAATTAACTCATTGGAGTTATTTTAACTCCACTTTCGGAGTTAAAGTAACCCTATAGAGAGG
This sequence comes from Chrysogorgia sp. JL179-B06, assembly GCA_035772405.1. Taxonomy (NCBI): domain Eukaryota; kingdom Metazoa; phylum Cnidaria; class Anthozoa; order Scleralcyonacea; family Chrysogorgiidae; genus Chrysogorgia; species Chrysogorgia sp. JL179-B06. Next base: position 209,718 of record JAYKKM010000300.1, on the reverse strand, counting down.
AGTAAATTTAACTATCCAGAACGGATTAACTTCATTGGAGTTACTTTAACTCTTTTTTCGGAGCTAAAGTATTCTAAGAATGGAGTAATTTTAACTAGTCGAGATAGAGTTTCTTCATTGGAGTTCTTTTAACTGCAAGTTTGGCAGAGTTAAAATAACCCAAGAAACGTGTCGTTCGTCGATTTATATATATATATTGGTATTGCTGATAGACGCTAGTCTCCAAGAGTCCAATTTAGAGAAGTAATATTCAATAGGCCTTGTGCGGGTTTATCTCATTCCCCAGCTAGTGTACACAACGTAATCGCAACGTTGCAAGAAGGTTATGTATTGTTTGGTTAGATCGGACCTAACTTTCCTACAATTAACGTAGCTGCGGTGTTGTTTTGATATACCATATCGCAGAGGAGGTAAAAATACGTTGTAGCAACGTTGCGAAGTAACGTTTCTATTAGCCGTTCAGCCGAGTAGGTTTATATATGCGAGAACCATTGGAACGATACTAGTATATTGACAACAATTAAACACTGATCGCGCTGGCTATGCAACGTCGAAATAGCGTTTTATAAAAGGTTTTCAATGAGATGTTGTTTTATCATATTGTAAGGTTCTAAACAACAAAGCGTGTTTATGTATGTGACACTCCAATCTCAAGATTTCTACGGTATATAGGCAGCAGTAATAAACTGCCTGAAAACCGTCACAGTTAAAGGATAACATTTCTAAAGAAACCTCAAAACCCTATGTAAACGCTACCCTTAGTTCAGTTTTAAAGTAAACTAAACACCGTGTTGTTTTTAAATATATGGGGCTGGGTACGAGTTAAACCAATGCCTTCCCAGATGTCCTAGCGCGTTCATTTTTCAAACTCGTCTGCATTTCTGAATACAAGAGCGCGTAATTTTAACTGTGTTATTCTTTTCAAATCCATCGGTTAAATCTGTCTCCTGGGTGCATCATCGATTTTAAAGTAAGTAATAGTTTTGTCCTTTTACTTAATGTTGCCTTTCTATCATTATTTTCGTGATATCTTATCATTGTTGGCATTTGTTGCGATAAACACGGTATATTATTTTCAAATATATGAGGCCAAATTTTGTTGACTGTGGTATATCCTGGCCACATATATCATGATTATGTATTATCTACATGTATTGCATCGATCGATTTTCAGTATTAAGCCTTTATAGCTGGTATTTATCAGGGATTGGGAAATTAAAGTTTGGTATTTATTAAAATAGTTGGGTTTATATTTGAAGGTTTGTTTATATTTCTACCACTTGATAATATATAACAACCATAAACACTTACGTTGAATAACTGTTACAACCCTGATATAAGAAGTATTAAGTTATCTTGGGATATATTTCTTGCAATGGTTTCTATAGTTTATGAATATGGTCTATTAAACACTTGAAAATCATACATGTAATGTTGATAAATGATCACAGATTATCAGTGTCTGTGCCTCATGCAAACTTGGGACATTGATAAGCCTATTTCGATTAAAACTACGTACAGCAAATATAGTTTAAGTGTATGTAATGAAGGTATTGTATGATATATGTGCTAAATTGCTAATTTTATTTTCTGCATCCTCTCAAACTTCTAGCTGTATTTGAGAGTTTTGATAATTTGGCAGTTGGTGCAAACCTTGCCACTTCAGGACTGTCTAGAGAAGTACAAAGTAAGTTAAAATAATGATCTTCTACCAATTGCTTTTAACACATTAGAACAAGGGGGCATTTATAATTTTATTTTGGCTAAAGCCATGCACTACAGTCTACATGTACTACAAACACTAGTTTAATTACTTAATGGTAGTCATAATTGTTCTTGAGTACAACATTGTCATTAATCTGCTAACATATAACAGTGGTGAAAATAATGACCGGTCAATAACTGGCGATATTAGCACCTTGACCGCTGCTTTTTAGTTTTCAATGATCATTTTGACCGGTCAAATATGTATGGAGCGGTTGTGTTTTGCTGCAATTTAGCATACATGATAAGATAATTTAGAGATTAATTTGAAGACGTTAATGGCACAGTGAATGTAATGAAATAGTTTAAATACAACAATATGCTATTCTTCATACACAGTTTATGTTAGTCGTATCAGAATTGAGGCGTCCTTGTTGTAATGAGTGACCAGTAGGATTTGGCACTTCACCGCCAAATTTTAATTTCTCCTGCTCATCATGACCGACAGTTGCTAAGGTTTATTTGCAGCGCTGATATAATGAAATTGCAGGACATCACAGAAAAATACTCCAGTGATGTGGGTATCCTGAATAAATATTATTATTACAAAGTCACATGGGTTAACTGGTGATAAGCCGGCTAAGTTGGTTACATTTACCCACAATTGTTTATCAAAAAATTGTGTTTCTTTCACCATGATAGTAAGCTGATGGCGCTTGCATTGTAATTTGTCAAAATAAATTGATAACTTTTGACTGAACCTTGAGAATTACTATTATGTGGCCTTCTAATGATGAATATATTTTCATTTATGCTGTTATATCTTTGTTTATGAGAGATTTAACAGTTATATCATGTATTTATGTAAACCGGCAATTGTGAAATAACATTTAACCAGCTGCTTATTTTATTTGAGAACAAAGGCAAAACAATAAAATATTTCTAAATTTGTACAATGTCTGAACAGAAAATTTCAAAAGCTTTGCCTGTGATAATTGGTCATCATAATTCTTACAATTGAATGCCAAATAATTCTGTGTTACTGTAAGCTCATCACCTTTTGAACAACTGGCTCCAAGGGTTTATTCGTAGATGGGTTGTACCGATTTGGGAGCTAACATGGCTTCATGTAAACATGCAGCCCGATGATGTGAACTCATGTTTTATATGATTTTTTAAAGTTGCTTTTTATATTTCTATTTGTAGATTTTTAAATAAGTTTATTAACAAGACTAGACACAATCATGGAGAAACAAAATGAAGCTCTTTCTATTTTAAATTTTAAGAGTGTTCCTTAGTGCTACCCAAGGTGTCAGTGGGAATGACATGCTAGAAGATATCGTTCCTAAACCAGTTGACTGTTGAGGACCTGGAAGTGTTGTCTTAGTGGTCACCTCAATGATGAAGGTTTCAAGAGGAAACGGTGAGTGCCAACATTTCACTTTGTTGTGGTATATACTTCATGGTAACACTAGACCGGGTTTCCATCTGTTTTTTATACCCCTAATCCTAACCATAACCCTAATCCTAACCATAAAATATGGTGGTAAATTTATGTATTGTTACCATGAAGTATTAGGGTTGTCCTTATTTTTTTAATTTGTATAATCTTATGTAAAATTGTATTAAAAACTATTGATATTTACAGTAGGGGTAGCTCAAGGACCCTGAATTTTTTATTATAGTATCCGTATTACTCAGTGATAACCGTAAAGTTACAATTACTTTACTGAATTTTATGTCTGGTTGCAAGGAGCATATCTCCCCTGTGCTTCGTATTCTTCACTGGTTGTCGGTGAGATTAAAGATTGTTTTTAAGATAGTAATAATTACTTTCAAGGCTTTGCATGGCCAGGCACCTCTTTATATTACTGATTTGCTAACTAATTAATATAAACCTGCTCGTACTTTAAGATCGTCTAACCGAAATCTGCTACTTGAGCCAAAATCCAAAATGGTGACTCGTGGAGAAAGAATATTCTCGGTTGCAACACCAAATTAGAAGCATTGATATGTTAACTGTTAAGTAGATTTAAGTCAGCATTTAAGACTTTTCTTTTTTTAAATTAATAGTTTTTTGTTCATAGTGGTAATATATGTGGTAGTTGTTACCTTATAATGAAACTCTTTATAAGTAAAATTAAGAATATATTGTTGTAAGAGATTATTGAGACTATTGTATAATGCTCCTAATATGTCTTATTATTATTATTGTTATGAAGTCAAGGTAATCATTGAGACTCGAGGGAAAACAAAACTAAATGGTTCCCAAGGGATCACACATTGAGTGCTTTTTTATATAATAATAATAATAATAATAGGCATATTAGGAGCATTATAGAATAGTCTTAATGCTCTTACAACAATATATTCTTAATTTTACTTATAAAACTAATTACAGTTCCATTATAAGACAAAGCCCACTACATTATATTACCACTATGAACAAAAAAACATTAATTTAATGAAAGATTAAGTGCTGACTTAAAACTACTTAACATATCAAAGCTTCTAATTTCCTGTGGTAATGAATTCCACAGTTTTGCTGAACGCTCTGTCTCCATGAGTCACAGTTTTGGATTTTGGCTCAAGTAGCAGATTTCGGTCAGATGATCTTAAAGCACAAGTAGGTTTATATTTAGTTAGCAAATCAGTAATATAAACAGGCACCTGGTCATGCAAAGCCTTGAAAGTAATTATTAGTATTTAGCTAGACTTTCACTAAGCAGTTGTTGCTTGAGCAGGCAACAATTGTTGCAATATTACCAACATGGGAAACATTTGATTGTTATTATGCTGGTTGAAGCTGGTGTAAGCAGGAATGGATAAATGAGTCTGCTGATTATTTGTTTTTAGTCTTATACTCTTGATTTCATATGTAGGAGAACAATCCTGTTCAGCTAATAGCTGTTCATAGGTAACTGTGAACAGCTACAGTATTAGTAAACTACCACCTCAAACTATTCAAGTTTGGTGTAGCCACTTATGTTTAAACTGTTGTCATGTTACTTGCATGCAGATGCTCTTGTCTTGACAACTTGTCTTGACGTCTTGTCTTGTTTTGACAACTTGTCTTGTCTTGACAACTTGTCTTGTCTTGACAACTTGTCTTGTCTTGACAACTTGTCTTGTCTTGACAACTTGTCTTGTCTTGACAACTTGTCTTGACAACTTGTCTTGACAACTTGTCTTGTCTTGACAACTTGTCTTGTCTTGACAACTTGTCTTGTCTTGACAACTTGTCTTGTCTTGACAACTTGTCTTGTCTTGACAACTTGTCTTGTCTTGACAACTTGTCTTGTCTTGACAACTTGTCTTGTCTTGACAACTTGTCTTGTCTTGACAACTTGTCTTGTCTTGACAACTTGTCTTGTCTTGACAACTTGTCTTGTCTTGACAACTTGTCTTGTCTTGACAACTTGTCTTGTCTTGACAACTTGTCTTGTCTTGACAACTTGTCTTGTCTTGACAACTTGTCTTGTCTTGACAACTTGTCTTGTCTTGACAACTTGTCTTGTCTTGACAACTTGTCTTGTATTGACAACTTGTCTTGTCTTGACAACTTGTCTTGTCTTGACAACTTGTCTTGTCTTGACAACTTGTCTTGTCTTGACAACTTGTCTTGTCTTGACAACTTGTCTTGTCTTGACAACTTGTCTTGTCTTGACAACTTGTCTTGTCTTGACAACTTGTCTTGTCTTGACAACTTGTCTTGTCTTGACAACTTGTCTTGTCTTGACAACTTGTCTTGTCTTGACAACTTGTCTTGTCTTGACAACTTGTCTTGTCTTGACAACTTGTCTTGTCTTGACAACTTGTCTTGTCTTGACAACTTGTCTTGTCTTGTCTTGTCTTGCTTATAAAATATAAAACATAGTGTTCCCGCCTCAATTTATCTCTTATCATTAAAACTGACTTATGTTGTAGAAATAAATTATTAAAGGGTTGTGCATGTACCTAAAAATATGGATTTGTTACTGCCTAACACTTGTTTTCCTAATTTATATTTTAGAAATTGGAAAGACGTCTGATTGGTTTTGCTGAACTGATGCCAGAACTTAATAAAAAGTGTACGCGCAAGATGAACCAAATGTTGGACCTGGTGTATATGTCGAGTGAGGAAAGTGAATACGAAGAGGTTGAAGAGAATGCTGTTCTTACCAGAAGGCTGAAAAGCTACAAAGTGCGAAGGTTAAGTTGGGAGAGACAGAAGATGAAAAAGTTGAAAGAGAAGTTGGATGCTGCTTATCTGAAGACATTGACTAAACATGCCAGAGACATGTTGAAAGAAAGGAAAGATGGGGAAAAGTCAGTGAGGCCTTGTCCTGCTGGCCCAGAGAGACAGCCAAGCAGTTGAACTTGAACTAGAACCATGTATCTTTTCATGCATCATTCATAATTTGACACTATGCTCCGTAATATTCGATTGTTATTTGTATTTTTTTTAAACTTGTAAATACATTTTTATGCAATTATAGTACACACGTTGTAATCTTCTGAGTTGTGGGTATAATGGCTGGATTATGCATGAACCTTGATTTCCTTCGGTTTCAAAACATCTTATTAATGCAAACATAAGAACATATCCAGGATTAAAATTAATAATCCAAACAATGCAGGGAACACCAGTACATCACATTTAAGGTCCTAATTTAAGGCAGGTTTAAGCAGGCAAATTAGTTGCTATTTAAACGTGCCTTAAATTTATGATATTTAAGCTGCGTTTAATTGTGCGCTTAAATGTGTCTTAAATATTTGAACCTTAAGCTACATTTAAGTGCCCCTTAAATGTGCTGAAACGTTTGCTTAAAGCTGCTTAAATCCATGTTTAAGATACATTTAAGGTACATTTAATGCTGCTTAAACCAGTCTTTTCGTCCTGTGTATTTACGTGTTTAGGATGCACCTTGCTTTCAGGTTCAAAGTTGATAGATGTCACAGATAGATGTCACAGATAGCACCACAATGTCAACAAAATAACGCAGCCAAAAACGTCATATTGACGTCACATGGTGGACGTCATTACCATGAAATTATTTAGCTTTGGGACGACGAATGCCATTGTCTGTGACGTCACAGTCCTGGCTGACATTTAGTCTAAATAAATGGCAATTTTAATGAAAAAATATAGCACTTTCCGAACACGTAAATGCAAATTTAGTATAAGCAACCATATCATTCTGATTTAATATATACATGTAGTATCAGGTTGTCCTTCAGCAGCATAGAATAACCGGTTTTGGCCAGTTTAGTAGTGAAAGGGTTAACAATCAAGATTGTAAGAGCGTGGAATAAATTTAAAAAACATTTTAAATTGTAATTTGTTCATAATAAAGCTACACCTGTATATACTTGATCAATATTTGTGTTTTAAATATTTAACAATTCTTGGAAGAGTTTGAGCACGATATCAAGAAATCAAGAATCACCAAGGCCGAGGTAATCAAGAATCCTAACTTCTGTGAGAAGTGACAGTCATACCGGATGACTGGACGAAACTGCTTGAAACTGGGAGTCTCACGGTCAAACCATAGATACTGTATAGTTAACCGTCATGGGGCCATGGGCTGCTTTATGAGTAAAACCTTCAACAGAGTAAAAGGGCCAATTCAATAGTCACATGGTTAATTGAGATTAGTATTGGTATAGAGATCACAGTATAATACTAGAGGGGGCTTCCTATCTTAATTTCAGTCAACCGCAGGTAACCAATTGAATGCTGCCATCTTGGCTTTTTTGGAGGCAAACATTAGGCACATTGGTTGGCAAAGTACTGGGTCTAGCACATTTGCCAACCAATTAACTGAAATACCATAGGTAATAGTGGCTTCCATTGTGGTTACTGCCAATGCCCCCTTTAGTATTATACTACTGTATATGATCTCTACGAGTATTATACCTTTGACTAACTGGGGTAAAATACTAAAGGGCCAATTCAGTGGCCAAAGGCTTAAATTAAAAGTCACACATTTACATTAACAATGTAAATTAGAGAAGATTAAACTAAATATTATACTGCACATAATTGTCACCTGATGTATATTATATGAGGGCTCATGTGCTTGAAACGTCAGTATTTTGTTATTAAAACCTCAGCAGTTCACTTTTTCACTATTGTATAGCTTTACTTTGTGCTTCTTGCTGGGCTTTGATATTCATTTCAAGATTAACAATTGCTCATGTAAATTATGAAAATTGCTGTCCATGTGGGGACCTGAGATTGCATTGTGCTGAGATGGTAATGCTCTCTAATGCATTTCAAAATGTTGCTGCTTCAATGGATCTTACTCTTACATTACAAATTTACAGTTTATGCTTCTGCGAGAGAATTCACATTGTCAGTTAAGTGTTGTAGCTGTAAAGTTGAGGATAATAATAACAAAAAATCAACACCTTTATTCGATTAAATAAATCGATACACATTTGCAGCAGGTTGACTGTCACATCAGTATTTGGTTTTGCAAACACTAAAACCTTTCAAACAAGCACACATACTTTAACTTACTGTTAAAGTAATAATCAATACAGATAATATCTCTGCACTGCGAAGTTGGGCAACTCTTTTGATGGCTTAATGACAGTACGAAGTGGTTGGACATTAAAGGAACAAAACATTCAGCCCGTAAAATAGCACAACCTTAGTGTTTAATATATTGTACCTTTACAATACACTTTAAATAAATTGCATTGCAGCTGGTTGTTAACTGAACAAACAGGGGGAACATAGAACCTGCTAATTATGATGCTTAATGCCCATAAGATAAGTACTGTATATGCAGCTCAAAAAGCCATCCAAACAAACATAATTGCACTTTTTATTATAAAATAACTTTGCTGTTTGTGCTTTTATTTTTATTCATACAACTACTACAGGATGTATTAAGCATGAAAACAAGCTCAATAACTTGCTCAAAAATGCTAATAAAAGCAAAAACAGTTCACAAAGCTTGGGTAGCTTTCTGGCTACTAAGGTTGCCTGGATATATAGTTTGGCCTGTTGGCCCATATATTAAAAGTGCATGTTAAACTATTAACTTCAATAAAACTAAAGACATCAATTACAAACCTTGTATATTTCGGGAATGTGGAAGTAGTTCCGCCCATCGTGAACCATCTTTACACAATCTGAACAAAAGTATTGCCCAGGTCCACAATCCAAGCATCGACAAGATGGATAGCACAAGTTTCACAATTCAGGCTGGAAAACGCTTCCTCTTCAATGCGAGCTTTTAGTAGCGACTCTCGAATTGTTTCCCAGCGGTTAAACTCTTTACATGTAACTCGTCGTTGCTGGTGATTTGACAAACCGCCTTGTTTTTCAGGTATTAATGGTTCTTCATTGGTTTAACTTTAATACTTGCATCGTCGTTTGATCCGAAACTAGCTTGAAGAATCAATTTCAGTTCTTTCCAAAAGTTGATGCGTAGTTGTCCTAACTCTAACATTCCCTGAAGTAATTTTTCCTCTTGTAGATTGAGTATAGACACGCACTTTGCAAGCTTTAAAACGCTTCGATCGACGGCCATGAAGATGGCCTCGATCCGCCATATTTACTGTAATATATTTTTCGATTTGGTTCCAGGACCTTAGCTACAGCCGAGCCAGGTTGCTCAGGTGATAATTCCTATCACATATATCCGACGTTCTAAAATTTAGAACTGTCACTATAAGCGATTTAGAACAGGAGGAACGGGTGTTGAAACTTCGCTTCGACTTCGCGCTTCTTTGAAACTTCGCTTCGACTGCGAGCTTCTTTGAAACACTCGCTTTTTTGAGCATCTCTTCGAAGTGTCTATCCCAATTTTCTGGTATTTCCTCAAGGGTAACTCCAAGTATCTCGGTAACTCGAAGTGTCCAGAAATCTTGAGTATTCCTTTCAAATACTAGTTGATCAAAAACCTCTTAAACGAGAACTGACATATAAATACCTTGGGGATGAGATTGATCAATCTCTTACCTGGAAAGATCAAGTAGATCAAATTTCAAAGAAGACTTTAAGCGGAATAGGCGTATTGAGGTGAGTAAGACATCTTGTTCCCTACGAAACTTTAATCACAATGTATAATGCCGTAGTACTGCCGTATTTGGATTATTGTAGTGCAGTATGGGGAACTTGTGGCAAAGGCATGGCAGACTCACTTCAAAGCCTTCAAAACAGAGCTGCCAGAGTGATTACCTTTTCTAATTACGATAAGCGATCGGCGGAGTTATTGGATGAGCTTGGATGGGAAAAACTTACCGAACGAAGCTCACAGGACGAAAGACCAAATTTAAACTTGGATTAAGCTGACTTAATGCCAGTTTAAACACAAGTTTAAGCTTAGATTTAAGCAACTTTAAGCTACCTTTAAGAATTGCTTAAAGGCGGTTTAAGGTTAACTAATTTAAGCTACCTTTAATATGATCTTAAATGTGGACTTTAAGCAGAATATAAACATAGCTTAAATCAAGGATTAAATTTAAGCTAGATTTAAGTTATGATTAAAGTTGGATTACAGGTTTAAGCAATCCACTATGCAAATTTTGAAACAATTTACGTATTCAGATCTTTAGAATGTATTGTTTTCAAAATATACAGATGTTATAAATTAGCATAGCATGACCAGTTGCTATGGCCAGCATCGCCACTGAAGCAATTTCGAAGGACTTAAATTAAGCAAGGTATTATTTTAATGGAAGGATAAAGGCATGGATTTAATTGTCTAATATACCATTAGCTTTATGCATATTGTAAACCTGAGGTATGAGTTAAACGAGGATAACTGAAGTGTCATATTTCGACATTATTTCCACGAATTGTTAGATATATTATCATTAATTTTTGTCATGCTTTTCTCAATTGAACTTGGGCTTAACTAGATTGTTATATTCGGATTTTGCTTCTTTCTTTTGTTCTATCTAACATCTAGATTTATGTAACACAGCCAGAGCACATTTTGAAGCTAAAAATGTTTAATTACAACAAGAATAATCTAGTTACTACAAATAAATTTATAATATTAAGAAATATAAGAAATATTAAGAAATACTAAAATAATATTAAGAAATATACATATAAATATATACTATAATGAAAGAAACTGTAAACAATTAGACTGATGACCGTGAATAGCTATTAGTGCTTAAACATCAGGCAATTCATTCGTATCCCGTATAGCCCATGCGGGGCCATCTGGCTGAGCTCTAGCTGAAAGTGGACCAATAAATCTGGGCAATGTCATGCTAATGGCATGAGGACTTAAATGTTTCTTGTGCTCATTATCTAATAATTGTTTTATATTCGTTAATTTAGTTCTTTCCCAGGGCAACTTTCTGACAATAAATCCTTTTTTTTTTGGTTATTTGATCTCCATCTTCACACTGAATTTCCTCATAATCACTTTCCTCGCTCGACATGAATTGAACATCCAGAACTTCCTGCATCCTTTCCACATTTTTTCATTTAACGTATGCTTAAATCTTTTGAACGCAGCCATACGTCTTTCAAGTTTCTAAACAGAAATAAAAAATATACAGTATGACAAATATAAGTGAAAATCATTTTGCGTTGATAAATAGAAAAATAAAATGTGCTAATACCAAGCAATAGTAATTTTGTTAAAATTAAATTTTCAGCTGGAACTCTAGATGAATTGTAGAAAGATTAAGAAAAGGTTGTAAACTGCCGAGAACTTTGAGGAACGAACTACTGTCATTTGTAGCTGACCCCTTACTCTGATGAAGGACTCAGCTTGAAACGTGACTAGTAGTTTGTTCCTCAAAGTTCTGAGCAGTTTACAGCATTTTCTGTTCAAAACAAGCTTGCAATTAGCAGAGCTACAGTACATTCTTTAGTAGTTTGCTATACATACATTCAAGCTGTATCAATATACACAATCCAGAAAACTACGAGCTGCAAGTGGGACTTCCTTCTCAATGCTAGCCTGATGCTCTAACCATTGGCCATATAGATGGGTAGAGCAAAATTAGGTTGCTATTTAAACTAGGGAACAAGTCAATTATAGTCATTGAGAAGGTTGCTGGTTTGAATCCCATCTACAGTAGAGTTTGCATTTTCTGAGTGATGACATGATTGACACAGCTTGCACAGCAAACTACAGTAGTTATATGATTATTATTATTTTTTTTCATGTGTAAGAGCCTGGCACGAGCTCTGAACCAATCAGAATGCGAGTAGCAAATTGATTGACCAATCAAAGCTCGTACCAGATTTAATTTCCAGGGGGGTGTTCATAAAACAAGGTGTGGTCACCCTGTAAAGAGCGACCAGGAATCAAATCAGGGGGGGATATGCACCTGGTCGTATACAAGAGGTTTTTTTTGTATTTCAAGGGGAATGTGGTCGCGGTCAAAGAGTATATATATATCATTGATCGTCCAAGAGCACGACGTATTTTTAAGGTCATTCAAGGTGAATAGTGCTAAGCAAGTACTGACGTCTTTTGCTAGATGGAGTTAAAGAGCTGTGATGAAACAGGTACAGGATGTTTAGCAACAGATTTTTAGTGTTTCGAATAATCAATGATTAGATTTTATGTCTGATCATCAATTATTAGAAACACGAAAATTCTGCGACTAAATATCCTGTCCCTGTTCCATCACTGCTCTCTAACTCCATCTAGCATCCGCGACAGCACTTGTTCAGATCATAATTCAATGTGATATATATACTGTTTGTAAAACACACACTCCGATTGAAAAAAAAGAAAAATACAAAAAAAATACTATTATACACAACCATCATACCTCACCCGATGTGATTTATACTTACGTAGACCATTATCCAAGAAAAAAACTTCAAATTATTTTTATTTTGAAAAGAGACGCGTAGTGAAATAAAAATAACCAAGAACCAAAAAAATTGCTTTTCGAATTAATCATAGAAAATTCCGTCACAGAGCTCTTACCTCAACGCCATCTTATGGTCGAATGATTGATATTTTCTTAGTTACGATATTTTAAAAAAAATGATGTTCTTAAAAATATTTTAAGATGTAATGTTTGGATTTGAAAAAATGATTTTTTAAAAAATGTATTGGATTTTGGAAAATAGACGAAATCCTTTTTTTTGAAAAAACAGTTGAAAGAGTATAAATAGGGTGTTTTTTATTTTTTGGAATCAGTTCTACTTTTGGTCGTCTACTGTGTAGAGGTGCTCACTTGAAAGTTGTACTTTTTTGTAAAAAGAAGTATGAAGCGCTTGATCCCTCCAATGTTCTGTAATATTTATTTATTATTGCATTGGTGCGCATTCAATCCGCAGTACACTTGTAAATCGCGACTGGTTTAGACTTAATTGTCTGGTCTTTCTCTTTTTTTTGTAAAAAAAATTGGGAGAAGGATGTCAGGTGAGACTGGTCCATAGCGACATTCAGCTCACTGCCAGATCGATCGGTTTTTTCTTGTTGTACGTTATGGACATTTGAATGTTAGCATGTGGTGAAAGAGCTAGCTAAAGTATAATACACAGTTTCACTGAAGTAGGAAATGTTTTTAAAAAAAAAAAGTCAAGAGAGACATGATATAGTTTTTATTAATTTATTTTGAATAAAAAATCTTATAGGGTTTTAACCCTTAATATTTTTTTTTATATTTTATTGCATTATACATTCGCAGTAGTATAGAACGTGGCGGTGCGAGCTCAGTCGACGCCAACCGTGATATAAACGCCAAAACATCACCAAATTCGTGCCGAGCCACAACTCAGCAATGTTTTGGTACTCACGTTTTACAATCGACATTGGTGAGCTCACAGCCTCACTCTCTGTGCTATTATGGTAATCATTAGTCAATCTAGACACCCCTCCCACGTTTTCTACTCAATTGATGCCAAATACTAAAAAATCACAACTTTCGCTAGACTTTACGCTACTTTAGCCATATTTAAAAATAGAGTGTGTCGTTTCAGCATTTTCACATATTTAAAAGTAGAGAGTACCGTTTCAACATTTTCGCATGTTTAGAAAAGGTAGAGTGTGCCGCTTCAACATTTTCACATATTTAAAAAAGTAGAAAGTGTCATTTCAACATTTTCACAAATTTGTCGAATCACATTTAAAAAATAGAGAGTGCCGTCTCAATATTTTCACAAATTTGTCAAACCATATTTAAAAAATAGAGAGTGTTGTTTCAACATTTTCACAAATTTGTCAAATCATATTTAAAAAATAGTCGTTTCAACGTTTTCACAAATTTGTCAAATCACATTTAAAAAATAATCGTTTCAACATTTTCACAAATTTGTTAAATCACATTTAAAAAATAGTCGTTTAAACATTTTTACAAATTTATGTGTCGTAAAAGTGTCTCACGCGTGATAAAATTGCCACCTGTTATGCAAATTAGATTATTGCCACCTGTTAATAATAGATTAGTCCGTTTGTTCACTATTTTCAGTGTTTGTCGCCTCGCTCCTAAAATGGTGATCGTACACGTGTTTCGACGTTATAATTCCTCCAGACAACAAGCCCAAGAAAGGCACGTATGGTGTCACAACCGCGACAATGCTCTCGACGTCTTTCTTTAGTAACGGATCTTTTTGCAACTCGTCATTTAGTTCCTCAGGGTTCTCGATAGCGTTCAACCCATCTAGTAAGCTGGCGAATTTGCTGATTAGCAAGTCGGTGAGAAAAGCGTTTGCGATCTCCATTCTCTTCAACTCGTATTGGCGCCATATCTTATCAATAGCTTTTGCGGACGCTTTTTTAATGTACGCTTCGGACTGACTCACCACACCGTCACCGGACAGTCTAATTAGTTCGGATCTCCTAACGTCAATGTTGTCTTCCACAGTTGAGGTGTCATCAGTCTCCTCAACTAATTCCTCAATCGTAGGATTTTCCCCACTTTTGCGTTTTACCATCACGCTATTACTTATACCCATATTTTATTGCGGAATAACAACTTCGTGACTGTATGGATAGCGCAGTGAGATTTCTAGTCTAGCGTACTTATTATTTTTTAATGCAGTCGCAATCGCCGACGATTTTTCTCTGCTAATGTTTCCAAGGTAATCGTCGATAACGACCTTCATATCACTCCTACTTGGGCAGTAGAAGCAAACGAGCTTACTAATATTTTCTCTGTACGGTTTTGCGATCGACGTCAGTTGTTGTGTGATGACAATAACGCTCAGCATAAAATGTCGCGCGCTAAAAGCCAAGTTGACCAATTGACTAGTCCTATTCTTGACGTCCTGCCCACTTGCACAGTCGTCCAACACAATCAGAGTGTTAGTGCCTTTAAAAACATTTGTTACACACTTGAGAACAGCGTCGACATTATCCTGCGCACAGTCTATCGCTAACACGTCAGGGTCGTGCACATATTTCCAATCTTGATACGCTTTGTTCCACTCGAAAGTAGGGCAAATCAACACAATGTAGTCAAATTTACCACGATACTCAGATTCCAATGTTTCCAGCAAATAATGTGTCTTACCACAAGCTGTCATACCAACAATTAACATATTAAACGGAGTCTCCATTAAATTGCGTTTGATTTAATACCCGATTGAATGCAACCCATTGTTCACGAAGTTGACCAACCCATCACTCATCACAAACACCCTGCACATAACATTTGTAGTCGTCGCTTCCTTAGTGATTTCAAGAAGCACACCAGATTGTGTGTTTACAATATTCTTGCCAGTGGCGATGTTGTAATTATCTTGAACGCTCCTCAAGTCGATGACCAACGCAAAGCCATCTTTGTAGAACTTCTGTATGGTCATGAACTGAGCGTGTTCTTCACCCAACCCAAACAATCGTTTCGCTTCTGCATAGAACTTCGACTTTGGGATGCCTTGTGAGTACACACTATTTGGCACACCTTCAATTGTGACTCTAACACTCTCAATATTTGGGTAAAGAAACTCCTCGCTGTCTGTTCGCACCTTATTCGTGAATAGCAACACAATTGCCTTCATGCTTTTTCTTGGAAGATTAATGTTTTCATTCACAATGGTTGTGCCTTTGTCCCATTCGGTGGTTTTTCATCAACGTGACGTGCTCATATGACAAACTACGACCACTTGCATAGCCCGACGCTATTTCGTCAGCGAGCTCCTGATTGTCGATCGTCTCGTACTCAAGCTCGAGGTTCTCCAGAGTGTATCCACCCACAGCGCTACCGGATTGCGCCACCATGATGTCTGCGGCCTTCGGAAGTGTGATCACATACTGCAAGTTGTTGTTCATGCTAAAAGGGGCGTACAACCCGTGGTCATTCATAATCTTACCAAGCTTAATCCGCAGTTTCGTTCCAATCACACCAAACATTAACGCGTCGCTAACTTTAGTAACATTCCCACTTGTCGCGCCACTGTCATCCTTGGAAATTAGCTTTCTCAAGTTCTCACCACCAATACCATAGTCAATCATTTGGTCTCGCGCAGTAACACTTTCCCAAAGGTCACGATAAACACCAGTGTAATTTTCCCCATTGTTGTCATACACAATTTCCCCAGCTAGTCTCACAACAAGTTTCTCAACCAACAACTTGCTAACATTATTCAAGAACCAGCTTTTGGCGTTCGCATTCTTAAAGTCGAACACTAGACCCAACGATCCAGGCACCAAACAGCTACTAACCTTGAGCTTCGGTATATCAATGTAAAGTTCCTCACCAGGACTGACTTTATTAGGGTTCAACGTGATTACGTGTTGCGTTCTCACCCCTTTTATGACACCCATGGTCGCTCGTCTAAAACCGGGGCTCAACTCTGCTGACGTGACGTTCATATACTTTACATATGTTTTGTCATCTTCGAAGCTGAGACCCTCGAAGCTGAGACTACCGTTTTAGCTTGTAATAATCATACACAAACCACGCAAGTACCACCGCAAGTACCCACAGATTTTGAGCCAACCATGCGAGACCCTTCGCACCCAACGTCAACGCGTTGTAAACTAAATTAGCCAACCCAACAGCCCATGGGCCCATCTTCATGATTGCTTTCTTAACAGCCTGCGCGAACGACTTTGTGGCCACAGCGCCTCTCATAACAGCAGATCTCCCAGCGATAATAATAGTTGTTATAATTCCAGCCACTGAAATTGCTACAGCGCTCAACCCAACCATATTTTCTTTAGCCCATTCCTTAAATTTCTGAAACCTGTCAATGTCGATCTCTTGTTGTGCTCTAACCTCCTCTATTTGCCGCTGCTTAATAGTTCTGTCTAGAGCTTCTTCAAGCCCTACAACACGCTCTCTCAACTCAAAGGCGACGCTTTCATTGTCTTCACCATCTAGTTCGTCTAGCGTTCTATTTAACGCCTCTTGAAAGTGGTCCGCTTGTATTTGCAGCGTACCATCGTCACCTACTCTTGATTCACGCAACACACCATCACTTGGATTAAGCACGCCATTCAGCTCGCGGTTTTCGTCTGGTGTTAGCCCGTGTATGTCAGCGCGGTCCACTTTTGTTTCAATTACTGGGAAGTCATCTGGGATCACTTCTGTTGTGACAACTGTTGTCTCTGTATTCTCAGGTATTTGATTAACTAACTGTTTGAACTGCTCAATCGCGTTTTTACTACTCGCATCTTTACTGTAGATCAAACCTTTTTTCCCAGGTATTAGAATTAGTTTGGGTACCCCTTGTTTACCATCTTTGTTTATCGGTTTGAAAAGAATAGACCCCGATCTCGTCACATATGATCTGTTGACTACGCTCCTCGACGCGTCGTCACGACTGAGTTTTTTTTCGTACGACTCGCGTATTTTCTCGTCTATTAGCTTGATTCTTTTTACTTCGTTTTTTACTCTATTTTCTACTTGCTCTTTGTTGTACGCTTTTAGCTCACCAAATCTCCTCTCAACTTCGTCCGACTCTCCAAAAGCTGCATAGAAACTTGTGTCACTAACGTCGCCATATGACCCCTGCTCGACAAACTCTACTGTTGGGACTTCTGTGTTGGTTCCCCTTATTGTCACCGTTTTACCATCGTCAGTGTCGATAAATGACGTCTCTTTTTGCCAACCTCGCCTCGCGTCTAGCTCACTTTTCATCCTTTTCAAATTGTCACTAACCTTAGCATAACTAACACGAACGCTTTCCGGCATATCTCTCATACCAAACCCCACGGTTATCTCGCTGAGCTCCTCATTAGTCTCGGTGATCTCCTCTTCTAATTGCTTCTCACTCATGTCTTTGTACTTGTCGAGGTTTTCCATCTCAAAGTCGTCGAAATCTCCCCCACCTTCAGCCATATTACATTAGCTCACGTTTTGAATGTTGCTTTCTGGTATCCACGAATTATGTTTGCTCTCATAACCTAACCATTTGACCAGCGCCATCTTCTTTCCTCTGACTTTCTTTCTTTTCAACACCTTTTCAACTCTGTACACATCGTCGCCATGTTTCTTATTGACCAGCGATAATTCCTGTTCGTAAAATTTACCAATAATCTGTTCACCGGTGTGATCCTCAATTTCGTACACATTCGGATCACCACGAATAACCTTTACCACTTTAAACAGCTCTTCAGTGAAGTTGGCTTCGTAGCCCTTTGTGAACACACTCTTGTATTTACTAATTCTCACTAACTCACCAACTCTAAACTTTGGCAATGGATTGTCTGCAAATTGGTGACCAAACAAAGTGGTCCAAACTTCGCCTTCGTTTGACTTATTGACATCCTTCGGCTTCATCATAATGCTGCGATTCACATTGCCATTGTAATTGCTCACAAACTGGTCAAGAACGTCAATCCATTTGTACGTTCCACGTGTGTAAAAGTGCTTCCACATAATACTCTTCAGACTTCTGTTAAAACGCTCGACAACAGCAGCCTTCTTGTCGCTCTTAGTGCTGAAATATTCAACACCATGTTCTTTCAGTAAACTTTTCACACCAACATTGTAGAACTCAAGTCCGTCGTCAAATTGCGCTAACTTAGGCATGGCTCCAAACCGATCTTTGAAGTCGTTCAATAGCTCTCCAACAGCCTTAGTCATGTTCTTAGTGTCTTTTCTATAAACTGCAATTCCAAAAGCGTATCTACTCAATATTTCAATGCCTGTCAATATCCAATAATACCCTTTGTTCTGTTTTGAATACTTGCTCATGTCCACTAAGTCCATTTGGAGCTCTTCACCAAGAAATCCAACAAAAGTCGCGCGGAATTTATGTCTTCTCACAATAGGTTTGTACCTAGTGTAGGTGTCCTGCGCTGTCAACCATTCTTTCACTGTTTTTCTAGTCACTTTCAATCCGTCTCCCAACGCACTTTGATACAACCTCTCTACACCACTGTACCCTGTCTTAGGATTATAATAAATATCTCTCAACCCTTGCTCTGTCTCCACACCAAGTTCCATATAATTCACACAATATACAGTTCCAATAACACCGCGCCAACGTCAGCGTCACCATTGTTTGGTTTGACACGAAACGTCATACTTGGGTAAATACCTTTTTTAATTCTCACCTTGGAGTCAACGTATGCGTAGCGTTGTATCCCTCCATCAAGAGACTGCTCGGTGGGTATTGGCAACGTTGTGATCACATCGCTACGCTTCCCATCAGTGCCCACATTGCTCTCCGTCTCAACAGCGTCGCACGAGACTTCTACATACTTTAGACCTTTGCTCATGTCAATCTTGTTTGGACTGTCGTGCCACTTAGCATCTAGTAAAATTCCTGCGTCCTTCGCGAAACCAAGCAAAAGCCCAATGCCACCTAGCCTAAGTTCTATTGTGTTGGTGGGGCCATACCCCATACGCCGAACTTTGACCCTACTTTTACCTGTGGCCACCAGTTTCTCCACCACGAAGTCCACATTAACCTCCCTGAGCGTGAGTCGTAGAGCTCTAACCAACGCGTCGAAGTCGTAATGACCCCCACTCAATCGAGTTGTCGCGAGTCCTGGATACGGTGTTCCTAATCTAACATGTAAGAATCGAATATCATCACTACCCATCACATTATCATAGTTCCAAAACACAGTGGTCGTCTTGATTATAATGTGTGGGTTATCGTGTGTGGCTACTACACTATAGTCAAAGGTTACAACTTTCTCCACACCTTCAATAAGCACCGTCAACTTTTGATGGTTGTTGTGTGTACGCCGCTTTTCGACGTAGCCACCAGAGTCGAACCCATAGTTTAGACTCATTACTTTAGCATGCGTTTAACGTTAGCTACTCAAGCGTTGCATACAAATCCAACAATATGTCACCAACGTTGACACCACTACCATCTTGGTCAGTCACATTAAACACCAGCTGCGTAAAAGCGCCTTTGTTTATCGACACCTTCGACTCAATGTTGAAGAAGTGTTGAACGGAGCTCTTCAGTGGTTGGGTGGTGGTCAATGGCAACTCAACGATAACCTCGCTTTTGCTACCACTAACAATGTTCTCAGGTCTGTTCACAATGCTACAACCTACTTGCACATACCTCAACCCTTTGTTAACGTCCACAACATTAGGGCTGACCAAACCACTAGTGGTTATCGTTGTGTTATCGTTGAACCCTAAGAGTTCTCCAAATTTAAACAGCTCTAATTGTTGGTCAGTTCTTATCGCACACTTTGAATTGTGTTTGTTGGCCACTAGCTCGATAGCCCCTAATCCCTTCAACTCGTCAGCGATCATTTTAAAAGTGTGGTACCCAGACTCAAAAACGTGTTTGTTGCTGTTGTAACTTATTTCATCATTCACACCGGTCTCCACGTTAACGTAGTCCCAAAAGATGGTCGCTTTTTTCACTAGTAAGTGAGGATCTGAGCCAAACGTCAAAAGTGCCTCTGGTAGATCCACAGTTTCCGTTGGACCTCTAATCAACACTACAACCCTGACCATATATAATGTAGCATGTGTTATGTGTAACATATGGTATATTATATATGCAGAAAGCCCTCCATGACTACTATGGAAAGTACTACAAACTCGCGATGGCGAACACATCAAAGGCTACACACGACGCAAAGGCAGACCTCATCAAAAAGTACCCTCACGCCACTTTAAGCAAATTCGAGTTCTATCCAAATATTTCGCAAGATGGTAAGATCATGAGTGTTGACATATATTTCAGAAACAAAGACATCCTCAGCACAGACATAACCAGCGCAACCTTCAAAAATGATAAAAACATGTGGAAGTGGCTGCACAATAGCAAGTTCCCAATAATATGGCAAGGCGGTGGAACTATCCAACCACTACCAAAAGGTCATAAAAACCACTGGGGGCTTTGGGACGGTTATCCAACAGAAAATGTGTTAAATTATCCAGTGAATAACTTCAAAGTTTTTGTTAACCAAAATAGCTACTTCATGTCAAAGAACCAGCCTTGCGAGTCACCACGTCAAAGACAAAATCAGAGTGGGATGACAACGAATCTTACTACCGCATTGTGTTTGCGACGTATTGTGCGAGTTTCTGTTGTGGAGTGTCGTTGCAACATTTATCAGTGTCACAAGAAGTTCACCCTGTGGTCACAAGTGTGATGAGATTTCATTTGTACTTCACCATTAGGAGACTTCTCAGAAGAATGGAAGGTGGTGAGACCATGAAATCGATAAGTAGAGAATTTAGCGCTTCCGAATTGTATGGCAAGATTTCCAAAATTCCCAGAAGGCACTACTACCAGAATAAAATCCTGAGCGATGGCACTTTAGGCGAATCCAGAGTCTACACACTCAACGACACCCATAATGATTACAAAAGATACGTCGCGCGATTGTCAGACGGCTTTACCAACATTGGACTGCAATATCTAAATCAGAGCATAGAGTCCTTTGTGTACTCCACACTTGGTGCGCAAGCGAGAACACGTGTGTCAGTCGTTGGTGGTTCTGCAGGAAGTCTAGAGACCCAACAAGAATTCCGCAAGTTGTTTTCTGACAGTGTTGTACAGTATGACGTGTCGACATGGATTCTCAACATGAACAAATCGATTAGAGACACCAACGTTGTCCAAAATCTTGCAGTGTCGCCAAGTACATGGTTAATGCCAAGTAACCTAGTGATACTCAAGAATAAAATCGCTGGGTACAACAACTTATTAAAGGTTGCTACAGAGTCCATGAAATTTGGGGTGAACACTAGCTTGAATGCAACAACGCCAACAATTACGGCTAAAAAAGTCCACCAAGAAAATGTGGTGACTCACTCATTAGTAGCACCAACGACCGTGAAGAAAAAAGCTCACCAAGAAAATGTGACGGCGCCAACTAATCTCGTGGCTAAAAAAGTTTACCAAGAAAGTGCGGCACCACTTCCCATGAGAAAAGCAGTGGTCACAAGTAAGTCAGACACGACAACGCTGGCGATAATCTTAGGGTTCTCAGCGGTATCTGGCTATCTGCTAACCAAATACGCCTTGAAGTAGTAATGAGTCTAAACTATGGGTATGAGTCTGACGACCCTCACGATAAAATACTAAAGAGAACGAAAAGGCATCTGGACGAAGATCCTAAGTTAAGTGCGACCGGTGGGAGGATGTCTGGAATAATAGACATGCAAGGCTCAGCAATAAAAAACGTAGCAGACCCAGTCGATGACTCAGACGCCACAAACAAAAGAACTCTAGAGCAATTGCTATCAGGCTACCTCAAGAGTCAGTCATATAGTGTCGTGCTCGACTTCAACGTCAGCACACACGCCTTGAAAAACGTGGAATTTCACACCAATGGTTCAAACAAAGTGAAAGCCATTGGTGAAACAAGCAAATTAGTGCAAAACAACCCAACCTATGGTCCTATTGTTGGCATCAGCAGTGTAAGCCAAAGTTTTCTATCCCCTGTGTTAACACCACTCCCACTTGAGTCAGGCCTTCATTTTAACTGCCCCAGTATGCAGTGGTGTGATCTCTCCATTTTTGTCGTAGTGCGGCTACCTACTCGCACCGCTGGATCAAATTGGGAGACAATTATATCAAACGACGACGGTCAGTGGGATAAGTTCATAGGGTACAAGACTGGTATGACCAACGGGCTCGCGTATGGTGGTAGCAACCCAGCGATGGAGAGCATATGCACTATTCCAAGTGGTGTTGACCTCACAAAAATGCATATGATATCAATACACTGGCAAATGAGCAATTCGCACGTCAGGGTCAACAACATCAAGTCAGCCGACTCAGACTTCGTAGCGAATATGAAAAATATAGGCACACCTTATGGAACAATTTTTGGAATACACCGACCAAGAATACCTCTCGCACCTTATGCGTACCCATCGTTGATAGAATTCTACGGTGTGAAAATTGTGAGTGGTTACATGACAAACCGAGACATCATAGTCATGGGTGGAAAAATGATGAAGGAATATGGTATAAAGTAAATGGGAGCATGTATTTCGAGACCTCATGAAATATATAAGATAAATAAGACGACTGATCACATGTTCAAAGCTGGTGGATCATTTGGCCGCGGTGACGTAACTCTCGAGCTCCACGCTGAGATTGGTATGAGGTCTAAAAAGACTTACGGCAAACCTATTATGTTACCAGAGTCAGACACTGTGGGAGTGGTAGGAGACGTGACCTAAGTTAAAATGGGTTGGTCTCAGCTTCGAGGGTCTCGCAACATTAGAAACTTTTTCAGACGACGACGTAGCAAACCGAAGACTAATAAAACACATCTGGTGAGTTGGTACACAACAAACCAGATCTATAAAAAACCTAACGCCCACATCGAGTAGTTTTTTTTTGTGGGAGACTATATAGTGATGACTTCCGCGATACTCCAACTATTCGATTTCGACGGTCACCAAATCACGACGGTTAATCACAACGGTGATATATGGTTCAAAGCGAAAGAAGTCGCGAGCGCTCTAGGTTATGCTCGACCAAAAGATGCAGTAAACGACCACGTCGAACCTGACTGTAAAATGAAGATGGAGCAGGCCTTGTTTATCAACGAACTTGGGGTCTACTCGTTAGTGTTCTCGAGTAAAAATGGAGCGTGCGAGACACCTTGGAAGGTGGGTGCACTCAGAGGTCTTACCAAGCGTTAGAAAGACTGTGGCTGACGTTGGTCTCAAGCACAATCAGTTTAAAATGATCACTGAGTTCGACCTTCATACGAAAGTTGTTGGTTTTCTTAGGAAATATTATCCAGAAGCTATTTTGATAGCTGCTTGTGGTGAAAATCAAGACACTTCGAGTAAAAGAATAAATTCGTGGAAAAAAGGTTACCAACGTGGAACACCTGACTTGATTATTGCCAATGCAAACCGACAGCACAGCGGACTCGTGATTGAGTTCAAGAACCCAGGTGGTACAGGTAAGACATCTGAAGAGCAAGACTCTCTGCTGCTCAGATACAAATCCGCTGGTTATCTAACATTATTGTGCGACTCGTACGATGACGCTATTACTGCAGTAATAAAATATTTCTTTGACGTCGGGTTTCAATGTTCCCAGTGTTTTCGCAAACTTAAAAATAAAGCAGCGTTAAGTAACCACGAGAGACATCACTGTGTGGTGCGCGACTAATTTTATGTGTGTGAAAAAAAATGTTTCTATGACATTGGGCGCTTCACGTGACCAATGTCTAAATTTAAAAAAGTGGGATGTATTGAGAACACCCGTAATTTTATGTGGAAGGATGATGACGTCTGCACACTGCGCGATATTGCTCAGCACCACCAACGAATGATGGTCCTGGATTATATCTCCAATTGAATGGTGCATCAACAGTTGTTCCGCGAGTGTCACGACAAACGGCGCAATACGCTTTTAGAAATGTGATGTCGTCTGCCATTGGGAAGAGCGTGTCGAGTTCACCAAGTCTTTTTAAATGCTCTGTTGCTATGAGACCACAAATAATGACGTGAATGCCGGCTTTGACATATTCGCGAATAATTGGAAGTAGATCAGAGTACCAATGGCCTTCATCAATGCCGATGACGTCATAATCAGCTATCTCGGAAGAGCTTGGGAGGTTTGGTGATTAACTTCGCAGGTAAACTGTCTGATCCGACAACAATGGTCTGACGATGTGTGGAGAACGCGTGGTCAGTTCGCCTAGTGTCACCTGTGTTGTTCGTGTAAAGGACTTTGAGCCCTGACTTACTTAACGTGATTAACCTACGAAGAGTCTCTGTTGTTTTTCCTGCAAACATGGGACCAATCACGATTTCCAGTTTACCAACTTTTCTCATGGTTACTATACCTTCGGATAAATATTTTTTATTGTGGTGGAAACCGTCGTTCCATGTTGAATATCCGCTGGAGCTCTAAGTTTTTAAGGTGGGGACCTCGAGCTCTCATGTCTTAAGCGATGCAGTGGGTCGTTGGTGACCACACCGCATGGGTGACAGGTGTACACGTTTTCATCTCTCACAAAGTGTCTGTGGGTGGGCGAGAGTACGTGGTCCCTGATATCATCCGCACCCAGTATCTCATTACACCCCACCTTGCAAACGTGAACGTCGCGGTTTGCAGCGAGCTCTAGCCACGCTTTGGCTTTGGTTGGGCATGGTTTCCACATAAGGGTCGCTAAGAACACTTCGAGGAAGTTACCGAGTAATGTAGCGTTGGACTTACGAGGGTTGTTCAAGTAGACACCACTCGCTAACATAAGGTATTTGAATGGTGAGTAACACCACACAGGGATTATGCTAGCTAATCTATCAGCAAGCTCGTTGGCTCTTTCCTCCCGAAGATCGATCCAAGCGTCGAGAAGATGCCTAGTGCGGTTGACCTGAGAGCCAAACCGTTTTGGCAACTCTCCGTTAGGGTTGAGGTCGAGGAGTGGTGAGCATATTGAGAAGTACTCGTTTAAGACCTTGGGTCCAGGGGCGTCTTGTGGGGTAGACACACTGGTAAAGGCCGTTCTAAGCATGTTGGCAATATCTTCTTCGCTAACCTCTCGGGCTTGAGTCATTATGTTATACTCCCAGAAAAAATCCTAATTTTTTAGTGCGTTTGGTCTGGAACTGTGAGATACCTGTGAGGTCATCTGTGAGACACCTGTGAGGTCAACTGTGAGTAAGATAACACGTGATAATGTATTAGATGGTTGAGGACTCACAGACGGCTGTTGAAGCGAAGATTACGGCTGATGTGAAAAGTGTTAAGGTGAAGGACCCAAAGCGTGTCGCTGCTGGTAAAAAGTTGGCTGAGATATCGAAAGCCGCGAAAGAAAAGAAAATGCGTGAAATGATAGTCAATGAAGAACAGGGTGGTGAGTGGAGCTATGGTTACATTGTTGGAACACTTGGCGTGATCATTGCTGCTGCTTCACTATGGTACACAATTAGCAGTGAAAAAGAAACACGATTAGAGCCCGTGAGTACTACAGCAGCACCCGCGTCAGAAAGCCATAGAACTCGTCGTCCAACACTCGACACATTTGACTCTTAAACAAAACACACGACAATGTATATGACTGCGATCGATCGAAAAGAACTTATGAACGAATTGTATGATGCGCTACTTGTCACGACTGGTGCTGTGGCAGTGAGTATGATTTCTAAATGGGCTTTGGGAGAACCATTGGGAACACCAGAGACTGTGAAAGGCACAGTGAAACTTGCTGCAGCTGTTGGTGCAGGAACGCTGTTAGTAAAATGGTTGCAATCGAAAAAGTGGATACCGACAGATCCATTCAAATCAACGTAAGTTAATGGTGAGTGTCGTGGCTGGAGGGATTTTTAATGCAGTGGCTTTTGCGGGCGCTGGCTTTATGTTTTCGAAGTTTAATCACACAGGCTATGAAGCTGAGATGAAGAGGCACAACCATGCGTTGGAACAGTTAGCCAGTGCGAAAGAAGTGTGGTATGAAAATGAGGTCGCCAAGAAAGATAAGATCCAGCGTTTGCGACAACGGCTCTCTGATGCTAATGCTGACATCAATGACACAAACCACGCGTTGGAAGAACTTAGAAGCGTAATGACCATTCAGTACAGCGGACGAGTGTTCACTGACCTCCCGAAGATTGCGGATTACTACCAACCAAGTGCGGAAATGAAGGATTACCAATTATTGTTTGTTAGCGCGCTAGGTTTGGGCAGTGGAATAGCGGTATGGGTACTAGTTCGGTAAAAAAAATGTTGGAGTAGTATAAGCGATGGACAAACTTATGAGGCAGATGAGTTACGGCTTGACAATTGACGAGATCGCGAATGAGACGCAAACTGAGTGTGGAGACACCTTCAGAATTTACTACTGCTCAGATTGCGACGTTGTGAAAAACGTAAGTGACTGCGGTGGGTACGCGTGTCCAAAGTGTGGTGACATCGAATGGGGTTACACTCAGAGTTACAGCGACATGAGACTCACACGACTAAAAAGCGTTCACAAACGGTCTTGGTGGATGGGGAGGAGACTACGGAATGTTGTGAAGGGTGAGCACCTTGAGTTGATAAAAGAGGACTTCCTGAAAGTTGTCAATGTGCTGCACTCATACAATTTGATAAAGGGTAGAAATGTCAGCAGATATGGATACTACATTATTAGGTTGTGTCATAGAAGACAACTCGAGACACTCAAGAAGGTGCTCGACCTCAAAGACGGGAAGGTGAAAGACTTGTTTGACAACAATCTGTTTGGGGTGGTGTACCCAAAGCTGGGATGGTGTGAAAGTGGTGATATTTATTACAATGAGTGGGCTAAGAAAAAAAGTGTAGTGTAAGTATAAGCCAATGAGTCAGACTGTGAAAAACCCACTGACAAAAAGACGGGCGCATAAGACGAGTGCAGCCGTTGTCAACTCACTAACAGATGAAGCGACCAACGTTCACGGCTTCTTTAGAGATCAAGAGGGACAACCTGTAGTCGAAGACCTCGCACCGTCAACGCATCCGTTGGATCGAGCACTGAGAGGGTTCACAAGGTCCTATGGAGTCGAAGTAATTGACGACAGAGACATCAATCAGGTAAACGCTAGTAGAAGTGCTGTCACTAACCTTTTGAGACGTGAGCTGGGTGAGACCAACGGAATGAAAGTGGTAGAGACAGTCAAGGTCACTTTTGAGAAAGTTTTAGAGCGTGATAAGACCACATACAAAACTGCCTACTTTAACAGCGAAAACGTTCGTCGTCATTAAACGAGCATGACATCGAGGGTGTTGCCAATCGTGGGTCGGAGCAGATTTTGACGCGGATAGCTGGGTGGCTATCTGAGGGGTCTGGATGGACTATCGACAAAATTGACGCACACTACGTTAATGTCGCTATTTACAGACCTTTGCATGGGAGTAGCTACATTGCGTTGCCAAAGGAGCTGTGCAACAGTATGAAGGGCTTGATAAACGTAAATAACGGGGATGACAACGAGTGCTTTAGATGGTGTCACCTTGCACACAAATTTCCTGTTGGAAAAAACTCTGACAGAACGTCAAAGTATGTCAGACATGTCAGTGAGCTGAATTATGACGGAATCGACTTCCCAGTCGCACTCAAAGACTACAACAAGATCGAAAAGGCGAACGATATTAGCATAAATGTTTTTGGGTATGAAGATAAGCAGCCATTCCCTGTGTACGTTTCTAAGGAAGCGCACCCTGACCATATGGACCTACTGTTGATAACTAATGATGTGGGCAACAAGCATTATGTGTATATTCGTGACTTCAACAAATTCATGCACCGGCAGACAAAGCACGAGGCTAGAAAACTCTTTTGTAGGTATTGTTTGCAGTGTTTTACCCGAGAGCACGTGCTTGAACGCCATGTGGAAGTATGTTTGGTCATTAATGGGAAGCAAGCTATTAAAATGCCGCAAAAAGGTGCGAAAGTGAAATACGAGAATTTTAGCAGACAATTAAATGTACCATTTGTGGTGTATGCAGACTTCGAGGCTATCACACAGAAGGTGCACACAACAACACCATCGAGCAAGTGTAGCTACACAAACGCTTACCAGAGACACGTTGACTGCGGTTATGGGTATAAATTAGTTTGTTGCTACGATAACGAGTACAGTAAGTCAGTAAAAGTGTATCGCGGTGAAAACGCAGTCAACAAGTTCATTGGGGAGATGTTAGAAATTGTCAAATATTGTAAAGAGACATCTGAGAGTCACTTTAACAAAGAAATGATACTGACTGACGCCGATAAGAAGAACTTTGACGAGGCTAAGAGTTGTCATATTTGCGGTGTTGAGTACACTGGTGCTAACGTTAGAGTGAGAGACCACTGTCACGTGTCAGGTAAGTACAGAGGGTCTGCACATCGCGATTGTAACGTGAACTTTAAGTTGACTGACAAAATCCCTGTGATCTTTCATAACCTACGTGGCTACGATAGCCATTTCATCATGCAGGAGATTGGCAAGTTTGGTCAAGACATAAACGTGATACCGAACAACATGGAGAAGTACACGGCGTTCATGCTTGGAAAAAACTTGGTATTCTTGGACAGCTTTCAGTTTATGAGTAGTGGTCTAGACAACTTGGTGAAGAACCTACCAAGGGACGCTTTCAAATACACATCAGAAGTGTTTCACGACGAGGGTTTGGCACTCATGACAAGAAAGGGAGTCTATCCCTACGATTATATGGACTCCTTTGATAAATTCAATGAATGCGAGCTACCCTCCAAAAAGGACTTCTACAGCGTTCTGAATGATGAGCACATTACGGAAGAAATGCACGAGCGCGTCATCGATGTGTGGGACTACTTCGACGTTGAGAATATGGGTGGGTATCACGATCTGTATTTGAAAAGTGATGTGCTCTTGCTCGCTGACGTTTTTGAGAACTTTAGAAAGACATGCCATCGCGAGTATAAATTAGACCCGTGTCACTATTTCACGTCGCCTGGATTGGCTTGGGATGCCATGTTAAAGATGACTGGAGTGGAACTCGAATTATTGTAAGAGTCGAAGTATTTGATGTACCTTGACGCCAACAACTTGTATGGATGGGCAATGAGTCGAAGTCTACCCACGGGCGGCTTCAAGTGGTTGACTGAGAAAGAAATAGAAAAAGTTAATCTGCACGACTATCACAACAATAGTAAAAAAGGTTTACTGCTCGAGGTCGACTTGGAGTACCCAACCCATTTGCATGACCTACACAACGATTACCCGTTGGCTCCCGAGAAGATGGAGATAACCGTTGACATGTTGTCGGAGTACTGCACGAAAATCAAAAATAAGTTTAACGTGAGTGTTGGTGGTGTGAAGAAGCTGGTGACTAATTTGATGGACAAAAAAAAGTATGTGTGTCACTACGGAAATCTGCAGTTGTACATGGATCTTGGACTAAAAATCAATAAGATTCACAGGGTCCTGCAGTTTGACCAGTCCAAGTGGTTAGGCAAGTACATCGACTTTAACAGAGTCAAAAGAACTGCGGCTAAGAACGCTTTTGAGAAGGACTTCTTCAAGTTGATGAACAACAGTGTCTTCGGAAAAACGATGGAAAACTTGAGGAAGCGTGTGGACGTAAGATTAGTGACCACTGCGGAGAAATTTAAAAAGCTTGTCTCAAAGCCAACGTTTGTGTCTTGCAAGATATTTAGCGAGAACTTAGTTGCTGTCCACAAAGTTAAAGAAACGTTGACACTAAATAGACCTGCATATGTGGGTATGTGCATACTAGACTTGAGTAAAACGCTGATGTACAATTTTCACTACAATTATATTATGAAAAAGTACTCTAGCGACACCTGTAGATTGCACTTCACTGACACTGACAGTCTGTTGTACTCAATCAAAACTGACGACGTTTACTCCGACTTTATGATGGAGTGCGAAAAGTTCGACAATAGCGACTACCCTGCAGACAGCCCATTCTTTTTTAGAGAGAATAAGAAAGTTATTGGGAAGATGAAGGACGAGTGCGCTGGAACGCCAATTGTCGAGTTCGTCGGGTTGCGCAGTAAAATGTACAGCTATTTGAAAGAGGGTGGAGGCGGCGGGAAAACCGCTAAAGGTATTAGAAAAAATATAATTAAAAAAGTGATCAGACATGAAGATTACAAAAGCGCGTTACTTGAGCAGAAACAATTGCGACACACAATGAAGACCATTAGAAGTGTCAAACATCAGCTCGGTAGTTACGAAATTAATAAAGTGTCGCTATCCTGCTTCGATGATAAGCGATACCTTTTAGAAAATGGTATTGACTCCTACGCATATGGTCACAAAAACATTGAAGTGAGAGGCGACAAACGCTGAAAATAGTGAACAAACGGACTAATCTATTATTAACAGGTGGCAATAACCTAATTTGCATAACAGGTGGCAATTTTATCACGCGTGAGACACTTTTACGACACATAAATTTGTAAAAATGTTTAAACGACTATTTTTTTAAATGTGATTTGACAAATTTGTGAAAATGTTGAAACGATTATTAGACTAGGCAAAATTTGTGAAAATGTGGATATTTAAAGTGCTGAAGGCAAATGGTGTTAATTTATGGCATACAAGATTTTTAGGGGTATTGAGGGGTGCTGAACTCAAATCTGATGTATGCCCAGCTCAAAAATGGCCGATAATGCCTTAAAATTGAGAAATCCAAGATGGCCGCCAACGACGGGCTGAAATGTATTTATGTTCAACTCTTTTTGACTAAACAAGGTAGAAACTTGAATGAAATGTGCTTTTGTAGGTTTTCATATATGGGGAATCCAATGCCATATTCAGTTTTGATATAAAATGTGAAGAAATTGATTGAAGATGAATAATTCGTCGACCAGATAAGAAATCCAGATAAGATAAGATAAACCAGATAAGTAAAGGGTCGCTTCGTCCATTTCTCGACGGACAACGTGGACATTAATGAGTACACTCTGGATGGAAAAGGGACATTCCATGCCACTCAAGTTGCTGCCTGGCAACCCGGTCCACCTGAAGGTGATATCCTCATTGGAATAGACATTTCCAAGACAGGAACATTCCAAATCCCTGAGGCGATGACTGACATCACACCTGCACCAAACAGAGGAATCACTGAGCGTCCATTCAGTGGTGTGATCGCAGCTGATTGTTTCACACAGTCACCTGAGGAATGTCCTTCAGCACAGAATGCGCACGCAACTGACATGGCATTCATCTTGTCCCGGTCATCTCACGAACCAATGCCTTCCTGGACATTGTACAACCAAAAGGCGAGCACAGTCAACCCGGAGAAAACTACAGTAGGGTACCTACCTATCATACAGGCTCCCGCATCTGAACTCAATACGTTGAACACACAGTCGTCAAGCGAGTGCTCCATGTGGCCAAATCGATGGAACAGCAGCATGTCGTTCTGACGGTGGACGAGGCACTTTATCCGAAGCTGCTGGAACTGAAGTGGTCGGTTAGAAGAGTACAAGGACGTGCTTATACCTTGCCTTGGAGGACTTCACATTTGCCATGAACTTTCTGGGTGTAATAGGACGACACATGAGCGAGTCTGGCCTGAGCGAGCTATGGGTAGGGTGTGATCTTTTGGGAGCCAATGCTACGCAGCATGTCATGGGAGGAAAGGGGTATGCGCGTGCCATCAGGACGCACAAACTTACCCTACAGGCTCTTGGCAACTACCTCCCACGGCTCTATACGTATCTGGATGGGGTTGATGTTGCACTGAGAGCCGAACTCAGAGGTCGCACATCCATAGACGCCAATCACATTGCACAGATGGTCGACAAACTGACTGCCGACAGATTTCGGCAGCCCATGAAAGAGTTCCCGGCAGCTCTTGCAGTTGATGACCCGAATGCTGAATTCTGGTGGGACTATATGACTATGGTCAGCATCCTACTCTGCTTCACAAGAGCGCAACGTGATGGATCATGGGATCTCCACCTATATGCGTTCAAACGTATGCTGCCATTCTTCTTCAGGTACGATCGCGTTAACTACGCCAGATGGGGTACTGTATACCTGGCTGAGATGTCGGTTCTTCCACCAGAAACTAAATGGTTAAAGGCAGAAAACTTCGTAATAAACGCACTGATCGACGCTTCAATCAGGTTTCGGCAGACCAAAGTACGGAATGGCTAAACGCTACAGGAAAGAAAAGCGGAGGCTTAGTAGGTATCACCAGAATAGCATCCGCACTCAGTAGATGGACATTGTCGTATAATCTGAGAACGGTCATAGCTTCTCAGACAACAGCAATGCTGAGACTCACAACGGACGATGAAGACGATGAGTACACACAGAATGAGTGTACGAAAAGTAGGATGGAGAAAGACGACTCTGATGAAGGCAGTATAGAAGGCAGTATCTGATTGAACACAGCCTGAGAGATGGACCAGTGGTTGTAGTAGCAGGGGGGTTCGCCGAAGCGACCACTGTCAAGTCATCTGATCCAGATCTCGAAGTCTCCTCTCTGAGGGCTGACCACGAAGAAGCTGATACCCGGCTGATTTTGCACTGCATCCATGCTGATATGGAAACGATAGTTGTGTCAGTACGTGATACAGACGTGCTTCTTCTACTTCTAGCACACTATGACAGAATGGAATGTACACGTCTCTACATGAAAGCTGGGACGTCGAAGGCTCCAAAGTATTTCCCAGTACATGAAATTCGCATGTTGCTATCTGCTGGTCAAGTGGACACACTACTTGCCTTTCATGCCGTAACCGGCTGTGATAGTGTGTCTCAGTTCAGTTGCCATGGAAAGAAAACAGCCTGGAAGGTGTTCCAGCAACATCATACTGATCTGATTAGCCTAGGCAAGGGCCCTCTCACCGAAAACATAGCTATATCAACAGAGAAATTCATCTGTAAGATATATGGGGTGCCCGAGGTCGATACATGCAACAAAGCACGAGTCAAGTTGTTTTGTATCGGTCGTGCACAAGAGACTCTGCCGCCAACCTCAGATGCAGCAAAGTTTCACATCATGCGTTCACACTATCAAGCAAGTGTCTGGAACCAAGCACACTTGCCATATCCTGCTCTTCCTCCAGTGACCGAAATGGGATGGATGCACCTTGACGGTCAGTTAGTGCCACGGCTACTCTCTCTGCCACCTATCCGAAAGCATGCAGGGAGATCACCTCATGTGGTTGTACGAAGGGGTGCCTCAGCCAACGCTGCAGCTGCAGGAAAATTCGCATGAAATGCATCGAGGCGTGCAACTGCAGGAAACTTGGCGACAACTGCCGGAACACTCATGACGACCGGGAATAAGTTCATGTGTGCACATCTACCTGTTGCACACAATGAAGGACTGTATATAACGCTCTGACAGCAAATACGATAAACTCATGCAATTCATGCACGATTAAGTAAAAAATTATTGTCATTGTTCTCGTGTTACAAATAAATTGCAAAATTGCTTGTCAAATGTTGGTTTACGTCGAAGCGCATCAGTGTTATTTGGGGGTACCTTACTTTGCTAAGCCAAAATGGGTATTGCATCCCTAATATGCTTCCTGCTAACATTTAAATCAGATGTAGTGCCTCTGGGCTTTAAAAAATGGGCGGTCTGTGTTCCTGGTGGGGAGAGAGAGGGATGGGGCTTGTGGATCTTATCTGGTAGACGAATTATTCATCTTCAAAAAAGACAATTTTTGCAATAAATATGAGTTTCAATCAGTTTCTTCACATTTTATATCAAAACTGAATATGGCATTGGATTCCCCATATATGAAAACCTACAAAAGCACATTTCATTCAAGTTTCTACCTTGTTTAGTCAAAAAGATATGAACATAAATACATTTCAGCCCGTCGTTAGCGGCCATCTTGGATTTCTCAATTTTAAGGCATTATCGGCCATTTTTGAGCTGGGCATACATCAGATTTGAGTTCAGCACCCCTCAATACCCCTAAAAAGCTTGTATGCCATAAATTAACACCATTTGCCTTCGGGATTAAGATTTTTTGAGAATTGACCCAGTCTATATTTTTTAAATGTGATTTGACAAATTTGTGAAAACGTTGAAACGACTATTTTTTAAATATGATTTGACAAATTTGTGAAAATGTTGAAACAACACTCTCTATTTTTTAAATATGGTTTGACAAATTTGTGAAAATATTGAGACGGCACTCTCTATTTTTTAAATGTGATTCGACAAATTTGTGAAAATGTTGAAATGACACTTTCTACTTTTTTAAATATGTGAAAATGTTGAAGCGGCACACTCTACCTTTTCTAAACATGCGAAAATGTTGAAACAGTACTCTCTACTTTTAAATATGTGAAAATGCTGAAACGACACACTCTATTTTTAAATATGGCTAAAGTAGCGTAAAGTCTAGCGAAAGTTGTGATTTTTTAGTATTTGGCATCAATTGAGTAGAAAACGTGGGAGGGGTGTCTAGATTGACTAATGATTACCATAATAGCACAGAGAGTGAGGCTGTCAGCTCACCAATGTCGATTGTAAAACGTGAGTACCAAAACATTGCTGAGTTGTGGCTCGGCACGAATTTGGTGATGTTTTGGCGTTTATATCACGGTTGGCGTCGACTGAGCTCGCACCGCCACGTTCTATACTACTATTCGCATTAAGAACCCTCCTTTTTGTTTTCTTTTTCTTTTTCTTTTCCTAACTCTCTTTTGAACTCTCCTATATTTTTTATTTTTCATTTTATGTGAAAAAAAACAAAACACAATAGGTATGTGTTCAAAAAAAAAAGATTCCTAAACACTTTACAGTGATTTTTTAATATTTTTTTTATCACTAGGGTCCAAATGGGAATTTACCGCTCAGAAAATTAAAACCACCTTTTTGTTTTCTTTTTCGAATACCCCCTTTTTGTTTTCTTTTTCTTTTTCGAATACCAAATCCCAATTGATTTCCAACTAGCGATCCAGTAGGTCCCAAAAAATCTAGAACACTACCCCCTTTTTGTTTGTTTTTTCTAGGGATAATTCTCCTGCTTCTTCTATATCTTCTTCTTGTCATGTTTTTTAAAAAAAAGTCATACCTAATATACACACCCCTACTATATATATATACTTTTAAAAAAAATGGAATCGTATTAAAATTATTTTTAACAACACGTTTATTAAATGAAAATTTCAGGTACAGAGATGTTACTCATACGACAACTTGATTCCAAATGAATTTTATTAAAAAATATCTTTACTGTTTATCCTGAATGTTTTTTGTTTCTTTTTCTGTGAATGTGTAATCCGTATGAGTACTCTTCTCCTTTATTGCCGCAGTCCCATATGAGAGGGGTTGGAGACCCATATGAGAGAGGGGGGAGGTTTTCCAGAGCAGGGGGTCCTGAGGAGGTTTTTTATTTTTTAAATCTTTCCCTTCAATAATATCTTTACTATTATTCTGAAGGGGTTTGTTGAAGTCCTTGAAATTCCCCCTCTTTTGATGTTGTCATTTTTATAAAATATAACTACTACATGACTGTTTGGGTATTACTCTTTATATGTTTTATTATATGTAGTTAAACATATTTATGTTTGTTTTAAAGTTTTTTTATGCTATTATTAGCTTTTTAAGAGACAAATTAGTATAACCATTATACAAATGAGTATTTTTGTTATCAATTCTTATATATTTATTTTATGCTTTTTTAAGAAAAACAAAAAGTATATAAGGGTTTTTTAAACTATTATTTACTTACATTATCAATCTGACAATGTCATTGAAAAGAGTTCATAAAAGTGCTATTGAGCAAGATAATGAACAAATGATCAACATAAAAGTGATATTGAAACTCGTTTATTTTATACAACATTATCGAAACAGATACATTGGATTATTATTTGCAGTCTGTGATTTATGTGACTATTATTATGGGGGATATATAGCCTGTACGGAAGTTGATTTACCGAAAGATGATCTACCCAGGAACGTAATCAGTACAAATGGTTATGGTCGCTTTGCATGTATCAAAAAAATCAAAACTAACGAAGAAATAAAGAAGTCAAAGAAGAATACAAATAATGAATGCAAAGATTGGGAAATTGTAACTGATAAACAACGATATATAATTCCTGTA
Source organism: Chrysogorgia sp. JL179-B06 (assembly GCA_035772405.1). Taxonomy (NCBI): domain Eukaryota; kingdom Metazoa; phylum Cnidaria; class Anthozoa; order Scleralcyonacea; family Chrysogorgiidae; genus Chrysogorgia; species Chrysogorgia sp. JL179-B06. The sequence continues at coordinate 173,191 of JAYKKM010000300.1, read as the reverse complement.
GTTCATTCACAACGAAAATATTTTATTCGTGGTGACAAATGTTGTTATGGTTATAAGAGACTTGATTTAATACCGTTTCAAAATTTATTGAAATCTGTTTTTCATTTAAATGATAATCATACAGATCTTTTTTTTATTGTTATTACAACTGATATATATCCAAGATATGATCTTTATCATTTTATTTCATTCACTATAAATTACTCACATTATATTAATTTTTCAATTCCTAAATCCATAGGATATGGAGGTTCTTATCTTTGTAATGTCATACGTAAGCTTAAGTTATGTTATGATAGGGAATTTATATATGTATGTCTTTATTTATTTTTTTAGACCCATTTTATTTGAGTGCTAGTTTTGACTATCTTGATGATATGGATATTTATGAAAAAATAGTTTATCACTTAGTAAGTTGCTTTATTTTCTTTTGTGAAAAACATAACCCTATAGCAATGATAAATTTAAATGATGGTGAGGTGTATAAATATGATCTCGATAAGCTAATTAAAATAATAACAAAATCGAATTCTCCTCCTATTCCATGTTGTTTTAAAAATTGTCGTAAATATTCTTATTGGTTTAAAATGTTTTATGAAACAAGTGTAAAAAATACGTTTAAAATTAGTTTATTTTCTGATTTAGTAAAAAATAATAGTAATATACAAAATAATAGGCCCATTATTTTACGTTTTGAGCGATCGGGGTGTTTGGATATATACCATAATAAGGATATAAAGGTGACAATTAGCTCAGACAGTAGAAATTCAAATGCTTTTATTATTAAGAGTATTATAGAATCATATAACATTACGTATGATGATCCTGTTAATATTATTTATTATTTACAATGGCTTGTAAAAATGAATTAGATTATTTTATATATTTCAAAAAAATATATTCATTATAGTGGAAAACCAACTTGTGTGTTTGATTTTCTCGTCGATGAACAATTTTGTTTTTAGATGAGAATTTCTAAAATCAAAAATTGTTTGATGTACACATAGGTTTATAACTTTTACCCTATCATTAGATATTTCTTTATTTTTAAAAAAGCATATGATTAAAGCATAATATGCTAAGATTTGTCCAATTTCATGTCTATCCATTGAATTATATAAATCAACCATTTGATGTGGTGTTTTTATGAACACAATTATATTCTGTTTAAAAAAATTCTCTTGTTCCTCGACACATTTCCATATACTTTTTTCCATGGATTTATTGATATATATTTCAAAACGATGCAGTTCTTGTACAATAATATTCCATACATCCATTTTTTATTGTAATGAATTTTTATTTTACAAAAAATATATTATACACTTCTATTTATACACTTATTTTTTTTTGTTTTTTTTATTCATACAATTTTGTTTTCTTTTTTCTTCTTTATTAATATCTAGAACATAGCGTTTCTCCATTAAATCACAGATTATTTTTTTGGAACGCCACTGCAAATATTTTTTATTTATTTTCAGTTTATCAGAATATAATGCTTCTAGTTCTCGAAATTTATTATGTTGTGTACATATAACGTCTTGATCAAAATTGGAATAAATTGTCACACGTTTTTCTTCATGGGCATATTCACACTTTTTTTCTCGTTTCATATATATTAATGAACGTTTAAAACATTTTTTTTTAAGTGGCGGTTCGTTATCATCATCATCATCATCATCATTTATTTCTTCAAAATCGTGTTGTGGCGGTGTCGGCGGGATAGGAGACAATGGCGGTACGAATGGATTTGTAAATTCATCCACTATTTGCATTAATGTAATGTTTTGTTCATTGTTATTAGGAAGAATATTTGTAGGCGGGGTTAGATCGTCACATAGTTGTGTTAAACACTGTGAAGGAGCAACCATGAAGAGAGGTTGTTGTTCTAAACTCGAAGCTGGCCAGTAGCGGGATTTGATTAAAGCAAATACTTGCCATATCGAATTCGTAGTTGTTGTTGAGCTCTGGATGTAATATAACTTGCGTGGGTGTTATAGGATCATAGGTAGGTGATGATGGCCAGATGTCGACACTCTGGGATATGATAGGGTTAAGTGGCAATTTGATTTCTTTTTTTCGGTATACGCTCTAATGGTTGAGGAGGAAGACTTGCTTGACCAGAAACGATAGATGAATGATGTTTTGTTTGGCGTGGAGATGAAGCGAGATGTTTTTTTTTATTCTTATGCTGTATACTGATTTTCTTGCTTGAACGAATATCATTTAAAATTTCAGATGAGGGACGGAAATCTTGCTCATCGTCTGATAAACTCCAACCATTTCTATGGATAATTTGTTGACACATTTCACGTTCCTTGAGCATTTGTGATATATTTTTCCCATGAGATTTGGCAATAACTTTTCCCTTTTCCATGATATTTTTCTTAACTTGTTTTACGCGAGCCATGTTCGTATTGTGAATGATTTTTTTTAAATAATCAAGGTTTTTTATAATATTGGCTCAAAAAAATATAGCAATATCATTGGTTGTTATATATAAAATGATAATAGCGGATGTTACCCTATATGGTAATCATTAGGGTATAACCTTGACCATTCTAATAAAAAAATGTCGAGAATGTAAGGGTTGACCTTGATTTATCTTTCTAAAAAAAGATAGTTCATAAACATTTCCTAATAAGGAATCATTATGAACCAACCTTGACTTTCGTTATTAAAAAACTATGTAGAGAATTTTTTGAGAGATTTTAGACCTGTATTCGTTTTCTAAAATAAATATTGTAGACAAATGTTTAAGGAATAAAAAATCTTATTGGTAGAGTTTTTGTTTTTTACTGCATATATATAAATGCAACTATATTATTTTTCTTACCTGTATTTAAGTATGGCTGAAAACACTGAATTTTATTATAAACATTATTTGACTAGTTTTGAGTTATATAAACACTGGCAAAATGTTCATTTAATGGCGATCAACTGTATCAAAACGCCCAATAAAGGCTATTGTGTTGTATTTGAGATCAAAGAGGATTGGGCAATGAAACCTGAAATAAAATATATGTTTACTTATATTCCCTGGGATGTAAGTTATATGATCGGGAATATCTGTACGATTTCTTACCGAATGGGAATAAAAGGAATTGTCTTTATGGGATTTAACTTCATTCAGTGATCGACCGCGACTAACATCTTTAACAACTATCCACCCTTGTTGAGTGAAGAGAAGCATTGCGTTATGCTGACAAATAACAAAGACAACCCTATGTTCTGTAATTTGTGTGAAATATGGGAATATTATCCACACATCGAGTTCCAGTTGCTTAAGTGTACGAAAATTGATTTGTTACCTCTTCCTGGGATACAACAAAATAATTTATATAAATTAATATTTGTATGGTATGATAACAAGGCGGGCAATAAGTATATATATTGCTTCACATCAGATTATTGTTCATCGAAGATTGGTGTGTATGTTTCAAATTGGTAATGGCAGAACATCCTTTAAAGAATCAAGATGAATTAATTGAGTTGATGCCCTTTCAAATTTTGAGTACTCAACGAATACTCCGTTTCATTGCTTCAACACCTATTCCAAAGACTGAACCAGACGATACGCAAATGTATCATTTATATTTTAAGGACGAAAGTAATGAACAGTATTATAAGACATACTTTGATTCACCTCAAGATGAAAAGATAGGACAAAATATATATCTTAACGATCAGTATCTATTTGTTTATCGTTAGTTTTGTCTAACTAATAGAGAAAAAAATCTGTATATATTATTATGTGTGTATATGTTGTTGTTATTTAACACTTTATAACCATCATGGCAACAACTACTTGTATACAAGAAGCAGAGATAAAAATATATCAATGTGAAACATTTTACAACATTTAATAGGGCAGTGTATATATTTTGAAGACCCTTTTACAATACATATATATTCAAATTATCATTTTGACCGCACCTTAAAAAATTGTATATTCTGGGGCCTTTGCTTGGATATTTTAGGTTTGCCTAAGTGTTTTGTTATTCTATACTGTCATAACCCAAATAAGGTTTTGACACGCGCCATGTTGTTCACGTGCACGTATACCATGACCCGCTGATGGATTGAACTTTGGAATATTAAAATATTATCGAATGTTCGAGTGTGATATTCTACCCATTCATTACCAAATAAGGTAATGACCCTGACGACCCATTGACGTCAAAGGGGTTGTCCCTTGTTACAGAGACGCAATTATAAAAGACGCGTGCGTGTTCGAAACGGGGCATTAACCATCTAAGAGCAAGAGAGAGAAGAACAAATTTTTTAATTATGGCGCAAGTGGATTCAGATGAATTTGACTTTGAAGAATATATACCCATAGTGAGAGAACAGCCAGATACGACCGAGGCCGCAGAAGATGAAGACGAACCCAGAAGACGAAGCCAGAGACGAGGACAGCCAAAGACGAGCGAAGCCAGACGCCATCCAAGCCAGAGACCACCCAAGACGACCGAAGTCATAGACGAACGACCAAACGCCAGAAACGTTCGACCCCCAGTGTGCAGTCAGCCAGAGATTACAACCAGAGAGGCTGTGAAGGCGCCTCCCGACATGACTGTGGAAGAACTTTACGAAGGTACATATGACTGTCCGTTGAATAAAGTTAAACATGGTTTAACTGATCAAAAGCGATTATTTTTTCTGAATGAAATTACACATATAATGGATGTAGAATGGATAAAGAATCATATATTGTCAAATTATTAAAACCAAGGGTATATTTATCTTGTATTAATCTTGAACATTTGGGTATTCCAAAGTACGAACATTTAATTAAAGTTTTATAAACTTGAACCGAAAAATTGTTGGTATCATACCAAAAAAGCTACTACGTTACATTATCATTGTAGCTTGTGTGAATGTATTTTATTTGCTACATACTTGTTTCGTGAACTGAAACAATCAAAGAATGAACAGTTTATGCTAGTAAAGTATAATAATGTATTTTAATTTTTTAAAAAACGTTTATCTACTGAAATTTGTTTGTTTTTAAAAAAATTACAAAGATATAGGGTAAAAAATAATAATCATGTAGAGTTATACTTTTTGTTCAAAAAAAATTCATTAAAAGAAATGGGTAAAGAATCTTTTTTTTAATGAATTTGAGACTATAAAAAAATAATAAAATATCATAGTTTCTCTCTTTTTCTCAGATGGTTAATCAATTTTTTTAAAAAACAGTATAACTCTACAAGTTTTTCTTAAATAAATATACTCAATATCTTTTGAATTTTTTTTAAAACAAAGATTTTTATCATTTTCTTAAAGAAAAATTTCTTTATTTTCAGAATCACAAAGGTTGAGAAAAAAATTAAAGGAATTATATTTTTTGAAACTAAAACGAACATTGCTATCAGTTAATTTTGTGCAGGAAATTGAGATAATGAAATTTGCATTATATATTTTTATTTCAGGAGAGAGGAGTTTTTTAAAAATAAAAAGAATATTAAAATTAATTTCAAAATTAAAATATTTAAAACATGAAACATGTATCCATATTATTTCACGGTGTTAATTCTCTATATAAATAAAATTTGTTTACACAAGAAAAAAAACCTGTGTTGTATTATTTTGTTTTGGGTAAAGACTATATTAAAAAATGAATTCGAAAAAAATTATTCATCAAACTGAACGATTTTGGCTTTATCATCCAAAAAAAGATCATATAGTTTCGTTAAAAAAAATAGTACTCAGAAATATGAATTTCGAGCAGTATCTTGGAGGGATTGTGTAATATCAACATCGTTAGTTAATAGGAATAATAAAATCAATATCAATATGGCAACTCCGGGTTTGTTTACTGATTATTCCCTAACATATAATAATAATATTGATGCATCAATAACTTTTAATCCCTCAAAGCCCTTTGATACAGAAGAATATAAAAAACAAAGAAAAATAGATTGGAACCGTCGAAAAATAATTCATAGTATTGATGTAAAAATTGAAAATAATATTAGCGAACAATATCAAGAAGCATTGGGATGGTCTATTCTACAAGTTAAAAAAACTGTTTTTCATGATGGCTATGGTTCGTGGGCAGCACATTCAACAGAAAAATATTTTGCTGATAATCAATTGTTTATTGATCCATATAGAAATTTCTTTAATAAAAGTATCCGTTTTACTGATTTAGCCTATAATTTACCTGGTGACGAAGATTTTATTTTAATTCAAAATATTGCTTTTTTAGGAACAAATTATCTACGTGATAATAATATATTCTGGGGTGAAGCTGATAAACCCTACATTGAATATGATATTAATATTATTTATTCCGACGGGTATTAAAAATGAGTATATATAAAGGGGGTTTCATTTAATGTGAGTGAGTGATAATGGACTTTATGAGAAAAAGAAATCAGGAAGGATATTTGATTTATCATGAGATAACTCAATATAGTTTTTTGGAAGCTATTTATTTTTGGCAATTACTTGGTTGTGGGGAAAGTAAAGATGAACATAATAATTCAGTATATCTTCTATTAGTACAAATATCAGATTATGAAAGACGTGTAAAGTATACAATAATGTTGGAAGTAATGAAATCAAAAGATCCTGATATCGTAATTAATATACCCAATGATCAAGATTTTCCTGAAGACTGTTTTAACTTCCTTCATAGCCTTTGTAAACGCTGTCACTTACATGAAAGAACAATCTTCCCTTTAAAAAACAATCAAATTGCTATTTATTTAAAGGGCATAGATTATGATAGAAGAAGACATTGTTTTTCTTATGAATGTTTTAATGCTATTTTAGCAATATATTTTGATTTTAATATTTATAATGAAACTGTAAAATATAATTGTAAAAAATGTAAAGACCGTTGTGTATGTAATATGGATTATCCTATTTTCAATAGCGTTCATTTTAAAGAAATAAGATCAATTAATGTAATAGATTATTTCAAACAGGATAGTATTGGTTGTAATGAAATAATAGACGCATAAATATAATTTGTTAAATATTGTATTTTTATTTTTTTTTAAATTAATACATGAGAATTCTCTCTAGATTGTTTCTTGGTTTACGGTATACTAGACCCCCTTTTTGAAAATGGTTTTTGACTTTTGATGTTGCTTGTCTTGCTAATTTTTTTACCATTTTAATTCCTGTCGAAAAATCATTTATATATTGTTTTGTATTTTTTTTCCCCCCACGTTGTCTTTTTTTACCTTTAAAAATACCCCCACGTTGCCTTTTTTTTCCTTTAAATTCTCCCCCGCGATATATTCTATGACGATAATTCACCATTTTTTTTTATTTATGGTTGTTGTCTCTCCCAATAATTATCACCATAATCTGCGAAAATTTCTTCATGCGCTTTTATATGTTTTGTACTTTCTAAAAAAAATTTCTTATTAATTTGATTATAAACAAATTCGGAATTATTATTATATATAGAACCCCTTCCACCATTATTTGCATAACGAGCCGCAGCGTGAGTGGTTAAATACGCATCCACACAATTGTTTGCATCGTTACAAATACTATATGTGGCATTATTGTTTGCACCATATTTACGATCCAATTTGGCTTGAGTTGTTTTATAACCAGTATAATAAGAAATATTGCGATTGGATTTAAAAGGGGATTTCCACGCAAACAAACCCTCACCAGCATTGGGAATAGTTGATTTTTTGATACGTAAGTTATTTTGTTTTGCTAGATGAATCCAACATTTTATTGTTTTAGCTGTTCTTTTACGACATCTTTTTTCTTTAGTGTTTTACTTCTGCATTGGACAACGTTCCGTATACTTTGTATATTTTTATTATCTCGTTTTTTTCGTGGTAATTTATTTCTTGGCATTTTTTTTAAAAAATAGTTTTGATTCCTAAATAATCTTTATTTTCATGTTTCTCAATAAATTTCACCATACATTCCACTTTATATGTAATATCGTTTGGACAATTATAGATTTCTGTTTTTAATACGTTTAGTCTTTTTTTTTAAATCGTTGATGAAATAGGAATTATTTGTTCTTGTTCTTCTGTAAAATTAAATAAACATTTCTTTAAGAAGATAAGGTGTAAATAATATTGAAGTATCATTATCTTGAATTTCATAACCAATATAGGGTAAACCCTCGAGAGTGTTTAAATAAATTTCAATATGAATAATTACTGCCATTTTTTTATTGATTAGTTTTTTTGAACATGGGTGAATTCTTATCAAAAAAAGATAAACCTTTCATTTCGTTTACATGTATTAATATACGTGAATCTGATAATGTTACTATTGAAGGTGTTGACGGTAAAGAAGAAGAAAAAAAAGAAGAAAAAAAAGAAGAAAAAGGAACGTGTTTTTGTTTTAGAAAAAAAAAACATCCAAACATGAATCCTGATCAAAAAAAATTAAAATATAATCAAAAGGATATTGATGAATTAGTAAGTTTATTTAATAAGAAAAAAGAAAGTAGAAAAAATGTTAAGTTAGATGAATATTTTTCTGTTGAAAGAATAGGGGAAAATACGAAAGAAAAATTTAATGTCAAGGAACAGCATTTTTCTTTGAATGTTTCACGGGAAAAAACGACTAATTTTATTAATTTTATTCAATCGTTATCGTTAGTTTTTTCTTATTTAATTACCGTTGCACGTGCAAGTGTGAAAAGTGATAATGATTACGTCAGATTTATTTTTAGTAATGCTCCAAAAGTTTTTTTTCTACAGCCGTTTTGCGCGTGAAAGATATTGACATTAAATATTTCTTAAATATTTTTGAAAAACATATGCAAAGTAATAAAGAAACAATAGCTAATGGATGGAATAGTACGGTAATTATTCAAACTTTTCCCTCAGGAATAAGTACACATAAAAAAAAAAAGAAGTTTATTAAGAAAAAAAGCAATTTATAATAGTTTGAATAAGGGAAATGCTAGTGATAATGGTGGAGTTAAAAATAATAAGTATGTAAAAAAATATGACCGTAAATTTCGTACTGGTGTATTTTATATTCTTAGCAATGTGCTATATCGTACAGTTAAAGATTGTTGTTTTGCTTTAGCAATATTAGTAGGTTTATCGTTTTTAAAACAAGATGAAATATATGATAAAATGAAAAGAAATCCAAATAAAACCGTTGATGAATTATTTACGTGTGAAGAGATTCGAAATGTATATCGGGAATGTGGGATACCCGAGGGCAATGTTGATGCTACACAATTTATTTTTGTTTATAATAATTATTTAAAAAAACAGGGTGTTGATTTGTTAGTGTATGCTGACACGCATAACGATAATATAATTTATGATTCACGATGTAATAGTGAAGGTGATCTTATAAAATTGACTAATGAAATTGTATGTTTATGGTTAAATAATAACCATTATGATGTAGTTTTAAGGGGGTTCACTACAAAAAATAAATATTTTGGTGAATTTTTGAATTAGCCATAAATTAACTGGTTAACCATATTAGAATAGATAATTGAAAGAATTTTTTCGATTGCAAAGATAGAAATGTTGAAAATTCGTAAAATTCCAAGGCTGGACTGCATTTTCCGCCTTAGCAACTCCCGTAGCAACGTATATTTGGATACAAAAACTGCTTAATTTTCCATGTTGCGCACATTTTCTCCCGCACCACCTCTCCCTAAATGAAATGTTATTATATTTTAAAACATTAAGAGTGAATTGATTGGTGCGTGGGTAGTCATGTGACCGGTCTTCAGGCATATGTGATATTGTTTATTTTGGTTTATGTTAGCGAGAGAAGTTTTTCAACGGGCGGCCGCTTTTGATGGGAATCAAACTGCTTTTAATTTAGTAGGGCTAAGTTTCCACATTGCCGTGTTTCACAGTTGGCAATAACATCATTAAGACCAATGACCCGATCCCTGGTCCTGTAAAAGAATATACAGGATCCTCTGGCTTTGTTGCTAACGAGGGAGGCTGTGACGGTAGGAAACTGGTATCATCCGCCATTGTTGTTAAACATAAACACGACCCTAGAGCGGAAAGTGTAGAAGAAAAGATTTGTTTAAAACTTATAATAATGAGTTAAAGTGTGCAATCTCTCGCTTAGGGTGTATTTGGAGTTCCCTTTTCGACTTCCGGTTTTAGTTAGGTATTATTTACCCCCGTTGATAAAATCGGGCTACGGCTCATGTCATTTTTGGCTACGACTAGGCATAATGCTCTATATAGGTATTTTTTTCCCAGGTGATGCATACGGCATGTGTTTATGTATAATGAACTAGTACTGTGTATGTATACACTAATAACAATCCCCGTGCCACCAATTTGCGCGCCAATTCTTATGCCCTTCGACCTTCTTCTCCAATGTAAAACAACAACATGACGATATCAACAAGAACACTCGCAAAAACTATAAACAGTAAAATTCTAATCACTTCGTGACGATCAGTCCTTTGCTACACAAGTCGAAAGTTTTATAGATGAAATAAATATATTACGAAACCTATCCGTGTAATCGTAAACTACAACCGTGTGACATATCCAGTTATCGACTTCAACTTTTGAACTTGATTTTCTCTAATTCTGCAATTTGAGCTTTTTGACTTTACTCTGCAAAGGATATCTGGGTAAATATATGACCAAACTTGTTGAAACTTTCACAAATAGTTGTTATGGTGTTGTTTTATGTTCTGAACCTCGAAAATTTTAATAATTTATTTTTGTGTGGTTGTGAATGGAATAATTTGTGCTGACGTCACAAGTAATGAAGTCATTATTAAAGAAAAAATATTTTTTTCTTGTTAGAAACACAATTTTATTAAGATTTTTGAGCTTCAGAACAAAAAGGTATATCTGTAGATAATTTTAAGCCTTTTTCTGAGAATGTACGAACTTTGGTTCTTGAGATATCCTTTGCACAAAATAGGTAACTTTTTCGCTGTTGGCGGTCCGTTACTTGGTTACCATGGCAACAACATATTAATGAAAAGTGTTACTAGCATCAGTCTTATGATATCTCTCTAATGGTACAAAAACAATTTAGCCCAAAACAAAATATAAAATTTTAAAATTTCACCACCTTAAAAAGACCACCTTAAGTATAAAGGAATTTTCTAAACTTAGATCGGGTTCTTTTTGTGTTAAATGTATGAGTTATTTTACACGGCATGAATATATCGATAATCACCTATGTAGAAGTAACTTAACGTGTTTGCGATGCTATAAATATCCGAATAAATGTAATGATAAAAATAATAAAATTATATGTAGTAATTGTCATATAATTTTTTATGATGAAAATTGTTTTTCAAATCATTTAACGAATAAAATTTTTAAACCTTCTCAAACTAATTACGCTCGTTTAACACCATGTCAATATTATTTTTTTTGTAAGACCTGTTACAAAATTTGTCCTCGATTCTTTTTCATTTTACATAATAAAACAGTTAAACATGACTGTACTAAACGATTTTGTTTTCATTGTGATAAATATATGAATCAATCTCATTATTGTTACATGAAACCCCTTTCATTTAAATATAATAAAAAAGAAAAAGAACCTACTATATATTTTTTTGATTTTGAAACAAAAGTAAATAAAACTAATTTGCTCGTTCCTTTTTATTGCATTGTTCAAAAAGTGTGTAAAAAATGTCAATATATTGATTTTAAAAAAACAACAATTATCAACAGTGAAGATGAAATAAATATAGATAAGACTATTGAAAAAGTTAGTTGTTGTGGGCATAGACAATTTATTTTTGATAACAATGTTATTGAAACTTTATGTGATTTTATGTTTGAACAAAAAAATTCTGTTTGGATAGCTCATAACGGAGGTAGATTTGATACTATTTTTATTTTAAAATATTTTTTAGAAATAAAAAACATATTACCCGAGACTATAATGAATGGAACTAAAGTAATGAGTTTAATATTTAAAGAACAAAATATTAGAATACTAGATAGTTATTTGTTTTTAAGTATGAAATTAGCTGATATTCCAAAAGCAATGGGTCTCACAGGAGTAAGCAAGGGTTTTCACCCATATAAATTTGATAATTTAGATTATGAGGGTGAAGTTGTAGATGAAAAATATTTCGATACGGAACATATGGATAAAGATACGTATAATGATTTTGTAAAATGGTATTTTGAAAAACAGAAAGAGAAATATATATTTCGAAATGAAATTTATTATTATTGTTGTAGTGATGTAAATATTTTGAGACAATGTTGTGTTAAATTTTCTTCATTGATAGAAGAAATAGGTCATATAGCTATTTTTATGAAAATAATTGTATCACGATCGCTAGTTCGGCATTGAAACTGTTTCGATTAAATTGTTTAAAAAAAAATTGTGTAGGAATTATTCCTGCTTTGGGGTATAGGGGAAATGTCCCTCAAAGCCTAATTGCTATTGATTGGTTGAACAAAATTAATAGAAAAATAGGCGGGAGATTAGAATATATATGTTCACAAAATGGAGAAAAAAATATTCTCGGACGGTTTGTCGATGGATTTTGTGATGATACAATATATCAATTTCATGGGTATTTTTATCATGGGTGTCCAAAATGTTTTGATCCCTATACATTATTTTCTTATCAATGAAAAATTTAATTATTTATATGCCGCTACACAACGTTTTTCATTTGAAATAAAAAATGCAGGTTACAAACTAATTGAGATGTGGGAATGTGATTATTTACAAGAAACAAAATATACGCAGAAACAACTAGTTGAAAAGAAAATAAATAATTATCAGTATATTCCCTTAGCACCGCGGGATGCTTTATTAGGGAAGAACTTCGCCCGTATGGTTGTTTAAAGAAACAAAACCCAATGAAAAAATAAGTTATGTAGATTTTACATCGTTATATCCCAGTGTACAAAAATGTTTTAACTTTCCCGTTGGACATCCTATTATTTATCTTGGAAAAGATTGTTGTAAAATAAAAATCGAGAACGTATATGGTTTAATAAAATGTAGTATTTTAGCTCCGCAAAATATTTTCTTTGGTGTTTTACCCGTTAGAATAGAGGGAAAATTATTATTTCCTTTATGTTATAAATGTGGTGTGGATAAAACTGATAAATGTGAACATAGTGAAAGTGAACGATATTTACAGGGTACTTGGACAAGTATTGAGATTAATGTTGCTATAGATAAGGGATATAAAATAATAGCTCTTTACGAAATATATCATTTTGAACGTCAAGAAAAAATTTTTTTCGCAATATGTAAATCTATTTTTAAAAATTAAACAAGAATCTTCAGGATTACCTACAGATTGTTTGAATGCTGATGGTAGTAAAAATGATATTAAAATAACACAATATTGTAATGATTATTTTAAAAATGAAAATGTTTATTTAGATAAAGAAAAAATAGAAAAAAAAAATCCCGGATTAAGAACAATTGCAAAAACATTTTTAAATTCATTATGGGGAAAATTTGCTCAAAACGAAAACAATACACAAGTGTGTTTTTTAAATGATTATGAAGATTTGTTAAATATAGCCAATGATAAAAGTAAAAAATTAACATCTATGGATTTTATAAACGAATCATTATTACGGTGCACATATGAAAAAATTGACGATGCAATATCACCGTTAAAAACGGGAAATATAATTATCGCATGTTTTGTCGCTGCATATGCACGTTTAAAATTATATGAAATAATAGATAAATTAAATGATCGCGTTTTATATTTTGATACAGATTCTGTTATTTATATATCTAATGAAACTAATTATACAGATATTAAAACGGGTAATTATTTAGGAGATTTAACGAATGAATTAAATGAAAATGAATGGATAACAAATTTGTGTTCAACAGGTCCAAAATGTTATTCCTATATCACTAATTTAAATCAAGAATGTATTCATGTCAAAGGATTTTCTTTAAAAAATAAAACAATAAAAGATAAATTGAATTTTTCGTCTTTAACAAAATGTGTTAAAAATCAAGGTCAAATCATTGAAATTAAATATCAAAATAAAATATGTAAAGATAAACTTAATCATATTTTTATTGATGATGAAATAAAAAATTTTTCATTTACATTTAATAAACGTATTGTTAAAAATAGTTTTATTACATTTCCGTATGGTTTTTTAGATAACTGAACTGAACAATGTATCATTACCATTTCAACACCCTTTTATGTTAACGTTATGTGGTCCTAGTCAAAGTGGAAAAACATATTGGATATTACAATTATTGAAAAATATTAACACAATGATTACTCCGTCAATTGTTAAAATTGTTTATTTATATTCAATTTATCAACCTCTATATGCAGAAATGGAAAATGTTCTTGCTGAAAAAACAGATATTATTGTTGAATTTATTGATTGTCAAAAGGGTATTCCCCGCATTACCGATATACAAACGAATACCAATGAGAATACTTTAATAATATTAGATGATCTCATGTTAGTTGCAACATCATCAAAAGAAAATCTTGATAGAATAGATAATATTGCAACTCAAGATGTCCATCATCGTAATATTAGTGTTATTTTTACTTGTCAAAATTTAACATATGGTAATGGCAAATTACGAAATTAACGTGTCAATAGTCAATATTATGTTATGTTTAAAAATTTAAGTGATTATAAAAATATGTATACCATTTGTGATAATAAAAAAATAAATAGAAATAGATTTAATAAAGTATTAAGTGAAATAAATGAGCAACCCTATGGTCATTTGATATTTGATAATTGTAGAAAGGGTTATGAAAATTGTAGAATTAGAACCAATATATTTCCACATGAATCAACGATAATCTATGATTTGTAAATAAAAGTAAAAATAAAAATGATTTTTTCAAAAAAATAAACAAAGTTGTTGAAAATTGTTTTTTTTAAAAAGTATATATATAGTATAGGATGTATTTGTGCATGAATTTTTTTTTTAAAAAAATGGCAAGAAGAAGATATAGAAGCAGGAGGGGGATTATCCCTAGAAAAAAGAAACAAAAAGGGGGTAGTGTTCTAGATATTTTTGGACCTTTAGGATCGTTAGTTGGAAATCAATTTGGATTTGGTAATCGAAAAAGAAAAAGAAAACAAAAAGGGGGTATTCGAAAAAGAAAACAAAAAGGGGGGTTTGGTGGTTACTGGGGTAACGCGGTCCGACATTCCCTAGGGGGGTAAAAATATAAAAGCATGTCAACTATATTTTTAACTATATATTTTTAAAAAACATTATAAGAAAAAGATATGGAAGGAGTGTTACTCTTAGAAAAAATATAATCACTGTAAATAAGTTAATTTTTTGTTTAATTAAAAATTGGCATTATTAAAACTACAACATGACTGATTGTTATTATTCTTATTACAATCTTTTTTACATTTCTTATTATAAATTCTTACTATTATATCTCCTAAAATTGTTTCTATTTTGTTTTTTAATTTAATATCATTTTTTATTTTTTTACGTTCATTTTTAAATATTTTTTGTTTATTGTTATTTTCGATGTCATTACGACATTTATTGTATAAATATAATAAACTCCAATTTCCACATACGGTAGTATTTTTGGATTGTAAGGTTTTACTTTGGACATGATGAAATTTTAATCCCATTTTTACACTATAATCATACCAATATTTACGTTTATAAAATGATACATTTTTGGCAAAACTATCAAAAAAATACATATTTTCTTTATCCACCCATATAGCAACCCAATGTTGTCCACTTTGATCTGCTTCGTCCGTATTCCAAATCCAACAGGAGGGATAAACAATTTTCTTAGGAAAATTTTTGCAGGAAATGTTCCCAAATAATATTGATTTAAAAATTTATTGATTTTAACAATTTTATTAATTTCATTTGTAAATAAAAATTTGGTTAAAAAACAATGTAACTTCATCATTTGTCTATTCTTCGCCATTTTCGTCGCTCTGTATATTGTGTAGTCGTGCGTTGTGGCGTTGGTATTCGTGTGGGAAGCAGTGAGGGTATTAACGAACCCTCACCATCAATAGAAGAAGATTCAGAAGTCTTTTTATCCAATGATAAATATCGTTGTCGTAATTTTATATTTCGTATATAATGGGCAGGCATATGTAATTTTTTCAATTCTTTTAACGCAAGTAACTGTTTATTTTGTGGAAGATTGTACATGTTTTGTACGCGGACATTATGGGTTAAATCGTATATTAAATCATGATGATTTATTTTTATTTCATTTATTTTTATTACATCTCTATCTTTAATTTTAATTTTTTTCTTTTCAAGAAATTCTTTTATAAAATTTGCACTTGTTTCAGTTGGTGTTTTCTTTTTCTCAGGTGGTGGATTAGCATCATTAACATCTTCTTCTTCTTCTTCTGTATTATTTTTTCTTTTCATCTTTTGTTGTTTTTTTAAAAATCTAACCATATTTTCACTAGTACGTTGATTATTATCAATTTTCATTTCTTTTTTCATTATGTTTTTACTTTTCAATAAGTTCAAATTCATTTTTTTTGTTAATTCCTTGCAATAATCGTTCATTTTCAAGATCATTTTTGAGTAAATCTAAAATTTCATTTAATTTACTCGGATTAACTAATTGCATTTTATTTACTTCTGTCATTTTTTTTTATCTGTTGGTAAAGTAATTTGTATGCTTTTTGATATATGTTGATTATTCGAAAATCCTGAGATAATAAAATTTTTAAATCCTTTTCTTTTATTTTGTTCTTTACAAACTTATTTAAAATATATTTATTATCAGGGGAAACTTGGATAGAAATTTTTTTATTTAAAATATTTTTAGAAATGAATTGTAATTTATTAATTAATTGAGTGTTTAATAATGAATTTTTTTTATCAATATCTGCTTTAAGATATTTTTTTAACGATGGTAAAAAATTGGGTTTTTTTTTCAATGGTCTTTTTCTTTATTTTATTTATTTTAACTAATGTTTCTAAAAGCTTTAAATCATCTTCACAACTTGATGAAGACGAAGACAATGAACTTTCATCGACCATTTCATCATTAGTATCATTGCTAACAACATCACTATCATTTTCACTTCCCTCTCCAACACTGCTTTCATCACTTGAATCATCTATTTTTTTTAATTCATCATCATTTTTCTTTTCTCCATTATCTTTTTTTATACCATTATTTTCTTCATTCATTTTTTTAAGCATAAGCTGATATTGGTGGAAATACAAGAATATGTTCACGATTTAAGGGTATATGATTAATAACTTTTTTTTTTGTGTTTTGCTTTATTTTATTCTATTCTTTCGCGTAATTTGTTTTGTTTTCTTCATTTTTTTAATCCTTTTGTAACAAATGTTGAAAGTTAAATGTCGTGTAATAATCTTGCAGGGGTATTTATTCCTACTTTAATTTCATTTCGAAATTCACCAATAAAAATTAATGCTCCTGCTTCTGTATTTTGAGAAAAATGAAAATCAACATTAACATTTCCCGACGGTTTTATAGGTAATACTGCAAGATGAGAGTCTCTATTATCTGTTAAATCAAATGCTAACATACAATAGCCGTTTACAAATTCAGTATAAATCATAGGCATTTCTGAATAATCCCGATTTAATACCCTTCGTAATTTTGTATAAGCTTCAGCATGATTTTCTATTCTTCCAACAACAGCATTATTGACCGTAACTTCCACATTATCATAATTGGGCCATGTGTAATTATAAATATTAGTAACATATGAAACCATTCCAATTCGCCAAAGGTGAAAATAATATAAAAAGACGTGTAGGAATGCTACCATTAAATATATCAATGACTTGATGCGATCTTCGCCCACCAATTACTGTTTCGGTAATACATCGCGCAATAGTTGTATAATATTTTGTTTCTTTATGATGAGTTAGCATTTCAGCATTAATTGCAGCAGCTAATTGATTTTTGGGTTTAAATATAGGCACTTTTATTTTAAAATCTTCAAGGGAAACTGTAGTTGTAGCAATGGGCATATTAGCGTGATCTGCACCCATCATTATAATTGAATTTAATGTCCGTGTTAAACGTAATTCAATTTTATATATAGTTGGAAGATATACTTCACTCCCACCTTCACAAAATAATGAACAATCCACATCATCTATCAATGTCTGAGATTGATTTTGAAATGCCGCTACTCTTTTTCTTCCACCAAGATTTACGACAGCTGCATTATCAGCAAACCCCACGATACTATTCATATTAGAATGTGTGTCAAAATGTGCTAAATTAATGTCTTTAGAATCCTTATAACCGGACGGCGTTTCACGTGTGAAAAATAGTGCCATTGATGTTATATGTGCAAAGTTATCGGATGGAGTAATTAAATTTTCATTTACTTTTAATTCTTTTGTTTTCCATAGTGTACGAAGGGGTAACGGTGTTATTGCAAATGGTGCAGCTGCCGGAGCTATTATTACTCCAGCAGCATTTCTAATTGATACTGTAGCCATTATTTTAGCATCACTTGTTTTCATTAATCCGACCGAATTTCCATGTCTTGTGAACGTATATACTGACGAAGTAGAATCACTAGGCGTAGCAATAATTTCACTTTCACGACATTCAACAAACGTATCGTTATAGGGTGATGAAGTAAAAAATTGTAAAGGTTCACTAAATAATATGTCATGTTTTTCTACTTCTTCAATTATTTTATTACTCATTTTTTTTTATCAGTTTTTTTTAAACATTAATTTTAAGAATATTCGATAGTGTTCCCAACACTTGAGGAAGAAACATACCCAATGCCAACGCTCCACCAAAGCCTCCTTTTTGTATTTTTTTTCTACGTTTTCTTACTCCTCTTTTGTTTTTTCTTTTTTTTATATAATGAAATTTTTTTCGTGTCATTTTTTTACAAAAAAAACCCTCTTAAAAACATCAAAAGACAATTGTGATTTTTTTATAAAAATATATTTTTATTTATACATTTTTTTTATTTATATTTTATCTATTTTGTAAAAATCGTATTACATTTGAATCTATTTTTTTTTCTTTTCTTATTTGGTGAAGAATAATTATCTAAATTTAAAGTTGGAGGTAATCCCACTCCATCGTTTAATAAAATTTCTTTCTTAGTAGGATTTTGTTTATTTTTTCTTTTTACAATAAAAAACGATGATGAATATTTTTTTCCATGATTACTACCATTTAACAAAGCAGTATAATCTTCCTCAGTAAGTTCATTTTTTTTTTCAGCCATTATTTTGTTGGTCTTCAAATAAATTTATATATATATGAATTTGTTCTCCCTTTAGAGGTGGTTCGTTCTCATAGATAATAAAAAACTGAAGTGATTGTTTAGCATCTTTTTCACTCATAAATAAAAAATAGGGAAAATGTTTTTTTTCCTCATTTAATGAAACATGAGGATTTTTTTCATCAATATGAAATAATTATTTTTGATTAAATAAAAAACATTGTTTTGAACCAGCAATAACTGTAGATGAAGCAACTGAAATTAATCCCTTATTTGTTTTTTTCGAATCTTGTATAGAGGTGAAATCAATTTTTCTTGCACAAACAAGTCGAAATGAATTTTTTATATTTTTATAATTAACTGAATTTAAATTCCATAAAAAACTTTTCCCACTATTTACTAATTTGTAAAGAGAAAAAGGATATACTAAAATATATTGGATAATTTCCATAATACCATTTTTTTCTTCAAGAGCTATTAAAAGCATTATGATGTATGTACTAAACAATCAATACTTAGTGATCCCGAATCAAAAGGAACTAAATTTCCTTGAATATCTTTAACTTTAATATGGATTTCTCTTATAATATCTTTTTTAAATTTTCTCAATGCTTTCGAAGGATTATAACAAACTAGTTGTCCATTTCCACCACTACCTTGTTTTGTCCATTGAATGGGAACTGTTGTTAACAATTCAGCACAACTATCTCCAACTAACCCCAATTCTATGTCATCACAATATATAAACATTTTATTTAAACCATCGGATATATCAGGCAAGTAATCAAAATGTTTTGAAATAAAAGTATAGGGTATGGGAGTATCTTTTTTTACTTCAAACAAGAGGGGTACGATACTAAGATCGTTTTTATTTTTTAAACCAAGCATAAAAGCTAATTTTCGCGAAAATAATAAATTAACACTAATATCAAAAGAAGCCAATTGATCACCGTTTTTTTCATACTCACTCGAGGTAGATAGTCGAAATTCATTCACACTACCCCCGTCTGCAGCGATACTACCCGTTTCATATATCCAATACTCCGTTTGAATTTTAACATTAACGATTACTTTACCGTTTATTCCAATTGTAAAAAACATCTCAAATCCCTCTAAGATATTATTTAAGAATTTAATTAATGAGGATAAATCATAAATTCCCTCGGGTATAATAATTTTATCCGATGTATAGTCGAGATTGGTAAAATATTGTATACGTATAAAATTCTTATAGTTTATAGTAAATGAAAAAAAACATTCTTCCCCTACAACATTTTTAGTTGTTTGAGGATAACACACTTGTAAAACTTCTAAAAAACAGTCATTATTCATAGCATCAATAGGTTGTGAAATTTTCATTACAAAATTATTAATCAAATTCTTTTGAAGGCCTTTTGATTTCGTATTGCTGCTAATGTGTAAATTCATTTTTTTTTTAAAACTTGTAATTCAGGACGATAAAAAATTCCTTTAATTTCTTCACGTTGTTCGTCTTCTAATTGATACGTAACAGGATCGGTGATATATAATTTTTTAATAAAAAAAATTTCATTGGTCCATCTTCGAAGGCTACTTTTTTCAAAAATATTATTTTTTGCTCGTACAATACGTACACGTGTTCCTTCCTGTACTAAATCTTCCGTAGGAATGGGATAATTTAAATGATCACGTAATATTTTATATTTTACTTTACGTATTTTTCGTTTTTTTTCTTCACGATAAATTTCAAAAGGTGTTGCACCAGCTAATGCTTTATGAGGTGAATTATTATAACGGTTAACAATAAGGGGTAAATACTGTATATAATTAAATTCTCCAGTCATTGTTAAAACACGACGAACCATTGTTTTTAAAGTTCCAATAACACGTTCCACATGTGATGCCTTTATTTCTCTATTATACGTATGAAATACTGAAAAATTATACTTTTTACTTAATTTCGTGCGTATATCTTGAAATTCAGTTCCTTCATCACTTTGAATTTTAAGAGGAGCTATTCCTTCTTCAATAAGAATAGTTTCAAATTTATTTTTTACATTATTAGACGTTTTCTTTTTTATTAACTTTACCCAACAAAATCTTGAAAAAATATCAATACACACCAGCCAATAACGATATTGATTATTATATCGAGCTAAATCTTTATTTTCAGCTAAATCAATTTCCCATTGTTCATTATTATTATTAACAGAATATTTCAACCGTCTATATATTTTTTTATTACTACTATGTAATCTATAATTAGAATAATCATCATCCGTTAATGTCTCTCCCTTTAATAATCTTGAAGCTTTTTCAATAAAGTCGGGGGAAAACTTGGATTTCTTCTTATGTTTATTCATTTCTGTAAAAATAAATTTTTATATAATATTTCAAATTCAGCAAGTAGTTCTTGATCACGTAATAATCCTATTACATCAAAATTTATTTTTTTACATAACAACGCTTCTTTTATAGTTTCACCATAATAACATAATGTATCTGTTACATTTTTTTCACTTTTAAAACAATAAAAAAAAATTTCTGAAATTACAGTTTTACAAAATGAAAAAGGTTTTTTTTCATTTAATAATAAACACACCTCATCATCATCATCGTCATCGTCAATTTCCACTTTTATTTTCTTATGTGTTATTTCATCATCAACATCGTCAGCATCAGAGGAAAACGGTTTCTTTTTTTACCTCCTCCTCGTTTGTTGGTTGTCGTCAATTGGGATTTCTGATTTGTGGCATGATTATAATTTCTTAAACCAATAATATATTCAGACAAGGAATCTTTCTTTTTTATATGGAAACTACCCCACTCATCAATCCATGAAATTTCAGGAGTAGTAGTAGCGCTTGTTGCTTGTGGGCTGTGATTTGTTGATGTTTTTGGTGTTGGATCATCGTCAAATACCATATCCTCATCGGGTATTGCATTATCTTGATGTTGATGACAAATTTCAAGACCATTCCACTTGTCTGTACGAACTATCATACGACATGATTCCCTTTTCCAATTTTCATATTCACACACTACGACAAAGATATTTTGCCCCAACACTGCTCGCTGAGTGTTAATCTTGTTAAGAACATTTAATAATGCAGGAACATGTTCGGCTTTCACATCAACATATGCATTCAGGGTAAATTTATCACATGTTTTACTTGTTGGATAAGCTTTTGCTAGTATAGCATCACCATTGATTTTTTTTTGTGCTATTATTTTTACTGACAAATCTGTATAAGATTGCAATTTAAATTGATTACTAAGATGAAATCCCTGATAATATTCTTTGTTGGTCATCATGATTGAATAATGATTTTTGATGCAATGCGTCGCTCCTTTATACCCGCGTTATAACGAGTATTTTTTTTTTAAAAATGCTTTTTTTAACAAATGTATAAAAAATAAGCAATCAAAACACTTTTTATTCAAACAAAAAAAATGTATTGTGCAAGATGCAGCAATTATGTGGATTCTATTGGTGATTTTGTGTACATTATACATGTCATGAATGCCATGTCAATGACCATTATTGCAAATTTTGTACAAGAAATTACACAAGAATTATTTATAGTAGAATAATTGAGCAATGTGTCTGTGATAGTAGAATAGAAAGATGGAAAACAAATCAATATTCAAAAATAAAATAATTTTTTTATTACACCAATAAATTGTATAATTGATTTATATTACAAATTTTTATATCAAACAAACTCATGTGTTTTCTTTGCATTTTCCCTAAAATTTTACATAACTGTTTATGTTGTTTTTTTGTTTTTACTTTACATTCTATTTTATTTTCTAAAAAAGCAATAAGCGCTTTCCCTATTCTACCATTACCATCAGAAAAAGGATGAATAGTTTCAAAAATAATATATATCAATACTGATATATTTTTTTTTAAATAATTTTTTACATAAAATTCATCTAAATGTTGCATATATAGTTCAATATCAAGAGGGTCAATACCCTCATGAAACCCTACATATCTTTTTTTTTTACTGTATTTTCCAGCATTCATTAAATGTTGCATTGATATTTCATGAATAGCTTTAGAACATTCGCTTATTTTCCATTTTTGATTGATTTTTTCCATATAAAATTTTCGAATGGCAAAACAAAAATTTGCACATTTCATCCAAAACTCTTGGTCATTTTCTTCGTCTTCTTCCATACGTATAACATCATAAGCAAACACTTTAAATTGTATACACTTTTTTAATTCCATTTTTTTTTTTTACATACACTTTTGTTCCCCAATACTTATATAAAAATTATCCCAATTGACATTTGAACTCTCATCGTCTTCGATATTCATGAAAAGAATATCATCATCATACAAAGAAACTAATTTATAGTCCAATGCTAGTTCGATATAGTTTCTTATCAAAGTAACTAAACTTGTTTCTTCTTCATTCGTCATATATATCCATGCAAATTCTTGCGCCTTATATGTAAATATATAAACATTATCACTACTACCCTCGATAACCTCCACGGGTAATGCTGCGTGATTTTCCAATGTATTATCGGTTATTTTTTCATTTGTCAAATTAAAAACACTTAATTTCAGAGGATCAAAACCAAAAAAATCACTTTTTCCTTACAATTTTTATACCGACATTCATGAAAGTTTACTTTACCTTTTCTAGCTCTATATACAAAATTCCAAAAATCATATTTAATCTTTCTTGTAAGGTCGTATTTATTTTTTTGTCTATATAAAAACCTTCCAATCGGATTATGTTTATGACAATAAAATATAAAACATGATGTGAGCATCATAATTTCATGAGATGATCCTGAATTAAAATAAAAATAAGAATTAAAAACTGAAGGTGCTACCATAAACAAATAAATACTTAAAAAAAGATAAAAATCACCTAACCCATTGTATATCTTTTTAAATTTGTTTATTAAACTGCCTTTTCCAAAACCGTCAACTGAATAAGATAAAAAATTTCTTTTATGTTTTGGATTTTGTAAAAACCTGTATAATGATACTTGTCATCGGATTGCCGTGGAAACAAATCTATTTCGTAGGGAAGAAATATAAATATTTCATCTACACAATCAGGGGATGAAAAAAAACTACAGCATAACCGTAGATCTTCAACTAATATAATTCGTGATGGTTGTAATGATGATCGTCTCAATTCATATTTACTTTGACGTGTTTTTAAATTAGGTACCATATGATAATAGGCATGTTCTTTTAGAATAAAATGGGATTCCACACCATTGATTCCATTTATTTTTCGCATGTAAAGTTTAGAGAGGGGTGTAGTGGTGCTTTCCTCAAATGTTGTTGTAGCATCAGCAATAATCGGGCAGGTAATATATTTTCCAGAATAAAAATCCAATAATCCACATAGCCAATATAAAAAACCAATTTCCCCTTGGTTCATTTCTTGAAAATAAGGAATAACTCTTAATAGTTGCTCAATCATAATGAATGTATCTCTCAAAGACAAAAAAATTTCACTCTTTATATAACGCATTAATTCAAATATTTAATTCATTTAAAATATTACATAAATTCCAACAACAATCTACAACAACAAGCGTTTGTAACATATCTTTATCAAATCCTACCCTCTCATCCATTATTATTACAATATAATTTTCATTACTTGTACCATAAATCACATTAAGAATCGATAATATATTTTCATCTTTAATAAGAATTAAATAAACCCCTTGTCCATCATAATTTTCTCGTAACTGATAGTTCATTAATCTTAAGCTTGAATCCCCACATTGTTCATACAAAAATTTTTTTGAATAACATGGAATATTATTTAAACTATCAAAACAATTAATAGTAGAAATTAACGAGGGTTTTCTCGGTTCTCTATCGATAAAAACAACATGTTCACCCATTAACTGATCATAAAACATCATATTAAAAATATGACTATCTAATAAAAAACTATAAAATCTTTTTCCACCATGTTTTTCCCGAAACAAAGAATGTTCATTTTTATCTTCTACAAATATTAGAAAGTATTCATAATCATAATCAGCACAAGGAAACTGCCAAGGAAACTTTCTCCATTCCAAAAAATAAAACATGGAATTTCGCGTTTTTTCAATATCAAACAATTCTCGGGGTAATTGTAGTAGATCAGGATAAATAATATCGTCAAAATCCTTTCCACTAACAGCCATCTTTTTAACGGCTGTAACACAATTTTGACAAATACGCTCTCATTCTACCCCCACGTTTTTTATCTTTATTATGTTTCCTCTTTGGATGAACAATACACACGTTGGCATCATTAAATTGACATCTTTTTTTTCTATTTTTATGAACAGGACACTTCTCTCCGCGAAGACACCTTCCACAGGGATATTTTGTATAATATATTATATCTATTTGTTCGTCTTTTATCTCAACCATTTTTGTTAAAACACAATGTTTTTTTTCCCCCATTTATGTCCTTTCATATAATTTTTTTCTAAAAAATTTTTTTGACCTTTTTTTGTTTTTTTTTATCTTAGAATATCGTCTTATGCCTTTTCTTTTTTTTTTGGTTGTTCGTATACATTGTTTACACTTAGATTTCATTTTTTAATTTTTTTTATTTATTGCATATCTATATATATATATGTGTTTCTATCTTCAATTTTTTATACCTAATAATTTTTTTCAAAAATATTATATAAGCAGGGTCTTTAAACTGCATTCCATAAATTAACAAAAACCAGGGTAATGACTTCACAAGAACATGTACCCTATCGTGATTGCAGAGAACATAATGGAAACAGATATCTATACATCACAATGGCAGCACTCCCCACCACTACTCCTACATCTGATGAATTTACGGAATACTTTGATGATGAAGATGATTTTTTTCCAAGTCGTTTTCTACAAGAACAATTTCCAAACTATACCTATGTGATACAGAAATGTTCGGATGCCAAAATTTGTCATTGCATTGGGGAAAGCAAATCATTACCTCCTCAATGTTATTATCTAACCCTAGATGTTATTGGTTTAGAAAATGATGACGGTCCATATCTGGGAATATTAATAAACACTATTATTGACTATGATGCTTCACATCTTTTACACACAGAAATTAAACTAATAGTTGATTCTAAAAATCTCATTAATGTTGAAACATGTAAAAAATAAAAGTAATAAAACATTTTTAACAAAAAACTCGTCTGTTTTTTTTGTTTTTCACAAAAACCCATATATATAAAGGGTCACCAATTCATTTAATCCTATATTTTTCTGATAATAAAAGAGAAACAAAATGTCATCACATTTATTTTATTTTTGTATGGAATATAAAGGTACAAGATATTACGACGATGCTCTTACTCGCTTTTTTTCAAGTGAATTTCTTCATAAAAACTATCCTAACTATACGTATTTGATCGGGGATTGCAAACCTGCTACAAAATGTGATAAATGTGTTCAATTAGACATACAGAACCCCAACCAAATCTATCAACTAATCCTGAAAGTTATTACAGGAGGATCTGGAATATCCATAAAAACACTTATTGAGCATAATGCTATTCATCTTTTATCTAAAAAGATTATACTTATAAAGGGTAAATCTTCAATAATTCCATGTCTCGTTACTTCTCCAAATGAATCAATTTAAAAAAATGTAAAAAATAACTATATCAAATAATTTTTTTTTTGGTTCATCCCATAATATATATATAAGGTATTTAATATAAAAAAACTTTATCATTACTGTGAATAAAATATGGCCGTATTATTTTATTATAGTCATTGCGTTAATACTATAACCTTTATGGATCAAACCACAAATACTTTACAACGCTATTTTTCATGTAAATATCTTCAACAAGATTATCCTGAATATATATATTTTGTCGCCGATTGCAAACCTGTTACAATATGTAATACATACAAATGTAAAATAATAAAAAACTATGGTGTGAATCGACAACCTTATGAAGTAACCCTGAAAATTCTCAATTATGGTGCTGGACGAACAATAAAAATATTCTCGGAAAAAGAAGAAATTTATCATCTTTTGAATAAAAATATTAAGATAAAAAAAACTGTCGAGGACATATTAATTTTTTCTCTTGTATAAATTTTATTTTTTATAATAAAAATAATTCATGTGAATCATTATTTTTACAGGGATTCTTTCTTTAATAACAGTTTTTTCATTTTGTTTTTTTGTCGATTCTGGTTCTTATAATCTGCTAATTTACGGCTTCTTTCGCTAGTCCATAGTTTTCCTAATTTATCCTGACGCTTTCCATATTGATATAACGTGGCCAGGTCGTATATTCTATCTTTACGATGGTAGAAATCATCTGGATAAGAACGAATTATTTCTCCCCCATATGGAAGCCAATCAAAAATATCATCTCTAACATCTTTGAGATAAACAACCCCTTGTACATAGCTCATTTCTTTATCTTTTACAATTTCACGACTACATTCAAAAAACGATATTTCATTTAATTTAAGACAATTCCGTGGAGTATGCATTTCGCTCGCTGCCTCTAACATTTTTTCGCCATTTTCTTGATTACGCAATTGAAAGCTCCAAATCTTTCGCGGAGGTATATACCCCATCCTCAAATAAAAAATAACTGTACATTTTTTTTATGATATCGCTTTTTATACCCTAGTTTTTGTTTTTTACAAATGAAATTTTTTTTCCCAAAATCGTATAAATAAACTTAAGAAACTGTTTTTTTTTTTCATTGAATAATCATGGAGTTGCGCTCACACGTTGATTTTGGGGAAGGTGCATCTTATGGATATCTCGAATATTATTATCATGATGAACCCATACAATTAATAAAATACGAACTGAAGCTTCCTCCATTTGTTTCATGTGGATATTATTTATATCTGACGGATCATAAAGAGCGTAAACATTTCAAACTGTTTATGCGTGGAACAAAAAAATTATATGTTCTCTTACCGACATTGCAAGGAAAAGATATTTTTATTAAAGATGATACTGTGGAATTAGCTGATCCTTTAGTAATCCCTTCTCGAAAGAGAATCAGTAATAGAGGGGAAAAAATGTTTATCTCTTTGTAAAAAATATTGAAATGTAAAAAATACGTTTTTGAAAAATAAAAAACATCAATTATCTATAATAACACTTTCATCTTCAATAAAATACCTATACATTTTTTATACGTTTAGTTTTTTTTACAAATGACACAAAAAATTTCCCAAAAAAACATTCATATAAATAAGGGTAAGAAACTTTTTTTTTTTTCATTGAATAATCATGCGGCTGCGATCAACAAACATTAATGAATCTTATAGATATCTGGCATATTATTATCATGATGAACCCATACAATTAATAAAATACGAGCTGAAGGATCCTCCATTTATTGTATGTGGCTATTATATATATCTGATGACTCGTAAAGACCGTATACATTACAAAGTGTTTATGTCTGGAACAAAACATTTATATGATGTCTTACCAACATTGACAGGAAAATATATATTTCTTAAAAATCATAGTGTGGAATTAGCTGATCCTTTAGTAATCCCTTGTCGAAAGAAATAATGTAATATAATAATAATGTAATACGTTTTGAAATAAAAAACACTTTTTTATTTAAAAAAAAAAAACATCAATTATATATATAACACTCCGTCATGCTTTTAACAAATTTTCCAATATTGTCTGATTGGTCTATTTGCGTATAGGTATATACGTACTGGCGACCATCGACAGGTAGTTCACATAGGAATAATAGTTTATAATAACAAGTGTTAACACAACATTTATTGCGTAATATAGGAACTTTTTCACATTTGACTAACACCATTTCAATATCCTCTAACGTTCCATAAAATTCATCATTTCTACAAAAGAAAGGGGCATCTTGATTCACTGCTGCTGTTTTTCTTTGTGTAAAATATGTTCCATCTTTCGCAAATAAAAAAATGTGATACTTCATTTTTTTCTCTCAACTCTTTCTTTACAACGAAATTCGGTTTTAAAAATCAAAACACTCTTTCCAAAACAAGTCTATCGGTGTTATTTTTTAAAGTATATATATAGTATGGGGTGTGTATATTATGTATGACTTTTTTTTTTATTTTTAAAAAAAACATCCATTATCCCTTTTTTTTAAATACCATAACTAAGAAATATCAGTCATTCGGCCATAAGATGCGTTGAGGTAAGAGCTCCGTGACGGAAATTTCTATGATTAATTCATAAAGTAATTTTTTTTGGTTCTTGATTATTTTTATTTTTCAACACACGTCTCTTTTCAAAATAAAAATAATATGAGGTTTTTTTTCTCTTGGACAATATGGACTACGTAAGTATATATCACATCGGGTGAGGTATGATGGTCGTTCATAAAAATGTTTTTTATTTTTTATTTTTTTTAATATCTCATGAAATTTTTTATGCGATCACCTTGAATGACCTTCCTCTCTTGGTCATTACAAACTCAAGGATTGTTTTATGAACACCCCCCTGGAAATTAAATCTGGTACGAGCTCTGATTGGTCAATCAATTTGCTACTCGCATTCTGATTGGTTCAGAGCTCGTGCCAGGCTCTTACACATGAAAAATAATAATAATAATCATATAACTACTACTACACAAATTTACAAATATGAATTGAAGCTGCAATTTCTCAATCTAAGAATTTAAATACAAAAAAATTAATAATTATTTTAAAACAAGCAAATTTAGTTGCAAATTGTTCTACCTTTTATAATTACCTAAAGAATAAAACATATTCCAAAGAATAATGCCATCCTAAAAACTCAAGATATGAGTTAAACAACAAGTGGAACTATAGTGAAATTTGTAATATTTCATCTTTTCCAATTGTTTAACTCAATTTTTGAGTTTTCAGGATACATTAAATTCAAATTATTTTGTCACAATGGAGGAACCAGGCGGGAATCGTAGCCTAGTTAGGAATATTAATGTCCAGCAGCTTTAAAAAGAGCCATAATAATTTTGAAACATATATAGCTAAACTGTTCCTTTGTAACATTTTGTCACTTTCTATTCATGTAACAGTTTAGCTATATATGCCTCCTTCATTTATTGTAATTTGTCATGAGTTTAGTAACGAAACGTTAGTATTAAAATTGTTCTTTTCAAAATTACGTTGTTATAAGGCTCTTTTTAAAGCTATTTGTTGCTAGACTCAAATTATTTCAACTCAAGTACTG
This sequence comes from Chrysogorgia sp. JL179-B06, assembly GCA_035772405.1. NCBI lineage: Eukaryota > Metazoa > Cnidaria > Anthozoa > Scleralcyonacea > Chrysogorgiidae > Chrysogorgia > Chrysogorgia sp. JL179-B06. The sequence goes on along the minus strand of JAYKKM010000300.1, from coordinate 142,866 downwards.
TACAGTAAATACATTAGTGAAAGTGAAAGAATATACAGCATTTAAACAGATAAGTATACATGATATATAAATTAATCAACTTGATAGGAGCAGGGGCGTAACGTGAGCACTTTGACCTGGGTGTAACGGTGTATTATTCTTTGGAATATGTTTTATTCTTTAATTTTTTAAGTTGCTGGCTGGTCTTGTTTTTTTATAAATAAATAAATACATTACTTACAGAGTTTATTCTCCTTTGAACCTTGCAACTGTCCGAATGGGAATTATTTATACGATTCACTGTCCTTCTGTTCCGATCTTTTCTTGTCTTGTAATAGACTTTAAATTGTCCTTGAAAAAAAATCATTTAAGTTCAGGGAAATAATACATCAAGTGATGTTTTCTCTGATTGCGCAGCATGATTCGCCAGCATTATAATTATATAGACTGAACTAAGTTTAAAAAACAGAATACTAAAGAATATAATATTTGCAAAGTAGTTTATGAAATCCTGTTATTGTAGTTTACACATGTAAAAATGCGCAAGCAGTTACAGGTCTGCAAGCAAGTTATTACAAGGCTGTTCAATGATGTGTTCACACTGGTTGTTCCAACTCTGTTAACATGTCGGTAACAAGCTGTCGACAACTTGTAACAGTTCATTTGATAATTTCAACAGACTGATGACAAGTTGTTCCAACAACCTTTTACTGCTCTGCATTCAACAAGTGGGGAACAGGTTTTTGAATGAACAGCATATTTGTTACAACTTGTTAACAGCCTTGCTGGAAGTCTGTCGCGAACACATCCTGTTCACATTAGCTGTGAGATTTTTAAGGATATACATTATGGTGATAAAAAATTTCGATTGTTGGAATACTGTATATACATTTTAAGACCAAACCTGCACCAGTTGTCAATGATTGTAGTCAACGAGGCCTTCCGGCTGGAATTGAACCCATAACCCTGCGATGCTAGTGCTGTCCTCTGACCACTGAGCTATGGAGGCCATTAATGCCAAGAGCCTAGTCACAAGTTCTGTATATATATATATATAGTGGTGGTAACGCCAGGGTAAGATTCTGGGTATATAGCAGGGTCAAGGTTTCAATTGCAGCTGGAAGGCCTTGAAGTTGCATTGTTGCAACTGGTCTAGGTTTGGTCTTAAAATATATATATTCCAAAACACGAAATTTTCCCTCACCATAAATCCTTAGAACCGGAAGTTTAATTGAGTAAAATGCCAAATATTAATTGTAATAGGTGAGATAATTAATTGTAATATGTGAGTATGTACACTGTGATCAGTGCTAATAACCTAAGAAACTAGATGCCGGTCTTCATTTATGGATTTTCCGGGAGCAGTAACATCCCGGACGGGACCAGTAAATAACAACCAGTCCACGAAAAGAAAAGCAGATAATTTTGAAACCCCAAAAGTGTGTAAATGAATTGATAAACATTACTTTAATCTGTTACACTTAGGTGATCATACTTTAAAAAATGAATGAGATATACATGTATTTTTTTATACGGTAGTAAATGTAATATACTCACTCGCAATTTGTAGGTCTGTCCATGTACAATTTTCACCCCCATGTTCCTTTTTTAACTCCTGTTTCAATTTTACCAGGGTAGCCTTTTTCTCACCACTGTCAACACTGTAATATATTGAAGAGAAATAAGATGACAGAAAATTTGTTTGAAGCTATACATACATGTAAGGCATGTTACAGTTTACAAGGCAATAAATATTTTAAAGACAAATCTCACAAATTGTTGCTAAACAAATTGCAGAAATATGTTGTATTGTTGTAACAGTCAATACGAAAAGAAGCAAATTCTACTTTGCGATGCTAGTGCAGTGCTCTGACCACTGAGCTACGGAAGCCGTTGCCGAGAGCCTAGTCACGAGTTCTGTATATATGGTGGTAATGCCGGGATAAGATTCTGGGTAATGGTATATTATAGGTAATATTTGGCATTTCACTCGATCAAACTACATGTTGAAAGGATTGGTGAAGGAAAATTTCGAGTGTTGGAATACATACATTTTAAGACCAAACCGGGACCAGTTGCGAAAAATGCAACTTCAAGGCCTTCCGACTGGAATTGAACCCGCGACCCTGTGATGCTAGTGCAGTGCTCTGACCACTGAGCTATGGAAGCCGTTGCCGAGAGCATAGTTACGAGTTCTGTATATATGGTGGAGGGTCGTGGGTTCAATTCCCAGCCGGAAGGCCTTAAAGTTGCATTTTTCGCAACTGGTCCCGGTTTGGTCTTAAAATGTATGTATTCCAACACTCGAAATTTTCCTTCACCATAAATCCTTTCAATATATATATATATATATTATATACTAAGACAGTTAAAACAGTTAAAAAGAGTGATCTATCATGTTAAAATAACTAAAATATTTAAAATCGGTAACTCCGGGTTTCACGCTCAACAGGCGTTCATCAGACTAAACCTCGCCCGGAGCCGAAGCGCCGTCCAGGGCCGAAGCGCCGTCCAGGGCCGAAGGCCCTGGGGCGAGGGTGCTAATCTTGACGGAATTTTTTCCCGCGCTTTTTTATGCAAGGGGAAGTGAAAGTAGCCTTTTTGTCGGAATATATATATATTTGTATGTATGGTAAACGATCCTTTATTGTTGCCGTGGTAACAAAGGAAAATTGGGGTTAGAGAGGGATAATTTGGCAGTGCAAGGGGTTAAGTTAGGATTATTAAGTTAGGACTATAAACGGCTTTTGGGAAGTTACATTTGGCGTTTAAATTTAAATTGACGTCAGCGCGACAAACGTACATTTACGCCGCCGCCCTCCCCCCCCCCCCCCGAAAACCGAAAGCGTTTTTTTGGGGGGGGGCGGCTTTGGGTTTTCGGAGCGGGCGGCGTACTAGAAGTTGTAGAACCTCTGGACTAAAGCATCAAATAATACAGACTTTTTTCAGCTGATTTCGCTACAATCCTAAATAGTTATACGAAGAGTCGAAGACGAACTTTCCTTCTAAATTAAATATTGATTTACTCGGCCCCAGTCCCCCCACCTTCACTTTGTGAATCTCGTGGACGATTTTATCTGTGGAGATCTACTGTTCTTATAAACTGTCTGTGAGGGATACAATGGCAACAAATTCACAAAGAGTTGGTCAAAGTCGAACTCCTTTATCAACACGAGGTTATGTAACGCCAAATCAAGATGCTTTCAAGTGCAAATTTTGTATGAAAGAGTTCGATTATAGATACACGTTGAGGCGACATCTTACGTTTTGCGAAGCGAAATTGGAGAATAGAAAGAGGAAAGCGCTGAACTATAAAGAGACCAGCTGTTCTAAACAACGAAAACGTGATATTTTTGCTGAATTGTCTGGGTCTAGTTCAGAAAATGAAGGAGGTAAGCTATTGAGTAATTGACGTATAACTTCCCTTGTTCTTTGATTTAATATTGCCTTTATATACAATTTCGTAAAGGGTTTTGGGTGGGCTTATAAAATAGAGGGCTTATATTCAGGAGGCTTATAAACGGTATAAAAAAACGTTTTGGAGTGGGCTGCTCAGAAATAAATATTTGAGACTAACATGTCACATATCAATGTATATTTTTGTTTTTTTGGATATAATTATATCTGGGGGCCGGGGCTTAAAACCGGAATATATTAAATCAATCAAAAAACTTTGGTTTTCACCATGTTTAATTATTAAATCTGAGCTTTCGGCCCGTGTACCCAGGTCGTCTTCAGAGAAACTAGCATACAAGTTTGCTAACGTCAACATTACAAACATGGTGGTGTGTTCAGACTTGCGTGTGACATAGCATGGTACATACCATGGTACATACCATGGTACATACCATGCAACTTCAACAGGTAGATATTTTATATATTTTAATTGGATATTTTTTTGTTAATAAGTAGATGGGCTTATAAAAGGGGGGCTTATAATCTGCAGTTTACAGTATTTTATTATATAATAATTTATATTCATTTACATCCTTACATGAACAAAATTTCAGTCTGGATGGAAATTTCAGTCTGATTCGAGCTTCCAACTTGGGGTGGGAATTTTAACCCGGTTGACCAGGCTGAAGATATTTCCCATATTGCCCAACTTAGTTTAACAGAGAAAAGTAATGTTTTTTTTTCAGAAAGCCATATAATACATGTCAACTATTTATTGACCTTGCTTGTTCTGTTTGTACTCACTGCACTCGTCTCAGCCCAATTACTGCAAAACAGTCGGATGAGGCCTCGAAATAATTCTTGAAAGTATACCGGTCATGATGACAGGTATAAAATTAAATTTGCCGTTCACAGAAGATTTTTTACCGGCTGCTGCTCAGCCTCGAGGCATTGTGCAATCATTAAAATAGTATGCTGTGGATGCAATGCCTGCAGTGTTTTGAGAGGCCAGAATTCAGCTTTTCCCAAACTCGAAACACAAACAATTGTCGAGAAACAATTACCCGCTATTGTATGTTAAATTACCAGTCATAGATATCCGGTAAGTGGTGATATTTGCCAGTCAAACTGAAATATTTAGCAGTCAATGACTGGTGACCGGCACTAGTCAATGTGAACCCCCCAACCCCGGGGCTATGCAGGATTAGCGGGGCATTGGACATACAATTTGATCCCCGGTAGCCAGGGGATTAAATTGGATTGGCTCACCCCGTCGGTGTAACGTTTTTAGCAGTGGAAAACACCTTTTTATTCAGCAAGATACGTCTTTTATTATTGTTTAAGTGTTTATTTTAGAAAAGTTGCTTGAATAATTTTCAAGCTTGTAGGCCTAAAATATTGTTTTTTATATTGCCCCAGAATTCCTGCTGACTAATATTGGTAACCACCAATATATCTGCCGATAAGCCTGTATATCGTATCAGAATTTATCGTATTGGTAAATTGGATTTTTCTCTATTGGCTCATCCCTATTGATATAGTCGATATTATTGTTTTTGTGATAAATATTCAATATTTATTCAATATCGCATCGGCCTACATGTAGCAACAGTGCAACACGACCCTATTTTGAAGTTCTGGACAGTCAGAACCATAACTGAGCATGACATGCTACATGTAGTCATGCATATGCACTTGCAAATTGCACTCAGTGGAAAAATGAGTTTTGATTTTTGCCATAATTTAGTTTGAGCTACAGTAAAACTGTAAAATATACTCCTAATTCCTAAATACATATGACATGTGTTTTAGAATTGTAAAACAATACATGTTTGTGTATTAAAATGTTCAGGTTTACAGAAATAAATGTAAGTTTCATCTTTATCAGTACAGTGGGTAGATTTTCTGTCAGATATGAGACTTACAAATGTTCCGGTACATCCCTGCTGTATTATAAACAATTCACGTGGAATTGTTTTATAAACTGCAAGGTTAAAACTTGAAAGTCAATGTTAAAAGGATAATAAGAGTGAGTTAATATTTTTTCTTAGATGACTTGCAACTTTAGGCCTCATTACAATGGCATTATGCACAAGCACACAAGTTTCAATTTGTGCTTGCACTATTTTTTATTTTATTTTTGGCTTATTAAAACAAGTATATGTATAATGTAAAACAGACTTTTGCAGGCACATCATATCAATGAGGCCTGTGCAACTGGTTTTAATCAACTTCCTATCCAAGATTATAGCAATGAACATTCTGTTTGACTGTAATATTTTTATTACTTAGTTTGAACAGGATGATTGTTTAAATGTCAGTTCTGATGATGAGGAAGACGAGGGTTTCGATGAAGATAAACCCACTCATTGGGATGGAGATGAGCTACAAGATCTTCTAAACGACCTGGATGAAGCACTTCCTGACTCACAGCCAGTTCTTAGCAAAGAAAAGAAGATAACTGCTATCCTTCAGTGGTTGTGTTTCTTCTCAATTTACTGGCAGCTTATATGTCACATCAGTGATAACGGATTAGAATGGCTACTACGCTTTCTTTACCAATTTTTGAATGTAATAAGTCGAGAAAGTGATTTATCTTTTCTCAAAGAAGTCTTAGTAATCTTTCCCACCTCAGTCTATATGCTTAGGAAGTTTGTTGGTTTAGCAAAAGATAATTTTACCAAATACGTTGTATGCCAGAAGTGCTTAAAATTGTACAGATTGAATGAATGCACAAGGAAAGACCGTCATGGTGAAACTGTTGCTGTGACATGTAATTATTCCCATCCGCACAAAAGAGGAAATTCAGTCTGTGGCTCAAGTCTTGTTAAAGAGGTACTTATAAACAATACCAAGTACTTTTATCCTCTTAAAGTCTACTGTTATAATAGCATTATAAATCAACTTGAGAATTTATTGAAACGACCAGGCGTTGTTAAAAAATGTGAGTCTTGGAGGCTTCGGGAAACATCTGAAGATATTATGTACGATGTTTACGATGGAAAAGTCTGGAAGAACTTTAAATGGAGTGATGGATCTATCTTCTTTGATAAAGAAAGGCGATATGGCTTCATGATGAACATTGACTGGTTTCAACCATTTAAACGTAGAAGCGACTATTCTGTTGGAGTTATTTACTTTGCCCTTATGAATCTCCCTCGAAAAGAGAGATTTAAATTTGAAAACATAATAATTGCTGGTATTATCCCGTCAATGAATAAGGAACCTAACTTAAACACTTTTCTAGAACCAGTTGTCGACGAACTTCAAGCACTTTGGAAGGGAATTAAATTGTCCAATAATCTAACCCCTGTGGCCTTAACCTGTGTCGCAGCATTACTTTGTGTTGCATGTGACATTCCAGCTGCAAGGAAGACCTGTGGGTTTAAAAGTCACTCAGCAAATTATGGTTGCTCAAAGTGCTACAAATTGTTTAAAGGTGGATTCGGTGAAAATGAAAGATTACTCTGGTTTCGACCGCAGTAACTGGCCAAGAAGAACCAAGGAAAAACACAACAGACACTCTCAGGAACTCCTCAATTGTGTTACCAAGCAAGACTATGAGAATAAGGCAAAGAAGTATGGTATACACTACAGTGTCCTTACAAAGCTTGTATATTTCAACGCCGTTGCATTTCATATAATAGATCCGATGCACAACCTTTTCTTGGGAATTGCAAAAAAAACATGGAAAGTATGGATGGAAGAAGTCTTCAACAAAGGTCAATTAGAAGAAATCAACAAGAAGATTCAAGAAATAAATGTTGCAACAGATTTGGGTAGGATTTGTTCCAACATCTCTTCGAACTATGGTACATTCACCGCCCAAGAGTGGAAAAATTGGACAACTGTTCACTCAATGCATGTTCTCTGTGGTATCCTGCCCAATGAGCAATTGAAAGTGTGGGAGCTGTTCGTTCAGGCAAGCAGGATTCTGTGTCAACAAGTGGTAACAAGTGTCGATGTGGAGAAAGCTGATCTTCTTTTGTTGAAGTTTTGCAAAGGTTTTTCGAGAATACACGGCAATGAGATAGTTACACCAAACATGCACCTTTCCTGCCATCTGATAGATTCCCTATTTGATTATGGGCCAGTGTATGGGTTTTGGTTATTTTCATTTGAAAGATACAATGGCGAGCTTGGGTCATTTGTGACAAACAATCGCTGTGTTGAAATACAATTTATGAGAAAATTCCTCACTGGTTCCTTTGTTAACCCCATCAATGGCAATGTTCCATCATTGTACAAAAATGACTTTGAAGATTTGTTTTGTAAGGACAAGATTAAGGAAGTCGAGCCCCCATTGAACCCGTTGTCTTTGTACTTGGCCTCTAGTAAAAGGGATGCTGAATGTGTTAAGTGGAGTGCAATTTCCTACCTGAAACTACCATCGGAATTTGTTGAAGATGCTCTTGACAATGATGACATGTTGGCCCTCTTACATGTTTACGGTATCATGTATCCTACTCATGATCAGTCAAGTTTCACGGTCGGCAATGCATCTAGTTTGATTAGAAAATACAAATACGTTGGCGTTGGCGAGGAGAAATATGGTTCACATGCTGATTGTCGATACAACAGATCTGCTCGTATTTTGACAAGATGGATGACCGATAATAACCAAGTGAGCATGGGGGAGTCCAACCTTCGACCTGGGCTTGTTAGCAATTATTTTCGCCACAACTTATGGTTAAATGGGGTCTCAACAAGTCATGTCTTTGCTGTCGTCCGCTGGCACAAGAAAGCTCCCTCAAATGGTAACTGTAGAGAACTATGGTTTGACATGCAGTTTGAGAATGGTGGTGCAACGTCATTCCTACCCATTCAGCGAATTCACTCCAGGCTTGCAGCTGGTTTCGTAAAAACGCCTTCTCATCGGTACTTTGCAGTCTGCCCTTTGCCACGTAAGATCGTGTCCTGACTGTTTACAACATAAGACATGTCTTTGTTGACGTATATCATTAGTGTAGTAAACTAGGAAAAGGTTGTAAACTGCGGAGAACTTAGAGGAATGAGCTACTGACGTTTCGAGCTGAAGCACTTCGTTCACATTTACTCTGATGAAGGGCTCAGTTCGAAAGTCGGTAGTTCCTTCCTCTAAGTTCTCGAGAGTTTACAACGTTTTTCTATTTTACTATATTCGAAACACTGCCTACGCAGCACTACACTTTTTATCGTTAGTTCAATTAGATTCGATTAACTTTATATATCGAGTTTTATTATATACTTTGAATATATAGTATAAGTAGTACACAGTAAGTCATATACCGTAGTATACAACAGGTTCCAACATTGAAGTCTATAGTGTACGAAGAATTTAGGGTATAGGATACTTATTAACTTGTGTATAGAGAGCAAACTTTTATTTGTAAATAATTTTCATGTAATATCTATAGGCTGCAATGGGTTTGTTTTTGTTTATACTTTTTTGATAAGTTTATTAATGGTAATTCAGTTGAACTTTATTTTATTCAAACACATGTCCTTTTATTATTATAATTGATACAGCTTATGCATGGCACTAATAATAGACCAATTAAATGCTTAGTAATAGTAAATGGTTCACTGTTTCGCTTCATTTCATTTCAAACGCAATGACAATGTGAACGTCTGCTCAGAACGCCAGTATTTCAGTTTTACCAGTTTCGTAGTTCACCAACATTTTTGTATTTACTAATACTATTCGTGTTTAACGCTGCCTATATGCAACATCACATTATATTCTTTGTGCAATTTTACTAAGATTCTCAGATTTATAGTTTTATATAGTTACATGCTTCAAATTGTGTGGCAGATTTTAACAAACATAAAGGTAGCTTAAATCGTTCATTCTATTTATTTGAGCCACATTTAAGATGAGCTGAAATGTCGCTTAAATTTATTTGAATTTAAGCAAGCTTAATGTTAGCTTAAATATTTATGAAATTTAAACCACATTTAAGTAGGACTTAAAGGTCGCTTAAACTTGATCAACAAATTTAAGCAAATTTAAACAAATTTACGCTAGTTTAAACCTAGTTTAAATTTCCATTTTCGTCATGTGAATTACATCAAACGACGACGGCCAGTGGGACAAGTTCATAATGTACAAGTATGGTATGACTAATGGACTTGCGTATGGTGGTAGCGTTCCAGCAATGGAGAACATATGCACTATTCCGAGTAGCATTGATCTCACCAAAATGCACATGATATCAATACACTGGCAAATGAGCAATTCACACGTCAGAGTCAACAACATCAAGTCAACTGACTCAGACTTCACAGCGAATATGAAAAAGATAGGCACGCCTTATGGAACAATTTTTGGGATACATCGACCAAGAATACCACTTGCACCTTATGCATACCCATCATTGATAGAATTCTACGGTGTGAAAATCGTGAGTGGCTACATGACAAACCGAGACATTATAATCATGGGTGGAGAAATGATGAAGGAATATGGTATAAAGTAGATGGGAGCGTGTGTGAGTCGAGAACGTGAGGTGTATAAGATAAATAAGACAACTGATCACATGTTCAAAGCTGGTGGGTCATTTGGACGCGGCAATGTGAGCCTTGAGCTCCATGCTGAGATTGGTCTGAGGTCAAGAAAGACTTATGGTGAACCCATTTTATTACCTGGGGAAGAACCAAAAGACATAATAACACCATCGGCATCGTAAGAGACGCACACTGAGACACATCTTATGTTATAATGGGTTGGTTCACAAGGCTGGTACGTGGTGTGAGAAACTTTTTCAGACGTAAGTCGAAGAACAAATCAAGTGTTAAAACACATCAGATGCGTTGGTACACGACAAATCGGATCTACAAAGACCCTAACGATGAAGTGCGTCACATTGAATAATATTTTTTGTGGGAGGCTATAGTAATGACCACACTTCAGCTATTCAACTTTGACAGTCATCAAATCACAACGGTTATGAATAACGGTGACATATGGTTCAAAGCGAAAGAAGTCGCAAGCGCTCTAGGTTATGCTCGACCAAAGGATGCAGTACATGACCACGTTGAATCTGACTGTAAAATAAAAGGTGGTGATTTGATGGTGGGGTTAAGTCCACAGGCTCTGTTTATCAACGAACTTGGGGTCTACTCATTGGCGTTCTCAAGTAAAATGGAACGCGCGAGACACTTTAGAAAGTGGGTGCACTCAGAAGTCTTACCATGCAGGCATCAGAAAGACTGTAGCTGACGTCGGTCTCAAACACAACCAGTTCAAGATGATCACTGAGTTCGATCTTCACACGAAAGTTGTTGGTTACATTAGGAAATACTATCCAGAAGCTATTTTGATAGCCGGGCTTGGTGAAAATCAAGACACTTCTGCGAAAAGAATAAATTCGTGGAAAAAAGGTTACCAACGTGGAACACCTGATTTGATTATCGTCGACGCAAACCGACAGCACATTGGGCTTGTGATTGAGTTCAAGAACCCAGGTGGCACAGGTAAGACATCTAAAGAACAAGACGAGGTGTTGCTCAGGTACAAATCCGCTGGTTATCTAACGTTGTTGTGTCAGTCGTACGACGACGCTATTAATGTGATATTAAAATATTTCTTTGACATTGGGTTTCAATGTTCCCAGTGTATTCGTAAATTTAAAAGTAAAGCAGCGTTAAGTAGCCACGAGAAGTGGTGCAGTAGCTAGTGATCAGGATGATGATGTCTACGCACTGCTTTATATTGTTCAGCACCACCAACAAAATATGGTCCTGGATTATATCTCCAATTGAATGGTGCTTCGACAGTCATTCCTTCATAGTCACGACAAACAGCACAATACGCTTTTAAGTGTGTGATGTCGTCTGCTACTGAGAATAGTGTATCGAGTTCACCAAGTCTTTTCAAGTGTTCTGTTGTTATGAGACCACAAATAATGACGTGAATGCCAGCTTTAATGTAGTCACGAATAACTGACAAATCAGAGTACCAATGACCTTCATCAATGCCAATGACATCATAATCAGTTAGTTCATTACAACTCGGAAGGTTGGTGATTAACTTTGCAGGTAAACTGTCTGATCCAACAACAATGGTCTGACGATGTGTGGAGAACGTGTGGTCAGTTCGTCGGGTGTCACCTGCGTTGTTCATGTAAAGGACTTTGAGCCCTGATTTACTTAACGCGACTAACCTACGGAGAGTCTCTGTCGTTTTTCCTGCAAACATGGGACCAATCACGATTTCTAGTTTACCAACTTTTCTCATGGTTACTATACCCTCTGAGAAATATTTTTTTTTGTGTAATAACGTGTGCTCGCGTTCAAACACACCTTGAATTTCACATGCATAGACATCACAACTTTCAGCGAGTCTCAGCCACGCTTTGAGAGCGGGTCTCTTTGGTCTCCACATGAGACTCGCGAATAACACTATGAGATGCTGATCAAGCAAGCGTCTCAAGGCGTTGTTACCTGGGCTGTCCAAGTAGTCAGAGCCTGCGTACCCAAAGTGTTTGCATGCTAAATAGCTTTCCATAGGGACCATCCTAATTAACTTGTTGATCAGAGTCTTAGAGGTCTCAGCATTAAGTTGGGTCCAAGCGTTGTGAAGCGCTATAGCAGTCTGGAAGGTGTCGCAATGTTGTTGTGACTCGAGACAACGTAATGTGAAATCTGACCGGTTAGTTTTCAGAAGGCGGGTCATTATACTATACACCCTGAAAGAAAAAAACGCGTCGCGTCAATTTACTGTGAGACCACTACACTCTAAGAAACGTTTTCACTGACGCGTTGGTAACCACCGCCCAACGTTGATTAGTTGGCGTTGTTCTAAGTTTCTAAGATGAGACCTCGAGCTTTCATGTCTCGCTCTGCACATTGGGTTGTTGCTGGCCACACCACATGGATAACACTTGTAAATTGTGCCACCATCTACGATTGTCATGTGTGAGTCTGTGATCACGTGATCGTCGATGTCGTCTGCACTCATCACCGCATGACACGATCCACAGATATTAACGTCATGGTCCTCAGCAAGTTTTAACCACGCTTTGAGCTTGAGTGGTCTTGGTCTCCATAGAAGGCTTATGAAGAATATTTCAAGATAGTTGCCGAGTAGCATAGCGGCGGATCTATGAGGATCGCGTAAGTAGTCATTGCCTGCTAACACAATGTGTTTGAACGGTAAGTAACTCCCCACAGGAATCGCATCAACTAACTTATTTATTAGGGTGTTGGCTTCAGTCTCTTCAAGAAGGACCCAAGCGTTGTGAAGTTCCATGGTGATGTTAAGTGAATAATAATTCGACTCGTCACTATTACCGCCACGCAGCTTGAAGACTGACGAATATCGTTTTAAGACGTCGGGTCCAGAGGCGTCTTGTGGGATAGACACAGATATAACTTCTGATCTTCGCATCCGCCTTAGGATTTCGTCGACCTCTGCTTCGCTAGCGTTTGAGTGAATCATGTAAGTCTCAGCTTCGAGTGCCATGATATACTATACCCTCAGATAAAAAAATTGGGTGCGTTTCGTTTGGAACTGTGAGACACCTGTGAGGTCAACTGTGAGACACCTGTGAGGTCATCTGTGAGACACCTGTGAGTAAGATAACACGCGATAGTGTATTAGATGGCTGAAGACTCACAGACCGTTGACGCTAAGATCACAGCTGAGGTGAAAAGTGTTAAGATAAAGGACCCAAAGCGCGTCGCTGAAGGGAAAAAGTTGGCTGTGATATCGAAAGCTGCGAAAGAAAAGAAAATGCGTGAAATGATAATCAGTGAAGAACGAGGTAGTGAGTGGAGCTATGGTTATATTGTTGGAACACTTGGTGTTATCATTGCTGGTGCTTCGCTATGGTACACAATTAGCAGTAAAAAAGAAACACAATTAACACCCGCGAGTACTGCAGCAGCACCCGCGTCAGAAAGTCATAGTCGTCGTCCAACACTAGACACATTTGATTCTTGAACACAACATACGACAGTGTATATATGACTACGATCGATCGAAAGGAGATCATGAGTATAATATATATATAAATATATATATATATATATCAATGTGTTTGGGACTGGACCGAGCTCTAAGCCAATCAGAATCAAGAATTGGTTTGAATGGACCAATCAGAGCACAGCCAGTCCAAAATTTCCAGGAGGGTGTTCTAGTTTTAAGGTGTGGTCACCCTGTTAAGAGCGACCAGCCATCAAATCAGGGGGGATATATACCTGGTCGTATGCAAGAGGTTTTTGGTATAAAAATTATTCAAAAGTGGTCGCGGTCAAGAGTATATATATCACTTTGCTCGTGTTGTTGTACGACCAGTTTTTTAGTCGTCCCTGAGTTTAACGACCAGAGATTGAAGGTCATTCAAGGTGAATAGCGTTAAGCAAGTACTGACGTCATTTGCTATACGGGGTTGAAAGCATTGATGAACCAGGAACAGGATGTTTAAGTCGTAGAATTTAGTGTTTCAAACAACTGATAATCAGTGCGGAAAGTTTGCCCAGAAACCAAACATGTCTAAAGTGAAAAAGTTTTACTCTAGACATGTTTGGTTTCTGGGCAAACTTTCCCCACTGATTATCAATTATTCGGAACACGAAATTCTACGACTAAACGTCCTGTTCCTGGTCCATCAATGCTTTCAACCCCATATAGCATCCGAGACAGCACTTAATAAGATCATCATTCACACTGTGATATATATACTGACACGCACCTCGTTTTGAAAAAAAATACAAAAAATTATATTATACATAACCATCATACCTCACCCGATGTGATGTATACTTACGTGCACGTGCCATCCAAAAACTCCATATTTTTATTTGAAGACTTGTATTGTCGGTTGAAACAAAAATAAAACAGTTTTGGACTGTCCTTATTTTTATTTTGAAGAGTAGTAATGTTTATTGAAATAAAAATAAAACATATTTTGATTGAATTAATCATAGAAATTTCTGCCATGGAGCTCTTACCTCGACGCCATCTTATGGCCGAATGACTGATATTCTCTAGTTACTGTATATTTAAAAATGATATTGCCTCAAAATATTTTAAGATGATATATCTCATAAAAATTATTGTGGATGTTTCTTACAAAAAGTTTGAGGGTTATAGTTTGAAAAACCTCAAAATAATTTTAGATGCAATATTACCCAATAAAAATATTAGAGTTGTGGAAAAAGTTTTAAAACCGTAAAAGTGTTTTATTAAATTTGTAGAAAACCCCAAATAAATTTTAAGAGAATAGTAGAGTATATAAGCAGATGTTTTTTCATATTTTATCAGTTGTGTGTGTTTTGCTCGCTTGTAAGTTGTGCTTCGGTACAAGACTCTGACATCTTCCAATGTTCTGTTTATTATGCACCAGCAGGATCCCCGGTACGTCCGTTTCTACGGTATTTTCTTCTGGGGGTGGAGGGATGGTTTCTTTCTAAGAGAAAATAAAAAACATAATAAATACATGGCGATTGTATACAGACAGTAAAAACATTTTAGCGCTATCTTACATTGACTTCTGTATTTTTCGGTTCTGTGCGGGGTTCCTCCGTGGTCTTTTTATTTTGTTCGGCCATCGCGTGTTTTTTCTTTTTACTTGGGTCTTCAGCTTGAATTCGTTTTTGGTTTGAGACGTTCATACATGCTTATTTTATAATCACGGTCTGCGGACTATTACAATGGTTTTACGACTTTAACCAATCAGAGTTTCTATAATCAAACCCTCCCCCGTATCTATCCAATCAGAGATCGCTCATTAAAGCCTTCATGTCAAAGCAATTGAATTATTATGGGTAGGAACAATACGTGTTGTTAAACGCTTAGGGACGCGTATATATAATAAGCGTCTTGTTCTAATTCCTCCCCTTATGTCAAAAGCAGTTGATTAATAATATGGGTAGGGACAATGAATTTGTGTTGCTGGATTAAAGACGCTGGATTATAATTAGCAATAGGGTCTACGATGTCAAAAGTTGATGTATTATACTTGTTGGGGATTAGCGGCCATTTTGTTTGTGGACTTTGGAGATACGTTTTTTAATGAGTTCTAACCTGTCTATGCAGTTGATGTATTAACAAGACGCCCGCTAGGCGTTAACTCGGGCTACTTGAGTAGTGGCTTATTGAAAGACATTGTAGGCAAATTCAGTGATTTGAATTCAATATACACAAATCTATAGTTGTAGGTACAATGGTTGGTTAAATTTTCCATCATTGCAAACCCATAACATAGTGTTGGCCAACAGCTTTGATTATATGAAGGTGAGTTGACTCAGTATCCAAGCTGGCTTACTGAGAAGTCTGCTCCACCAAATGCTGACCTAATCCAGTTCTAGTCAACAGGGTCAGCCTGGCAAGCAAGCCGGCCTGTGCTCATGTAATAATAATTCATATGGTGAGTCCGGCAAACAGGTTCAGTTTGAGCAATCAGTTAATCTTGTTCTCAGTGTATAAGGCATAGCAGTAAATCAAACCATTTAGCTGGCAGTAGCAAGGTGTCATAAGCTATTATAAAATAGTTTAAAGAAATGTAATTCAAAATCATTATTTCTTTTAAGTTATATTAACATTTTGAGCCAGCAAACATATTCATAATTTTAGCATATTTATTATTTGAGAGGCTTTATATACATACTAGTGACTAGTCCAGTGGGCCGGCCAGCTAGCTAATTGCAATATAAAGACAGATTACTGCATAGTTAACTATGTTACTGTTTCGGTTAGCGAGCCAACTCGCTTTCCATGTAGTCAAGGCCAAAATTCAGACCCGTCACTGGTAGTAAACTAGCAAACAACAACAAACTCTTTACTCCTTGATCTTGATAGTTGGTATGGGTGTCACAGATTTATATACTGTGTGTACATTTGTAAGCATTTGTGTATAATAATACATGTATGAACAATCGATACAAATTTACTGATAACCCAGAACATTTTGGAGCTCCATTTAAGCTTACAGGTAAAATATCAAGTGAAACAAGGTAAAATATCAAGTGAATCAGGGTAAAATTCGATAGCAACTAATTACTAAACATTAACATAGGCTCATAGCATCAACTTTATTTTGTATAACATAACAATAAACAATACAGCCAACAAAGCTTATAAAAATATTACAGTTACCTCAGAACAATTAACATATTTCCATACAGCATTTCATATGTTGAGTCTCATTTAGTTAAACATTTAGTAGACAAAAAGCGTATGAAAATTGGAAACAGATAATTTGATCGAGTACAGGTTCTCGAAATCGTAGACCAACCCGTTTCGAAAGCGATCGGGATTGTGAGCGTATATATATAAGATCAAGATACTTGCCAGTTGCCAGCCACATCAAAGATTTTCAGTGAAGAGCACTCGAAGAAAGGTGATCAGATCACTGGATCATATGAGTAAATAAAGCACAATGGCGCATATATTTTCAGTTTCGCAAAGGTGAAAAGCCTGGGTACGAGGACAAAACATTTTTGGGATCACTTCACTGCGCATGTGTAGTAATCCCACATTCATAGTCTCGCTCACTAGTCTACAAATTTAGTCAACAATGATGCAACAATTGCCATTTCGCGACGACGACAAAATAATAATAAAAATAAACAGAGCCCTTTCTAAGACTCGTGCTCTCCCCCCAGGGGGGGAGGCCCGAGTAATTACGCGTAGGGATTAGCGGTCATTTTGAGGGATTAGTCTTGTGAAATATATAGTTCCGTAGAGGTATATGTCTAAATACGTCTATATTCTAGATATTTAAGCATTTTTACATTTATTTAAAACATTTTTATGCTTTTTGATACTCTATTTTACACTTTTCATACAATTTAGTATATATTTTAAGATACCCGTTAAACAAATTAGCTCGATATCGAGAAGAGTGTTAATTAATTCATACATGTCAAAACAGATGATAAATGGTTTTTAATATACATGTTTTAACGTAATAATTCTGGATTGTTACAGCACATTGTGTAAGAGGTTGCAAAGAAGATGTGCTTGCCAATGAGATCTTCTTGATTTTCGTTTCGATGAATCACAGCAATAATAATTCCAGCTTGGATACCCATTCGGGTATTAATAACAGAGGTAAGATTAAAATATTTTAATATTATCGCGCGTCGGTCATCTAGCCAAATTTTATCCCGGTCATCTAGCTAAATTTTATTGTCGCTCATAAAGTCAACCACATAAAAATCAGAGTCGCGACACATGACATATAAAAATTCAGAGTTGTACAACTTCACGTTATCAAGTTTAATTTCGTTTATATCTATACTTGTTGCCATGATGAGACTTGTCTAATAAATGTTTTTGGGTAGAGATGTTTATATATATACAAAGGATTAATCTTTTACAATGAATATATATTGATTGGTAAGATACACACTTTTACCAATCTTATCGTGTTGGGGTGAACCGAATTCTATTTTAAAATAATTGTTATATTCATCGTTAAAAAAAAGTTCATACATCTGTGTCGGTTCGCCGGCAGGTTTGGGGATGGGTCTTGAACCAATTAACTGTAGATTTCGTTCACGAGATAGAGCCTTCATAGATATTATATCTATAAATTTTGCTTGATTCATGGTTGATAGGGTGGAGGTTCATCGATTTCTACATTCACAAACTGACCGATCAAATGTGTAAAATCGTCCGATGAGTAGGTATATATATATTTCTCACCCCATAAAAATAATATCTTATATAGTATTATTTCGGGAATTTCATTGTTGGGCAACATATTCATTTTACGACATTCAACCACTTGATATTCAATGTGTGAAAAATACTTTGCTAAATCGGTAATTATTACCAACAGAGGATTTTCTTTAGTACCTGCAATCATTTTGAAAGTGTTCTAAAAAAAATATGACTTCTAACATGTGTTTTTATATCTTTCCCTACAACGTTTTTACCGATAAATATTTTAAGCAATGTGTACTGCATTATTAAGTCAACAAAAAGATTAAAAATATTTACATATTAGTAATCGTCGGGGAGGGTCTTATAATATTTATTTTATCATTCAACCAATGAGAATACTCCGATTTTTTATTAGGGAATTAAGTTCAACCAATCAGGTTACCCCATTTTTTTTACCGTGTTTTTTATAAGCGTTTGTTTCTAAATTTTTAGGCACAATCTCAGCATGGCCCGTGTGAAACAGACTCATAAAAATTTGGAAAGCGGAAAAACCATTGCACGGGTTGAAAGTAGGGGAAAAGATATTCCCAAAATGTTAAAACAACGCCGTCAACAGCAACAAGAATATCGTCAAATGGGACGGAATATTTCAGATGATAAACAAGCATACAGTCAAGAAATCACAAGAAAAAAGAACGTCAACCATCGAACAACTAAAGACATTGCACAGTCGCCATTAAATTTTGCTGTACCGATAACACCGTCCAGTCACATATACCCTCTGCAAGCGAAGACGTCGTCACGGCAAGCAAAGCTACCCTCTCTACCCCCGCAAGTAAATTCACCATCTCAAGAACAGTCCGGTTACATACACCCTCTACTCCTGCAAGCGAAGTATAACACGTCGCCACGGCAAGCAAAGCTACCATCTCTACCCCAGCAAGTAAACCACCCACCACCTCTATTATCGCAAGAACAGTATAATAGTCCTCTTCAAACACCGCAAGTAAGGTATAATTTATCTCCTATTCCACCGCAAACGATTTCACCGCCAGAGGTATATGAAATACCGGGGCAAGAAGGTGAATACGATAATTACATACACGAAATGCCCATTGATTTCTTTGGACAAATCCCAATTCCTTCACCTTCGAATTTAATACGAATGTGTGATGAAATGATACCCGTTCCCCAATTAATACAAATTGTGGATGAAGCAGCAAACGCTCTTCTCCCAACATTATCGCCTATTCCGCCACCACCTAGGGCTACGTCACCCCAACCATTATTTCCACGGTGTGAAGAAGAGGACGAAGAAGAAGAGGAAGATGACGACGATCGAGAAGTTTCGAACGATCCACCATTGAAGAAAAGATGCTTCAAACGGTCTTTAATTTATATGAAACGTGAAAAAAAAGGCGATGAACATCATGAAGAAAAACGAATGACAATCTATTCGAATTATAATCAAGATATTATTTGTACACAACGCGATAAATATCGTGAGTTAGAGGGTCTCTGTATTGAGAAACTATATATAAATAAACAATATTTGCAATGGCGTTCTAAAAAATTTACGAGCGATTTGATGGAAAAACGCTATGTAATGGATAATAATAAGTAAATACAAAAAAGAAAGAATGATTTAAAAAAAAGGAAACCCAAATGTATAAAATGAGAGTGTTGTAAATAAAAATAGTGTAGTGAAATATCATGGAGGTGTGGAATATTATGGTAAAAGAACTGTCCCGTTTTGAAATAAAAATCAATAAAAATATGGAACAAAGTGTGTGGAAATGAGAATTGACGAACATGAGAATTTATTTAAAAATATTATTGCCCATTTAAAAATTCCACGTGAACTTTTGGATGTCTATAATCGCATGGATCGCCATGAAATTGGACAAATAATAGCATTTTTTGTTTTAATCCTGTGTTTTTTTAGATATAAACACATTGATAATGAGGAATATTATATAAAATTATTTGTACGTCAAACAATTTTAGATTTTAGAAATTCGCATCTTAAATTCATTGTATACCCCCATGATAAAAAACACACGTGGTTTTGGTTGTGGAATATATTCTTTGAATTTTTTTAAATGAGTCTAAATACAATTTTTCAATACTCTGTATTATAATGTCAGGATCTGCAAAGTTAATATTATATGATTCTATAATACTCTTAATAATAAAAGTAGATGATGTAGTATTATTAGATGTAATCCTTACCTTTATAGAATAATTATATATTATATCCAAATGCGGGGGGTAATATTGTAAACTAATGGGTCTATTATTTTGTATAATACTATTATTTTTAACTATATCTGAAAATAAACTGATTTTAAACTTATAGGGTTTACTTGTCTTATAAAATAATTTAAACCAATAATAGTAATTCTGACAATTTTTATAACAACAGGTACTGGGTGGAGGTTTCGTTATCATTAGCTTAACAATCTTATCGAGATTAAAAGTATAAACCCTATCGTTACTAGTTTTAAGTTTTGATATAGGGTTATGATTTTCGCAAAAGAAAATAAAACAACATGCAAGTTGATACACCATTTTCTCAAAAGTATCTAACCTATGTAGATAATAAAAAGTAGCCTTAAAATAAAACGGATCTATAATATATAAATAAATACAGCAATATGTAAATTCATGACTAAAACAACGATTAAGTCTATGTAATGTATTACAAAGATACGATCCTCCATACCCTATCGCTTTAGGAATTGTAGTTTGCTCATCATTAATAGTAATAGAAATAAAGTGGTAAACATCATTTCTTGGGTAACAACTTGTTTGAATTTCAATAAAAAAATTATCAGAATGATTATCATTCAAATGAAAAATAGATTTCATTAATGTTTGAGAGGGTATTAATAGTAATTTCTGATAACGCCCACAGAGTTTTTCACCATAAATATAATATTTTCGTTGTGTATGAACAACGGGTATTATATAGTGTTGTTTATCTGTTAAGATTCGCCAATCCCTGCATTCATCTTGAGGCATTTCAGGTTTCATTTTTTCAATATAGGCGTAGTCTTTATATCCCTGACCAATTTGTCTCGACCCAATTTCCATACATTCGATAATTCCCCCATAGTAATAGTCACATAAGTCACAGACGGCAAATAATAATCCAATGTATCGGTTACGAAAATGTTGTATATAATAAACAATTTTCAATATCGTCTTAATATTGGGACCGTGGTCATTAGCTTCTGCATAGCTTCTTTTATCACCAATGTTTAACGACATTCTCAAAAACAAATGATGGAACGCGTTTGTTAAAGAAATCGACTTGTATATATACTATTTTCCCATTCTTATAATATATATTTCTACATGTAGAATTTAACACGATTTTGATCAAAATTTGAAAAAAGTATTATTGTATCTATAAACTAATCCCACGACTATATAATATATCAACTGATGTGATGTGTGTGTGTTTTAGAACAAAATTAGGGATTCGTGTCGTTAATCCCCCAACATAGCATTGCGGCAACTAATCCGCGAGTATTGGTTCAGAAGAAATTCGCTAAGTAGGGCGTCGCGTCTCTAATTCCCACAACACACATTCATTGTACATGAGTATCACAAATCATCTGTATGACATGAAAGCTTTAATCAACGAACTCTGATTGGTCAAACTAATCTATCCCCAGTAACGCATAGTAACGCAGGATGCTATTATAAAACCCGATGTCGAAAATAATTAATATCAGTCTGAGTGTAGGAGAGAGAGAGATGGCAAAAAGATTAGACACCGTGAACAGCGAAATTAAAGAAGTAGATGACTACATCCCGTTAGAGACAAACCCCCAGGAAGAATCTGAAGGGACGACTATCGAAGAGTTGTATGCGGGTAAATATAATTGTGCATTAAACAAATGTAATGAAGAAATATCCCAAGAACGACAGAAATTATTTTTATCGCGTATCACACATATAATGGATTGTGAATGTTACCAGTTTAAGGGAGAGAGACCCAGTTATCGTGAAGTAACTCTTCTCGAACTTCAAACGAACAAGTATTTTATTTATCATTGTTATGATGGGAAGTTAAAACCCTACAAAGAACTAACTCGAAGGGAACGGTCTACTGTCTACTATCAATATCGATGTCATGGTTTAGACTATTTATTATTTATCAAGAGATTATTTTAGTCAAAGTGAACTTATAAATAGATTAAGTTATTTATTTCGTAATGTTTTTCCCCCGAATGCTATTATCGGGTATAAAGGTGGTGATAAAGAATCGTCGTTAGTTAAAACACTTCAAGAAAAAACTATTTTACATTGTGTTAATCTTGAATATTTTGGAATTGAGAAGTACGATTATTTACTTTCGTTTTATAATCTTAAACCAAGAAATTGTTGGTATCATACTAGTGAACCCACATGTTTATTGTATCATTGTAGTTTGTTTGAATGTCTTTTATTTGCTGCATGTTTGTTTCGTAAATTAGAAGATGGGGATAATGAACGATCGGTACTAGCTATGTATGATAAGGAATTTAATTTTTTAAATTTATTCTCTCCTGAACATTTTTCCTAAATAAAAAAAATACACTTGTGTCTTTTGATTTTAAAAAAAATCAAAAAAATATTGAATGTATTTTCCTTTTATTTTTAGAAACACAAAGATTGTTTAAAAAATTATCAAAAGTACATTTGACAACTGTATATATTTTAAAAATAAAACGTACATTACAACGGTATTATTTTGTTAAAGATGTACATGTTATCAAAAATACTATTTTTGTTAAAATAGGAGAGAAGTTTTAAAAAAATTAAGATGATCTTAGCAACTCTTTGTACATTTAAATATATAAAAAATGATATCATTGTACGTGTAGTATAAATAAAACGTTCTTAATTTTTTTCGCGTATTGGAATTAAAATGAGTCAGAAAAAAATCATCCATCACAGTGAACGTTTTTGGCTTACGAATCCAAGAAAAAGCGCGACAGTTGCTTTAAAATCAGCAGCAAATTTATATGAGTTTTAAGAAGTTCCTTGGCAACGTGGTGTAATACCAACGAGTTTTCTTGACGGTTTTAAAATTAAAACAAATAATCGAGCTACAGGTCCATTTAGTGATTTTTCATTGACATTTAGTGACCATAGAAAATTTCAAACAGATAAACAGAATTATCGTACGGGAGAATTAGAAGCAAGAAAAAAAAATTGGTATAAACGAAAAATAATTCATAGTATTGATGTAAAATTTAAAAATAATATTAGAGAAAAATATAACGATGCAATAGGATGGAGTATTGTTCAAGTAAAAAAAGAGATATTCGACGATGGTGTTTTGGGGTCAATGATTGGTCAAGTCAGTAAATATTATTTTGCCTCTAATCAATTGTTTATTGATCCTGAGAAAAATTTCTTTAACGATGATCAACGTTTTGTAGATTTAACTTATAATTTACCTGCTGACGAAGATTTTATTTTGATTCAAAACATTCAATTTATAGATGATCATTTTTTTATAAAATATGGTATTAAAATTGGCGAGGCGGATAAACCCTATAATGAATACGATATTTCTATTGTTTATTCTGATGGATATACGTAGATAGGGGTATATATAAAGATCGTTTTATCAAAGAGAGGTACGTGTCATGGCTATTTTTCAGCGAGTACAAAATCAAGAGGGATATAAGATTTATCATGATTTAACACAATATAGTTATGTGGAATCCGGTTTTTTTTGGCATTTAGTAGGAAGTGTGGAAATTGAAATATCAAGATATCATCTACTAATATCTATTGCTGATTATGAAACATATTTACGGTATAAATTTATACTGGAAGTAGAATGTTCAAAAAATTCCAAAATGTATATTATACATCAAGAGGAACACGATATTCCAGAAGAATGTTATGAATTTCTTCGTAAAATATGTGAAGCATGGAATGATGACCAATCCCCACGTATCAACGACAAAAGAATTGGAGAATATTTAAAGATACTAGATTATGATAGAAAACATTGTTTTAGTTATGAGTGCTTTAGGAGTATTATAGCATTATATTATGATTTTTTTGTTTATAATAAAACTATAAAATACACTTGTAAAAAATGTAAAGGGGAATGCGAATGTAATGTGGATTACCCTAATTTCATCAGTGTAAATTTTAATGAAATAAGAGCTTGTAATGTAGAAAAATATTCAATGGACAATAACCTCTTATGTAACGAAATAATACACTGAATGTATGCTTTTATTTTTAAAAAATTAATACATTAAAAACTTTTCAACATGGTTTCTGGGTTTATGATATACAATTCCTCCTTTTTGAAAATGTCTTTTGATTTTTTTCGTTCCTAGTTTTGCAATAATTTTTACTACATTAGCTTTTTCTTAAGCTCTTTTTTAAAATCGTTAACAAAAAGTTTGCCGTATTTATTGACTGTTTTATGTCCTCCACGTTGCCTTTTTTTCCCTTTAAAAATACCCCCACGTTGCCTTTTTTTCCCTTTAAAAATACCCCACGTTGCCTTTTTTCCCCCTTAAAATCACCACCCCGTAATTCTCTTATTCTTCCTACCATTGTTATGAAGGTTGTTTTCTCTGCCAATAGTTATCACCATAGTCTGCAAAAATTTCTTCATGGGCTTTTATATGTTTTATACTTTCTAAATACATTTTTTTATTATTGGGGTCGTAAACAAAATCGGAATTATTTTCATATATAGAACCGGTTTTCCCATTATTCGCATAACGTGCTGCGGCGTGAGTTGTCAAATAAGCATCGATACAAGTGTTTGCATCGTTACAAATACTATATACAGCATTAGTGTTTTTACCTTATTTACGATCCAATTTGACCTGTGTTGTTTTTTGACCCGTGTAATAAGAAATATTACGATCGGGTTTAAAAGGTTTTTTCCAAGCAAATAATCCTTCACCCGCATTGGGGATCGTTGATTTCTTGATACGTAAGTTATTATGTTTTGCTAAATGAATCCAACATTTTTTTGTTTTTGCTGTTCGTTTACGACATCTTATTTTTTTTAAGGTTTTACTTCTACATTGAAGAACGTGACGTATACTTTGAGATTTATCATTGCGTCTTTTTTTTCGAGGTAACTTAACTCTTACCATTTTGTATTAAAATATAGTTTTTATTCCTAAATAATCATTATTTTTTTCATGTCTCTGAATAAATTTTACCAAACAATCTACTTTATAGATAATATCTTCGGGACAGTTATATATGTCTTTTTTTAATTCTGTTATTCTTTGTTTTAAAATCTTTGACGATATGGGTATTATCTTTTCTTTATCTTCTGTAAAATTTAGTAAACATTCCCTTAAAAGATACGGCGTAAATAATATTGAAGGATCATTATCTTGAATTTCATATCCGATATAAGGTAAATTAGACGATTGTAAATAAATTTCAATATAAACAATTTCACTCATATTTTTTTTACTCTCTTTTTTTTGTTTTAGTTTTTTTTAAATGGGTTCTTTATTATCAAAAAAAATCCCTCCTATAGTTACGTTGACGTGTATTAATATACAGGATTCATACGATGGTACTATTGATCGTGTTGATGGAGAAGACGAAAACATAAATAAAAATAAAACGGCATGTTTTTCTTGTTTTAGAAAAAAAAAAGAAGATGAATGATGTTCAGAAAAAATTAAAATATAATCAAAAAGATATAGATAAAATTGTAAGTTTATTTAATAAGAAAAAAGAAAGTAAGAAAAATGAAAAAATAGACGATTATTTTTCTGTTAATCATATAGAAACTATTAGTAGAGAAAAATTTAAAGTCACTGAACAACATTTTTCTTTGGATGTTTCACGGGAAAAAAACGGTTAATTTTATTAGTTTTATTCAATCGTTATCGTTGGTTTTTTCTTATTTAATTAACATTGCGCGGGCAAATGTAAAAAGTGATGACGATTATGTTAGATTTATCTTTAGTAATGCGCCAAAAAGTTTTTTCTCTACAGCCGTTTTACCCGTGAAAGACTTTGACGTTAAATATTTCTTAAATATTATGGAAAAATTTATGCAGAGTTATAAAGAAATAATAGCTAATGGTTGGAATAGTAAGGTAATAGTTCAAACTTTTCCCGCAGGAATAAGTACAAATAAAAAAAAAATAGTGTATTAAGGAAAAAAAGTATTTATAATAGTTTGAATAAGGGAAATGCTACAGATAAAGGCGGTGTGAAAAGTAATATGTATGTAAAAAAATATGGCCGTAAATTTCGCACGGGTGTATTTTATATTCTTAGCCATGTATTATTTCGTACAGTGAAAGATTGCTGTTTTGCTTTAGCAATATTAGTAGGTTTATCATTTTTACAACAAGACGTTAAATATTTTATAATGAAAAGAAAACCCAATAAACCCGTGGATGATTTATTTACGTGTGAAGAAATTCGAAATGTATATCGGGAATGTGGGATACCCGAGGGTAATGTTGATGCCACACAGTTTGAGTTAGTATATAATAATTATTTAAAAAAACAGGGTGTTGATTTGTTAGTGTATGCTGACACTCATTCCGATAATATAATTTATGATTCACGAACTGATAGTGCGGGTAATCTTATTAAATTAACTAATTAAATTGTATGTTTATGGTTAAATAATAATCATTACGATGTAGTCTTAAGCATAAAGGAAATTTCTAAACTTAACACCAGTTCTTTTTGTGCTAAATGTATGAGTTATTTTACACGCCATGAATATATCGATAATCACCTATGTACTACAAATAATTTAATATGTTTACGATGTTATAAATATCCGAATAAGTGTAAAGATAAAAATAATAAACTTATTTGTAACAGTTGTGATATAGTTTTTTATGATGAAAATTGTTTTACAAATCATTTAACAAATAAAATTTTTAAACCCTCTCAAAATAATTATGATCGTTTAACACCTTGTCAATATTATTTTTTTAGTAAAACCTGTAACAAAATTTGTCCGCGATTCTTTTTCATTTTTTCTAATAAAACAGTTAAACATGATTGTAGCAAACGATTTTGTTTTCATTGTGATAAATACATGAAACAACCTCATTTTTGTTATGTGAAACCCCTTTCACTTGAATATAACAAGGGGAAAGAAAGTGAACCCACTTTATTTTTTTTTGATTTTGAAACAAAAGTAACCGAAACTAAATTGCTCGTACCGTTTTATTGTATCGTCCAAAAGGTATGTAAAAAATGTCAACATAGTGAATTTTAAAAAAAAAAAATTTTTGAAAAAAAGGATCAAGAAATTATCGATAATACTATTGAAAAAGTTAGTTGTTGTGGGAATAGACAATTTATTTTTGATAACAATGTTATTGAAACTTTATGTGAATTTATGTTTGAACAAAAAAATTCCGTTTGGATAGCTCATAACGGGGGTAGATTTGATACTATTTTTATTTTAAAATATCTTTTAGAAATAAAACAGATAATACCGAATACTATAATGAACGATACTAAAATAATGAGTTTAATAATTAAAGAACAAAATATTAGAATCCTCGATAGTTATTTGTTTTTTAGTATGAAATTAGCCAATATTCCAAAAGCAATGGATCTTCAAGGGGAATGTAAGGGATTTCATCCTTATGAATTTTACGATTTAACTTATGAGGGTGAAATTGTAGATCGGAAATTTTTTGATACGAAACATATGAATACAGCAACACTTAAGGAATTTGAAAAATGGTATTTAGAAAAAAAAAAAGAGAAATATATATTTCGCAAAGAGATTTATTATTATTGTTGTAGTGATGTAGATATTTTAAGAAAGAGATGTGTTAAATTTTCTACAATGATAGGCACCACAGGTTATATTACACCATTTTATGCAAAGAATTGTATTACGATTGCTAGTTTAGCTTTGAAAGTGTATAGACTTAATTTATTTTTTTTAAATTGTGTAGGAATTATTCCTGCTTCGGGCTATAGGGGGTGTGTAAAACAGAGTTTAATTGCTATTGATTGGTTAGATGAAATTAATCGAGAAATAGGAGGAAATTTAGAATATATCTGTTCACAAAATGGGGAGAAAAAAATTCTAGGACGTTTTGTCGACGGTTTTTATATTGATACGATATATCAATTTCATGGTTGTTTTTATCACGGATGTCCCAAATGTTTTGACCCCTATGCATTAAACGTTCTTACAAACGAAAAATTTTGTAATTTATATGCAAATACGCAACGTTTTTCTTGGACAATAAAAAATGCCGGTTACAAATTAATCGAGATGTGGGAATGTGATTATTTAGAAGAAAAAAAATATACACAGAAACAATTAATTGAAAAGAAAAGAAAATTTTATCCGTTTACTCCTTTAACACCACGTGACGCATTATATGGGGGACGAACTTCCCCCGTATGTTTATTTAAAGAAACAAAACCCAACGAACGAATAAGTTATGTAGATTTTACATCACTATACCCTTGTGTACAAAAAAATTATGATTTTGCTGTAGGTCATCCTACTATTTTACTGGGGGAAGATTGTAATAAAATAAAAATCAAGGACATATTTGGTTTAGTAAAATGTTGTATTTCAACTCCTCGAAATATTTATTTTCCTGTTTTACCTGTTAGAATAGATGGGAAATTATTATTTCCATTATGTTATAAATGTGCTGTGAATAAATGTGAACATAATGAAAGCGATCGATACTTAACGGGTACTTGGACTAGTGTTGAGATTAATGTTGCTATAGATAAGGGATATAAAATAATAGCTCTTTTGAAATATATCATTTCGAAATATATCATTTTGAACGCAAAGAAAACATTTTTTCACAATACGTAAATCAATTTTTAAAAATCAAACAAGAATCTTCAGGAATTCCTACGGATTGTTTGAACGCAGATGGAAGTAAAAATGATGATAAAATTAAACAGTATTGTAATGATTATTTAAAAAATGAAAATGTTTTTTTAGATAAAGACAAAATAGAGAAAAACCCCGGATTAAGAACTATTGCAAAAACCTTTTTAAATTCGTTATGGGGAAAATTTGCCCAAAACGAAAATAATACACAAGTGTGTTTTTTGAACGATTATGAAGAATTATTAAATATTGCCAATGATAAAAGTAAAAAATTAACATCGATGGAATTTATAAACGAAACATTATTACGTTGTACATATGAAAAAATTGATGATGCAACAACACCTCTAAAAACTGGAAATGTAATCATTGCATGTTTTGTCACTGCATATGCACGTTTGAAATTATACGAGTTACTCGATACATTAGACGATCGCGTTTTATATTTTGATACAGATTCTGTTATTTATATATCTGATGAAAATAATTATACTGATGTTAAAACGGGAAATTATTTAGGAGATTTTACGAATGAATTAAATGAAAATGAATGGATAACAAATTTTTGTTCAACGGGTCCAAAATGTTACGCGTATATAACTAATTTAAATCAGGAATGTATTCATGTGAAAGGTTTTACTTTAAAAAATGAAACAATAAAAGAAAAATTGAATTTTTTATCCTTGACACAATGTGTTAAAAATCAAGATCAGATCATCGAAATTAAATATCACAATAAAATATGTAAAGATAAACTTAATCATATTTTTATTGAGGATGAAATAAAAAAAATTTTCATTTACATTTAATAAACGTGTTGTTAAAAATAATTTTAATACGATTCCGTTTGGATTTTTAGATAACTGAAATGAACAATGTTTCATTACCATTTCAACACCCTTTTATGTTAATGTTATGCGGTCCCAGCCAAAGTGGGAAAACATATTGGATATTACAATTATTGAAAAATATTAACATTATGATTACACCCGCAATTGTTAAAATTGTTTATTTATATTCAATTTATCAACCTCTGTACGCTGAAATGGAAAAAGTTCTTGCGGAAAAAAACAGATATTAGTGTTGAATTTATCGATTGTCAAAAGGGTATTCCCCGCATTACTGATATACAAACGAATACCCGTGAAAATACGTTAATAATATTAGATGATCTCATGTTAGTTGCAACATCATCAAAGGAAAATCTTGAAAGAATAGATAATATTGCAACTCAAGATGTCCATCATCGTAATATTAGTGTTATTTTTACATGTCAAAATTTAACATATGGTAATGGTAAATTGCGAAATTTACGTGTCAATAGTCAATATTATGTTATGTTTAAAAATTTAAGCGATTATAATAATATGTATACGATATGTGATAATAAAAAAATTAATAGAAATAGATTTAATAAAGTATTAAGTGAAATTAATGAGAAACCCTATGGTTATTTGGTATTTGATTATTGTAGAAAAGGGTATGAAAATTGTAGAATTAGAACCAATGTATTTCCACATGAATCAACGATAATCTATGATTTGTAAATAAATGTAAAAAGAAAAATAAATGTTTGTTAAAAAAATAAAAGAGTTGTTGAAAATCGTTTTTTTTAAAAGTATATATAGTATGGGATGTGTATATTGTGTATGAATTTTTTTTTAAAAAAACATGGCAAGAAGAAGATATAGAAGCAGGAGGGGAATTATCCTTAGAAAAAAGAAACAAAAAGGGGGTAGTGTTCTAGATATTTTTGGACCTTTGGGATCGTTAGTTGGAAATCAATTGGGAATTGGTATTCGAAAAAGAAAAAGAAAACAAAAAGGGGTATTCGAAAAAGAAAACAAAAAGGGGGTTATAATTTTAGCGGTTTTGACCCATAATCACTGTAAATAAGTTAATTTTTTGTTTAATTAAAAATTGGCATTATTAAAACTACAACATGACTGATTGTTATTACTCTTACAATTTTTTTTACATTTTTTATTATATATTCCCACGAGTACACTACCCAAAATTGTTTCTATTTTCTTTTTTAATTTAATATCATTTTTTATTTTAATACGTTCATTTTTAAATATTTTTTGTTTATTATTATTTTCGATTCATTACGACATTGATTGTTTAAATATAATAAACTCCAATTTCCAGACACGGCAGTATTTTTGGATTGTAATTGTTTACTTTGAATATATTGAAATGTTAGTCCTTTTTTTACACTATAATCATACCAATATTCACGTTTATAAAACGATACATCGTTTGCAAAACTATCAAAAAAATACATATGTTTTTCTTTATCCACCCATATAGCAACCCAATGTTGACCGTTTTGATCTGCTTCATCCGTATTCCAAATCCAACACGAGGGATAATAAATTTTTTTAGGAAAAATATTTGCAGGAAATGTACCCAAATAATATTTATTTAAAAACTTATTTATTTCTGAAATTTTATTAATCTCGTTCGTAAATAAAAATTGGGTTAAAAAACAATGTAAATTCATTGATTTTTTCGTCGCCATTTTCTTCGTGTTGTATAGGGTGGCGTTGAAGGTGTAGGAATGTGGGTGGTGAGTGATGTAGATGGTTCTTCGTTATTCGCAAGACCCGAAGTGGTTTTTCCCAAATTTATATAACGTTGTCGTAATTTTATATTACGTATATAATAGGCGGGCATATGTAAATTTTAAAGCAACCGTCTGCTTATGTTGTGTAAGATTGAACATGTTTTGTTTGCTGACATTATGCGTTAAATCGTATAATAAATCATGATGGTTTATTCCAACACCGTTTAATTTTATTATATCTGTACCCCCAATTTTAATTTTTTTCCTTTCAAGAAATTCTTTTATTTGTTGACCACTTGTCACAGTCGGCGTTTTCCTTACCTCGGGTGATTCATCATTGGACACCTCATTTTCAAGTTCATTACTTTTTCTTTTCATATTTTGTTGTCTTTTTAAAAAACTAACCATACTCTCTGCGACACGTTTATCATTATTAATTTTTTCATTTCTTCTTTCATTTTATTTTTACTTTCAATAAGTTCGAAATTATTTTTGTTGTTAATTCGCTGCAATAATTTTTCGTTTTCATGATCAGTTTTGATTAAATCTAAAATTTCATTTAATTTACTCGGATTAATTAATTGCATTTTATTTACTTCGGTCATATTTTTTTTATTTGTTGGTTAAGTAATTTGTATGCTTTTTGATATATGTTGATTATACGAAAATCCTCGGATAATAATATTTTTAAATCTTTTTCTTTTATTTTGTTCTTTGAAAACTTATTCAAAATATATTTATTATCACTGGAAAGTTGGATAGAAATTTTTTTATTTAAAATATTTTTAGCAATGTATTGTAATTTATTAATTAATTGAGAATCTAACAACGTATTTTTTTTATCAATATCTGCTTTAAGATATTTTTTTAACGATTGTAAAAAATCCTTTTTTTTTTTTTCAAAAGCTTTTTTCTTTATTTTATTTAATTGAACTAATGTTTCTAAAAATTTTAAATCATCTTCGCAACTTGATGAAGAAGAGGTAATGGAACTTTCACTATCCATTTCATCACTAACATCATCGCTAACAACATCGCTATCATTTTCACTATCAACTTCATCCTCCTCATCATCATCTCTTGAATTATCATTTTTTTCGTCTTTTTTTACCTCTTCTTTTTTTAATTCATCATTTTTTTCTTCATTCATTTTTTTTTATGCGTAAACTGAAAACGGTGGAAATACAAGAATATGTTCACGATTTAGTGGTATTTTGTTAATAACTGGTTTTTTTATTTTTGGTTTTTTTATTCTATTCTTTGTTGTAATGGGTTTTGTGTTCTTCATTTTTTTTGTATATCCCCTTGTTACAAATGTTGATAATTAAATGCTGTGTAATAATCTTGCAGGGGTATTTAATCCTACTCTAATTTCATTTCGAAATTCACCAACAAATATTAACGCGCCTGCCACTGTATTTTGAGAAAAATGAAAATCCACATTAACATTTCCCGACGGTCTTATGGGTAATACTGCAAGATGAGAGTCTCTATTATCTGTTAAATCAAATGCTAATATACAATACCCGTTTATAAAGTCATTATAAGTCATGGGCATTTCTAAATAGTTGCGATTTAATACCGAGCGTAATTTTGAGTAAGCTTCAGCATGATTTTCTATTTTCCCGGAAACAGCGTTATTTACCGAATCTTCAACATTATCATAATTAGGCCAGTTAAACTCAAAAATATTATGAGTATATGATCCGTTCCAATTTTCTAATGGAGAAAATACAATATATAAACGTGTAGGAACGCTACCATTAAACACATCGATTACTTGATGTGAATTTCGTCCTGCAGCTAATGATTCAGTAATACAACGATAATTGGTTGTATAATATAATGTTTCTTTATTATGGGTCACCATCCCTATATTAAGCGCATTTGATAATTGTTTTTTGGGTTTAAATACAGGAATTTTTATTTTAAAATCATCTAGGGTAATTATAGTATCAGCAACGGGCATATTCGCATGATTGGCACCCATCATTACAATTGTATTTAATGCACGCGTTAAACGTAATTCAACTTTATACGCTGTAGGAATATATATTTCAGCACCCCCTAAGCTAAATAATGAACAATCAATCTCATCTATCAAATACTGTGATTGATTTTGAAATGCAAGTACTTTTTGTCTCCCTCCTGCATTTACGACATTAGCATTATCAGTGAAACCCGCGATATCGCTCATATGTTCGGCTGTATCTAAATATGCTAAATTAAGCTCTTTAGAATCTTTATATCCCGACGGTGTTTGACGCATTATAAATTCTATCCATGATGCAAAATGTGCAAAATTATCTGATGGCGTAATTAAATTTTCATTTATTTTTAATTCTTTTGTTTTCCACATTGTACGAAGGGGTAATGTAATCATCGAAAACCCCGATGCTGCAGGTGATATAACTCCAGCAGCATTTCTAATCGATACTCTAGCCATTATTTTAGCATCGCTTGTTTTCATTAATCCAACGGCGTTCCCATGCCTTGTAAACGTGTATACTGACGATTGATTATCCACAGGCGTTGCGATAATTTCCGTTTCACGACATTCCGTAAACGTATCATTATAGGGTGATGAAGTAAAAAATTGTAAAGGCTCGCTAAATAATATGACATTTTTTTCCACATCTTCAATTTTTTTACTCATATTTTTTTTTTAAACGTTAATTTTAAGAATATTTGATAGTGTTCCCAACACTTGAGGAAGAAACATACCCAGTGCCAATGCTCCACCAAAACCTCCTTTTTGTATTTTTCTTCTACGCTTTCTTATTCCTCTTTTTTTTTTTCTTTTTTTTATATATTTTTTACGAGTCATATATTTTATTTTTAAAAAACAACAATAACCACAACAATAAAAATAATAATAATATCCACAACATTATGATTTTTTTATATAACTTTTTTTTTATTTATACTTTTTTTACACAGTCTATCTATTTTGTAAAAAACGTATTACATTTGGATCTATTTTTTTTCTCTTTTTTTATTATCACTTGTATAATAAGTATCTAAATTTAAATTTGAGGGTAATCCCACACCCTCATTTAATAAAATTTCTTTCTTAGTTGGATTTTCTTTATTTTTTCTTTTCACAACAAAATATGATGATGAATAATTTTTTCCACGATTTCTACCATTTAACAATTCAGTATAATCTTCTACAGATAGTTCATTTATTTTTTCAGTCATTATTTTTTTCTTCAAATAAATTTATATATATCTTAATTTCTTCACCTTTTAACGGCACGTTATTCTCATAGTTAATAAAGAACTGTAGTGATTGTTTAGCCTCTTTATCACTCATAAATAGAAAATAGGGGAATTTTTTTTTTTCATCATTTAATGATGTATAAGGATTTTTTTCGTCAATATAAAATAATTATTTTATAGTATATATAAAACGTTGTGTTGCATTAGAAATAATAGTAGATGAAGACACTGAAATCGTTCCATTATTTATTTTTTTTGATTGTGTTATTGCACTGAAATCCATTTTTTTTGCACACGTAATTCGAAATGAATTTTTGATATTTTTATATTCGATCGAATTTAAATTCCGTAAAAAATTTTTCCCACTATTTACTAAAATGTAAAGAGAAAAAGAATAAAATATTTTATATTTTTTAATTATCATTTCCCCATTTTTTTCTTCAAGAACAATCAAAAGCATTATGTTGAATGTATTAAACAATCAATACTAAGCGTTCCTGAATCAAAAGAAACTAATTTTCCTGTAGTATACTAGTAGTTAACTTTAATATGAATTTCTCTTATAATGTCTTTTTTTAATTTTCTCAATGATTTGGGGGGATTATAACAAATTAATTGTCCATTCCCCCCACCACCTTGTCGATTCCATTGAATGGGGACTGTTGTTAACAATTCGGCACAACTATCACCAACTAACCCCAGTTCTATTTCATCACAATATATAAACATTTTATTTAATCCGTCGGATACATCGGGTAAGTAATCAAAATGTTTAGAAAAAAGGGTTCGGGGTGTAGGGTTATCTTTTTTTATTTCAAACAAGAGAGGTACGATTTCAAGATCTTTTTCATTTTTTAAACCTAGCATAAATGCTAATTTTTTTGAAAATAATATATTAATCTTTTGATTAAAAGAAGCATATTGAATACCTTTTTTTTCTATTGTAGTCTTGTTAGATAATCGAAATTCATTTACCTGTAGCCCATCGACTGCTTTACTCGCATTTTCATATACCCAATACTCAATCTCAACATTAACATTAATAATTACTTTCCCATTTGTCCCGATGGTACAAAAAATTTCAAATCCTTCTAAGATATTATTTAAAAATATAATTAATGAAGATAAATCATAAATTCCGTCGGGTATAATAAATTTATCCGATGTAAAAACGAACTCACTGCGGGCGTATACCATATTATTAATTTCTTCGGGTATAAAATTCTTATAGGTTATGATAAATGAAAAAAAACATTCATCACCTACAATATTTTTAGTTGTTTGGGGATAACAAACTTGTAAAACTTCTAAAAAACATTCATTGTTCAAAGCATCAATAGGCAGTGCAATTTTCATTTCAAAATCATTAATCAAATTCTTTTGAAGTCCTCTTGATATTGAATTACTAGCAATGTGTAAATTCTTTTTTTTTTAAAACTTGTAATTCAGCACGATAAAAAATTCCTTTAATTTCTTCACGTTGTTCGTCTTCTAATTGATATGTAACGGGATCGGTGATAAATACTTTTTTAATAACAAATATCTCATTAGTCCATCTTCGAAAACTACTTTTTTCAAAAATATTATTTTTTACTCTCACAATACGTACACGAGTACCTTCTCGTATCATATCTTGAGTGGGAATAGGATAATTTAAATGATCACGTACTATTTTATTTTTTACTTTACGTATTTTTCCTTTTTTTTCTTCGCGATAAATTTCAAAAGGTGTTGCACCAGCTAATGCTTTATGTGGGGAATTATTATAACGATTAACAATAAGGGGTAAATACTGAATATAGTCAAATTCTCCAGTCATTGTTAAAACACGACGAACCATTGTTTTTAAAGTTCCAATTACACGTTCCACATGGGATGCTTTTATTTCTCTATTATACGTATGAAATACTTCAAAATTATATATTTTACTTAATTTCGTACGTATATCTTGAAATTCTGTTCCTTCATCACTTTGAATTTTAAGAGGGGCTATTCATTCTTCAATAAGAATACTTTCAAATTTATTTTTAACATTATTAGACGTTTTCTTTTTTATTAATTTTACCCAACAAAATCTTGAAAAAATATCAATACACACCAACCAATAACGATATTGATTATTATATCGGGCTACTATGTAATCTATAACTAGAATAATCCTCATCAGTTAATGTCTCTCCTTTTAATAATCTTGAAGCTTTTTCAATAAAGTCAGCAGAACATTTAGTTTTTTTCTCTTTATTCATTTCTAAAATAAAGAAATAAAATAAGTATAGTATTCTTCAAGTTCATCAACGAGTTCTTTATCGCGTAATATCCCCATAAAATCAACTTCTATATTTTTACAGGCTAACTCTTTATTTATAGTATTACCATACAAACATAACGTATCTTGTATATTTTTACATCTAAAACGATAATAAAATATTTCTGAAATTACTGATGGACTTAAACGGTGACAAACCTCATCATCATCACTTTCTACTTTTATTTTCTTGATCTTTTCGACATCGTTGGTGTCATCATCGTCGTCGGTAAGTGGGGATTTCTTTTTCTTCAATACTCGTTTTTTGACGGGTATAGGTTGGGATTTATGACCTGTCGCATGATTATACTTTCTTAGGGCAATAATATATTCATCCAAGGAATCTTTCTTTTTTATATGAAAACTACCCCAGTCATCTCCCCATACGATTTCACTTCGCGTTGCGTTGTTGTTGTTGCTGGTTGTCGGTGTTGGATCATCGTCAAATTCCATTGCATCGGATAAATCGTTATCTTGATGTTGATAACAAATTTCCAAACCACCCCACGCATCTGTACGAACAACCAAACGGCATGTTTGCTTTTTCCAATTTTCAAATCTTACCACTTCAAAAAATATCTGCACCGATTTCTCTTGAATGCTAATCTTATTAAGAACATTCAACAATGAAGGAATATGATCTTTTTTCACTTCAACAGCGCTATTGTATGTGTACTTGTCACATCTTTTATTTGTAGGATATACTTTGGCGAGAATAGCATTACCGTTGATTTTTTTTTGTGCAATTATTTTTACAGACAAATCTGTATACGATTGCATTTTATAAAAATGGTCATGTTGTTGTCTCTCATAAAGTTCCACCATCTCTGAATCTGTTCCCGAGTGAAGGGTAAATGATGAATCACTGTAGGGACAGTGCTTATTTTATACCCTCCGCAAAATTTAAAAAAAATTGTATTCCATCACAATGATAAAAATTTTATTACACTAATAACGTGTATAATTGATTACAACAATTTATATCAAATAAACTATTTTGTTTGCATTGCATAACTCCTAAAATTTTACATAACTTTCTATGTTGTTTTTGTGTTTTTATTTTACATTCTATTTTATTTTCTAGAAATGCAACAAGTGCTTTCCCTATTCTTCCATTTCCATCGGAAAAAGGATGAATGGTTTCAAAAATATAATAAATCAAACCTGATATATTTTTTCTTTGATAGTTTTTTACGTAAAATTCATCTAAATGTTCCATATATTGTTGAATATATAAAGGATCAACCCCCTCATGAAATCCAACAAATCTTTTTTTTTTACTGTAATGTCCAGCATTCGTTAAATGGCTCATAGATATTTCATGAATAGTTTTACAACATTCACTTATTTTCCATTTTTCATTTTTTTCCATATAAAATTTTCGAAGGGCAAAACAAAATCTCCCACATCTCATCCAAAATTATTTTTCATTTTCTTCGTCTTCTTCCATTCGTATAACATCATACGCAAACACTTTAAATTTTATACAGTCTTTTAATTCCTTTTTTTTTTTCTACATACACGTTTGTTCACTAATACTTTTATAAAAAATATCCCAATTAACATTCGATTCAGTCAGTTCGTTTTCATATATAGGGTTTGTTGAAATTAAATTATAATTCAATGTTGTTTGTATATATTTTCTTATCATAGTAAATAAATCTTTTACTTCATCTTCAACCATTATTACATGTGCAAATATTTTCTCATTATACTTAAATTCTCCCGTAGATCCCCCATAATTTTTTATTCGTGTAACATCGACAGGATGTATTAGTAGGGTGTGATTTTCATTTAAATCATAATTACGTTTGTTTAAAATACTTAATCTCAGGGGATCAAACTCAAAAAAATAACTTTGACGCGTACAATTTTTATACCGACATTTATCAAAGGATACTTTACCCTTTTTTATATAATATATAAAATTCCAAAAATCATATCTAATATTTTTTTCAGAAAGACCTTTTTTTTGTCTATTGAGAAAACTTCCTATAGGGTTATGTTTACCACAATAAAATACAAAACATGAAGTGATCATGATAATATTTTTAATTGAACTACAATAAACATAAGAAAAAATACTAGGTGCTACCATTAAGAAATAAATATTTAAAAAAAGATTTAAATCACCTTTCTCGCGCTGTATGTGCTTAAATTTGCTTACTAAACTTTCTTTTCCATAACCCAGGGTATAAGATATGTATTTTCTTTCAAAGTTTAGATTTTGTAGAAAATATGTATAATGGTACTTATCTTTGGTTCTTAAGCATTGAAATAAATCTGAGTGGTTTTCAAGGGGTAATACAATAAATAATTATTTAGAACAATCGGGAAATGAAAAAAAACTACAGCATAACGTGTCTGATGATTCAACTAGTAAAGTACGTTGAAAGAGAGTTCTCTTCAAGGAATATTTTCTTTGACTTGCTTGTAAATTCGGGATCATATAAGAGAAACGATCTTCTAGGATAAAATAGGATTCCATTCCACGGGTTCCTTTGATTTTTTTCATATTGACTATATAACTTACTTCGTCGTGGGGGCGAATGTTGTTTTTACATTTCATCATGGGACATGTGACATATTTTCCACGATAATAATCAAATAATCCACATAACCAAAATAAATATCCAATTTCTCCTTGGTTAAAATATTGAAAATAAAGAACAACTCTTAAAATTGTTTCAATCATATTGCTGTGATTTGAAAATGTCATATTTTTTACTCTTTATATAGCTTTTCAAATTCATTAAGCTAAATAAACATTAATCTAAATAAAATAAAAAACATTTTGTTTTCAGGTTCATTCTTCAGTTGAATCTCATGCAAGCAATATGTCAAAACCCAAACAGTATGACCTTCACTATCTTAAAGAAAATTGTCGAAATCAAAAATTTATTGTACGTAAATGTGAACAAATCCTAAATCCATGCTTTCCTATGAATCGATTATATATAAATTTGGAAGTTATGGAGTATGCAGGAAATAAAAAGCTTATAATTATAAACAATATATAACAACACATGTGGCAGGAGATTGTGGTATACATAATTTCATAGATCAAAAAGTGTATATAAATTCTTTTTTTTAAATAAAAAACGCTTTTCTCGATTTATTTTTAACTGTTTTATTTCAAATATTTAATTCATTAAAATTATTACATAATTCCCCACAAGAATTTAAATATACATGTAGTTGCAACATAGATTTATCAAAATGTATTTTATTTATTAATGTTACAATATAATTTCCATTACTGGTACCATAAATCACATTAAGTACAGATAATATATTTTCATCTTTAATAAGAACTAAATAAAGCTCTTGACCATCAAAATTTTCACGAAAATTATATTTTACTAATCTAAATCTTGAATCCTTACATTTACCATATAAAAACGTTTTTGAATAACATGGGATATTATTTATCTCAAAATAATCAAGGGTCGAAATTAACGTGGGTAATCTCGGTTCTCTATCAATAAATACTACATGTTTTCCCACTAACTGATCATAAAATGACATAGTCCAGCTAAAACCGGTTATTAAAAATCTATAATATCTTTTTCCACCATATCGTTTCAAAAATATAGATTGTTCATTTTTATCTTCCACATAAATGTTAAAATATTTATAATCATAATCAGCACATCTAAACTGATAGGGATGCTCTCTCCATTCCAAAAAATAAAACGTTGAATCTCGTGTTTTTTCTATCTCAAACAATTCAGCATGTAATAAATATTGAATGTCGGGATAAAGAATTTCATCAAAATCACGCTCTCGTACAGCCATTTAAATCTTTTTAAAAAAACTTCGACGTCTTTTCTTCTATTCGTCGTAACCTATTTCCACTGAAACATTCACTGTATATTTCCACCGTATATTTAACTTGTTTAACACCCAACGTTTAAAACTGTTTAGTCTTGAAAGTTTTAATTCATCTGGATGAATCGGACACGGGTGTTTGTTAATACATCTTCCACAAGGATGTTTGTTATAATATAATCTATTATATCGTTCATCTGCTGTTTCTTTAAGTTCCATTGTCTAACAAATATATAAACAATTATTTTTTGTAATCTTATTTATACTGTTTCTTTTTTTTATCTGTTTTTCTTCTTTAAATCTTTTAACAACGTATCTTCTTTAACAACCATCTCTTTAATCTACAACAACGTTTTTATTTTGGATCTTTGCACGGTGTATAATTCGCATACACTTCCCCACACATATTTCCGTTAAGACATTGTCCACAAGGATATTTTGAATAGAATAATCTATTATATCGTGCATCCACGGTTTCCATGAAATTTTTGTAAAACCATTTTTTTACATTTTTATTTATATCCCAATAAAATTTCTTTTTGATTTTTTTTTATATATTTTAGAATATCTGTCTTTTTTAATTTTGATTTTTCTTTTCATATTTTTTTTTTATAAAAAATTATATATAAACGCGTTATCCACATGTTAAACGTTATTTGTGAATGATGTCGAATTCACATGTACCCTATCGTGATTGTGATGAACATAACGGTAGAAGTTATAAAAGAATAATTGCTGATGACTTTAACCCCTACAAAATTGAAGATGAAAGTAACTATTATCCAAGTCGTTTTCTAGCAAAAATTACACCACTTTACCTCTGTTGTAAAGAAATGTCAACCTACGGTATTATGCGAATGTATTGAAGATATACCCTATGAAGATATACCCTCAACGCCTCAAACATATTACTTAGCTCTGGAAGTTAAAAAGAAACATGAATATGAAAATGATGAATGGAATTGTTCATGTCTGGGTGAAAACAACACAACAATTGTTGACTATGATGCTTCTGATCTTTTACAAAAAGAAATTAAACTAATAATAGATTCTAATAATTTCATGAAAGCTGTAGCATATACTCAATAAAAACTTTTTTTTTAAAAATTCGTGTTTTTTATTTATTATATATATAAGATTACATATTTGATTTAATCATATTGATAACAAGATGAATCAAGAACAAGATCTCGTGACCTGTGTCAATTATAGGGGTGTAGCATATTATGACTATACTCCTCGTTATTATTCATGTCATTTTCTTCAAAAACATTTTCCTAACTATACATATTTGGTAGAGGATTGTAAACCTGCTATGCTATGTAAAGAATGTAATCCCCCATTTTGTTCTCCACCTCAAGTCTACGAACTAACTCTGAAAATTATTAAACAGGGATTATTTGAAGAGAAGGGAATAACCCTAAAAACAATTCTTGATACTAAAAGTGATCATCTCTTGTATAAAACAATTAAACTAATAAATAATGTTTACTCAATAATTCCACAAGAAATTAATTTTTAAAAATATTTATTTTTCTTGTAATAAAATTTTCTGTTTCTAACTTTCAAGGTTTTTTATTTTAAAAACATTACAACGAGTAAAATATTTGTTTCCGTCTACCCCTATGGTCAATGAAATTGTAGGGTTTAAAGTTTAATATAGGTGCTGAGTTTGCTAATTTTACATTATTATTATTAATATTTATATATTTTCCCTTCAATGATAATAAGAGGTTCTGTAAATTATCCTCCGGAGCTCCAAACGCGTCTACTATCAACAATTTGAAATATCGAGGTCCTTGCCAATCTTTCAGATATAAATAATATCCATATCTTAAACACGAGGGAATCACAGGTTCATAATTTACTAATTGTATGGGTTCAGCATGATAAATAAATGTAAGATAATCATGAGATTCACATTCTCCAAAATCAATCATTGAGCGCAACCACATGTTTGAAAAATAATAGAAAAATATATTTGATACCCTGTTTATATAGTTTTGCAAAATCTATAAAAGTAGGTTGTCAAACTATAAAATTTTCACAAAACGTCCAAAAAAAAGTTGTCAAGATGGTCTATTGCAGTTTCTGTTGTTGTGAAGTGTATTCCTTCTATCATTTTTTCATGCATTACAGATGGAAAGAATGCTTTGTAAACCATCATTATTGTTATCCTTGTAAACAGAATTACGAACGACTTATCTATAGTAGAATAGTTGGTCTATGTGAATGTGATGATAGAATACAAAGATAGAAAAAAACTTATTTGGATTAAAAATTTTTTTTTTAAAAATACATTGTCTACCATTTCCAAAATTCATAAAACTTATGATTATAATTCGGATGATCTTTTTTCCATCCTCCTTTTTGAATTTTTTTAGAACGTCGTCGTTTTCGTATTCTTTTTTTTATTTTCGTTTTCGCTTTTTTTATACAGTTCCTCCTACACTTCATTTTTTTTTGTTAACTGAAGTACGACAAGCAATGCAATATAAAAAAAAAGAAAAACCGTCTATTTATACTGTTCTGTTTTTTTATTTTTTTTATATCTTTTCTGAGACACATATATAATATTATATAAGATGTTTAAACTAAAAAACTTTATCATTACTGAAAAAAAACAATGTCCGTATTACGTTTTTGTAGTATATGTAGAAATAGTATAACTTTTTTTGACTGCTCCAAAAATACTTTTCAGCGCTATTTATCATGTGAATGTCTTCTTAAAGAAAATCCTGAATATATATATTTTGTGGAGGATTGCAAACCTGTTACAATAATTGAAACAAAACAATGTTCTGTAATAAAAAAAAATGGTGTAGAACAACACCCGTATGAAGTAACCCTGAAAATTATCAAATCATGGAGAATCTGGAAAAACAATAAAAATATTATCAGAGGAAGATATTCCTCATCTTTTGCATAAAAATGTTAAGTTTATAAAAACTGACAAAGATATAATAATTCCTTCTCTTGTATAAATTTATTTTTATAATAAAACATGTGAATCATTGTTATTTTTTTTACATGAATTTCTTTCTTTACTCTAAAAGTTTTTTCTTTTTTGTTTTTGTCGATGCTTGTTCTTATAATCAGCTAATTTATAGATTCTTTCACTATTCCATAATTTCCCCATTTTACCCTGACGTTTTCCATATCGATATAACGTGGACGGATCATATAGTCTACCTTTAAAGTGCCTATGACATGAATTTTTTTTTTGCTCATATGAACTCCTTACCATTTAGTGATAACAAATTCAAAATATTTTGGTTTTCTGAAAAATCCTTCCCATAAAAAAATCAGCTCAAAGTGTCCGGTTTTGA
The DNA here is from genome assembly GCA_035772405.1 of Chrysogorgia sp. JL179-B06. Classification (NCBI taxonomy): domain Eukaryota; kingdom Metazoa; phylum Cnidaria; class Anthozoa; order Scleralcyonacea; family Chrysogorgiidae; genus Chrysogorgia; species Chrysogorgia sp. JL179-B06. Next base: position 98,781 of record JAYKKM010000300.1, on the reverse strand, counting down.
CGAATTTTAAGGGAAAAATATATTGGGAGACTGGGCTCGAATGTGACGTCACAAATGGGAAACACGATATATTTGTTTTTAAAATAACAACACACAGTACGGCTGTATCAAGATTTTCGATCGATTTTTCTACGATTTTTCGCAATGAGCGACAGTGAAACTTCCAAATCGACATCGGGTAAAGACGGGGAAGATGAGGATTGCTTTGATTATACGTTTGGCACCATAGTGCCGTATCTAGATGACCCTGTTGCGTCGGGAAATGATGAAAGTTCAAGTGATGATAACGAAGACGAAGATAATATTTCAAGGCAAGAACTAGAGAAACGCTACGAGGGAATCATTCCTGTGAGCTTGTGGTATGTAAACTGTTTTGAAATACATGAAATATTTTTATTGTAATTACTTAGAAGCGCTGTTTATTCTTTTATTGTAGGTGCAAATGTGGCAATTGCGACAGCACACATTTGATCGGGGCACGCGAATATAGATGCTGTAAGGAACTAACATCTGTATTGGCAAAGCTTTGCTTCGAAGGTATCGACCTAAAAGACCTGCAATGCATTTGTGAACATGACGACTTTAGCCCTCTTACTTACAGAGCGGTGTTACTAAATGTTGGCCCGTTGCTGCGAGGAAAAGATGGGAAGAAATACAAGCGTCGTGGAACTACCATGCATAGTGAGAACGAGTAAGTAAAATTATATTTGCATGTCTTTATTATTATATTGATGACTTATTAACTGTAAGGACTTAAAATAGATTAAGAATTTCTATAACAGTATTTTAAAATGTATGATAATAATATATTATATGCAATAAGAATATAATTAAATTATATAGAATTATCAATATTGCTTTATTGTGGGTTGCCAAGGTCAACAGGCTTTGATACCTTTTACGTAGAGCAAGTATAAATTAATTATACAAAGTAAAAGTTTGAAACAGTTCTACTCTATTACTCAAGTTTCACACAGGAAAATATATAAAATGGATATATCTATTTCTTTCAGATTTTGTCGTGCTGTAGCATATCGATGGTTGATCAGGTGGTTGTGTGGATGTATTGGTTGGGAAAATGCTCGTCCCCTATCTGCCTGCATTTATCATAATATCAGGACCACATTTGGGGCAACTGGTTCAGCTGGCTTTCGTCCTTCAGACAAACAATAAGCTTTCTCCAAAGGAAACTGATGAGTGGTAATAAATATAATAATGCATGAAAATAATAGAAAATAATTATATGGAATTTTTGTTTGTTTGGTATCATTATACTGTACATACCCAATCTGCATTTGGAAAATGTTAAGGTTAAATGTAATTCATATTTTGGGACTAGTTGACGACAACAACTTTAATGTTCAAATCATACAAGCAGATAAGTTTTGTCAACAAGGCCTGAATCATTACACTCTGGGGCCAAATTGACTTGAATGAAATTGCATAAAGCATGCAGTGAAAAAGCAGAAACAAAGACAATATTTCAGATAATATTTAAATGTAAAACAAAAAGTGTAATTTCAACCCCACCAATTAAATACCTATATACTGTAGATAGTTATTTTGTACAATATTATTTTGTTATTGCATAAATACTGTAGCTGTGCTTCACTTGTATGCTCATAAAGAGTACATGTATGCTTTACGACCAAATAAAACAAGAGTGCAAATTAATCAGTTCCTGTGTCTGTATTTACACATCTTCCTTTGGGATGCCCTTTTCGTGGTTTCCCACAAGTGCGGCAAGTGGGAGCTTTTCTCTTTGACTTGCTCTGTTGTGCAGCAGCCTCTGCCCTTTCCTTCATTATGGTGTCTTGTTCAACACCTACAAACAAAATCAAGTAAACCTATTAATACATAAGAGTTTCTCGATTGACAAGTAAGTGTATGAATGTAGAATTAAAAGGGTTTTCAGTTTAATTCCCTGTCATTGCAAATACCGTATATATATTCTCTGTGCCTGGGAAATTTTGCACATTAATGAAAGTATTATTCCAATAATTGTCTGGCATTACACTGAGTCAGGTACTGTAACAAAGTAATGTACATTGGGTATTGTAACAGCTATAACTATCATATACCTGCAGGCTGCAACTCTGTCTCAATGCTTTTCCTCTGATAATGTTTCACCATTGCTTCGGCTTTTGGCAACTTGTCTGGGAAAATCTTGTTTAATGGCCCTGGGCATTTATTTTCGTATTCCTCTTTTGTCTTCTTCAGGTCAGCCAGGGGTGTTGATAAAAGTAGCTCCCTGATGCCAATGACATATTCTAAAACACATTAAATGAATTGCTTTGTCCCTGCTTACAGGTATATTGAAGCACATACGCTTCTCAATATTTACTGATGCCACACATATTTACATACAGCATTTAAATACTGTACAGGCACACATATTTAGAACAATGCCAAATCAAATTTATTAATTATTTTATTTACCATATGTTGGAGGTACTGGTACTTCTCTCACCACTTCATCTCCCATCTTGAACTTAGGGTAGGTCACATGCATGTATTTTGTACCATCTTTCTTTCTCTTTGCAACTCTATTGATATTCTCGTTGAAATGCAGGCATGCCAGAATGTGTCTGAAATAAACAAAATATGTAAGTCATACCCTGGTTGAAATTGACTGCACATATTGTTGAAAGTGGAGGAAGCAGTTGTGGGATACCATCAAGAAGTAAAATGTTTGTTGTTTTGGTAGTACATTTATTCATTTTGTTCATGAAACAATACTGGTACCTGCAATATGATCCCATCCATGAAAAACACAACATTTTAGGATGCCACTGATTGAGTATTGAATGGAACCCTTCCAAACAACTGGTTTGCTCAAGAGGGGAAAGTCGTCGAACGTCATTAATCAAGGCTGTTTTTGAAAGTAGTAAATTCAACTTCTCATAACACTTTGTTCCGAAAAATAATTTAAGTGGCACAAACCAATTATTAATTGAAGATTTTAATATGCACAATATTTATTGGTAAATTATTGGCCATCGATTCACCAAAAACTAACTGTGCCCAGGCCTGCCTAGAGAGGGTAAAGGTATGTTTATACACTGAGTTTGTTGTGTACGATTCATATTCTGGCATATGTAATCAAACAAGCACATGTACTGTTGTTGCATTTCAAATTTTGCCAAAATAGAAAATACACCAGAATCGTACACGACAATGTGTAAACGTACTTTAAGCCTACACCCCTAACATGGCAGAGGCCCAACTTGAGACAAGCCCAAAATTAAGAGGCACCTCTAAAGGTGGGCACTGAATACTGCAAAATATCTCTAGACCTACAGTATGGTAAACAACACAATTAATACATTTCAATTCTTTCAAACATATAATTCCTTTGATTATATTTACTGTACTGTAGGTTTTCAAATTATAATTGAAAAGGTATTATACAGAGTACAAATTATAATACAATGACATACCAACTTTAATCCATTTTTTTTTACTAATTTCACCATGTGCACAACTCTTGAATAATTCATCATCATGGTCGGTATGCTTGTTGGATATATGCCGGATCAGTGATTTCCACTTTGCCACGATCAAGTCACCAAACCCTACCTTTGTTGATGTTGCACACCAGTACATGTGTCGCCTTATAGCCTTGATCCATAGTTTGATGCGCTCACATCCTTTCTCTTTGCTAGCCTTCAGCAATCTCTTTGTGTTGGATCTTTCCACATGCCAAACATCAAAATAATGTTTGACTGACTTATGGCACTCAGCAAACCACTTGGCAATTCCACGATGACGGTCAGAAACAAAGGTTTTAATTTTTTGACCATCAGAGATCAAAAAACCAAAACGACGCTTACAACCTTCAAGTTCCATGTTGTTGCTGCTGCCTGCAGTCTCATTCGCCTGAATTCGACAAAAAAGGAACAAAGATCAAAAAATAAACCCTACAAAATATAATTCTCACACACTTTATGTTGGCAGCTGCTGCAGCAGTCTATCACAATGGGTAAATTATATACACACTTAGTCATTGACCCACATTACTTGCTGTGGGGAACCATTATGCTGATAATTAGAGTAAAGTTATTTTTGTAGGAAAAACAGCAATATGCAGTTTGATCTCCACATCCTTTTATGAGAAGAACATTTCGATGAAGGGCCTTTGCTACCAGTACTGTATATAAGCTTTCTGTGCTATATAGGCAATATAGGCTGTTCTGAAAGAAAAAAATCACCTGTAACAATTCAAAGTGACCAATCTTCATTTCTGTGCAATTCATGAAGGTATATCCACAATATTTGGCACTATGCCCCATGGAATCGAAACGACCATCACCACTCCAAACATTGTCATTACTCGTTTTCCACTTGTTCAACAGGTTTTGTTGGTAAGATTTCAAGTAACGGATGATAGTGGGTAGGAGGAGATGAGATTGATGTTTGAAGAATGTTCGTATATTGTAGGCAGATAGACCCATATGTCTAAACACCAGCAAAACCTTACTAATCGATGCACCAGATGCCAGTATAGCAAAACTCAGCAAAACATTTCCAGCAGGATATTTACCAAGGATGCGAGGCTGGGAATTCCACTGGAATGAGTCGTGGCAATGCAAGCACTCCTGCTCAACACATACTGCTGTACCATTCGTTTTCATTTTTACCTTTGGGTCACTTGCCTTACATTTAAAGCAAAACAATGAGAATAGGGCCAGAAGGTTGGTATAGAACACAATAAACTTGGGCTCGAGAGATGAGGGTGATATTAGGCTCCATCTATAACAAAAAGAAATACTGCTTACACATGGTTATGTTTGATCTGCAGCAATTCAACCGTGCAATTCACAGGTTGCGAGTAATGATAATTAGCTTCATGGAAGCCCCCCCCAAAAAAAAAACTACTTTAAATACCTAATCTCCTCACTGTCATTATCATCACTATCTTCGGCAGGACTTTGACTAGATGTCACTGATTCATCTGTGTGAAATGATTCCTCTGTCTCAGATTCGAAAGTCTCACTGCTGTTGTCTTCATGTTAACTATCACTTGGTAGATTGTTGTCCTGTGAGCCATGAGACACTTCGAATTCATCTAGCTTGCCTTTTGTATCTGCTGACAACTTTCCACGAAGTCTTTAACACTTTTTCTGCAGGGCAACCACTTTTGCTTTCATTTTAACACATTGTGTACAGCCAGTTTCACCAGGTTGCTCGTTCTCTACACATGGCTGGTATGCCCCTTCCTGTTGTTGATGCTTTTGCTCTGTCGAAATGGACTCGACTTGGGTAGATCCCTCGACTTGCACGTCAAAGCTACCAGCATCTTGTATGTCAACACTAGAACTCTGCCCTTCCGTCTCAGATGGCATTTATTCTCGAATTTCTCGCCACATCTACAGTAGATGAAAATGCGAGATTTGAAATATTAAGAAAACGATTTCGTTTTGTCGAGAGTTATTTGTGGATTCAAATATAAGAATTTACATACCGGAAACACATGCCGAAATCCCACAATTAAAATATCAAGCGCAACAAAGAACCACAGTATTTTAAAAAGCGCATGTTAGCTTACCTGTCTTCTAATGCGCTCGGAGATTTCGCCCTTCTGATCATCTAACAGGGATTCGTTTGCTGCATCAATTGACGGTATAGCCCCTCGTTCCAACCGTCTCTTTGTAGGAAGACTTGATTCACCTCCAAGCTCGGAAAATGTGTATCTTTAGTAGTATAGAGAGTGGGGGTACGAGCCCAATCGATGTTAACCGTGAATATAATTACCAAAACATCACCAAATTTGTGTCAAACCACGGCTCGACAAAATTCGCTGTCATTTCGGTAATTCTATATTCACGTATAACATCGAATAAGCTCGTACCCCCACTCTCTATACTACTATGGCGGTCGTTAATCAAGCTAGACACCCCTCACGTTTTCTACTCAATTGATGTCAAACACGCGCGAGATTCACGAAACAATACCAAATTTATACCAAATCGCGATTTTCACTAAATTTGGTGTTATTTCAGTCATATTTAAAAAATAGAATGTGTCGCTTCGTCATTTTCGCATTTTTTAAAAAATAGAAAGTGTCGTCTCAACATTTTCACATATTTAAAAAATAGAGAGTGTCGCTTCGTCATTTTCGCATATTTAAAAAATAGAAAGTGTCGTTTCGTCATTTTCGCATTTTTGTTCAACAAACTACGACCGACGCGTTCTGCTGTTGTCTCAATTCACGCGCGAAAAAAAAAACCACTAGATTTTGATTCTAGTGGTGATGTTTTATCCAAACAAGTATCCAAATGGCGCTCTTTTGATTGGTCAATTCACACCAGCGTCCACAACAAATGTTTTATCCAAACAAGTAACCAAATGGATAGCAAAATGGCGCTCTTTTGATTGGCTAACAATATTGACTAATTTACATACTAACAGGTGGCCGGTTGTTTTACGAATTAGTCCGTTTGTTCACTATTTTCAGTGTTATCTCTCACTACAATGTTTTTGTGACCATACCCGTAGGAGTCAATACCATTTTTTAAAAGGTATCGTTTATCATCGAAACAGGATAGCGATACTTTATTAATTTCATAACTACCGAGCTGATGTTTGACACTTCTAATGGTCTTCATTGTGTGTCGCAATTGTTTCTGCTCAAGTAACACACTTTTGTAATCTTCGTGTCTGATTACCTTTTTAATTATATTCTTTCTAATACCTTTAGCAGTTTTCCCACCACCTCCATCCTCTTTCAAATAACTGTACATCTTACTGCGCAACCCAACGAACTCAATAATTGGCGTTCCAGCGCACTCGTCTTTCATCTTCCCAATAACGTTCTTGTTTTCTTTAAAAGCGAATGGGCTGTCATCGGGATAGTCGCTATTGTCAAACTTTTCGCACTCCATCATAAAGTCAGAATAAACGTCATCAGTTTCGATTATGTACAACAGACTGTCAGTGTCAGTGAAGTGTAATCTGCAGGTGTCGCTAGAGTACGTTTTCATGATATAATTATAGTGAAAGTCATACATCAGCGTTTTGCTCAAGTCTAGTATACACATACCCACATACGCGGGTCTATTTAGTATCAACGTTTCTTTAACTTTATGAACAGCGACTAGGTTCTCGCTAAATATCTTGCAAGACACAAACGTTGGCTTCGAGACAAGCTTTTTTAATTTCTTCGCAGTGGTCACTAATCTTACGTCCACACGCTTCCTCAAGTTTTCCATTGTTTTTCCAAACACACTGTTGTTCATCAACTTGAAGAAGTCCTTCTCGAAAGCGTTCTTAGCCGCAGTTCTTTTGACCGTGTTAAAGTCGATGTACTTACCCAACCACTTGGACTGGTCAAATTGTAGGACCCTATGCACCTTTTCGATTTTCAATCCAAGATCTATGTACAACTGCAGATTTCTATAGTGACACACATACTTTGTTTTGTCCATCAAATTAGTCACCAGCTTATTCACACCACCAACACTCACATTAAACTTATTTTTGATTTTCGTGCAGTACTCCGACAACATGTCAACAGTTATCTCCATCTTCTCAGGAGCCAGCGGGTAATCGTTATGTAGGTCATGCAAATGGTCTGGGTACTCCAAGTCGACTTCAAGCAGTAAGCTCTTTTTACTATTGTTGTGATAGTCGCATAGATTAACCTTTTCTATTTCTTTCTTAGTCAACCACTTGAAGCCACCTGTGGGGAGACTCTGACTCATTGCCCACCCATACAAATTGTTGGCATCAAGGTACATCAAATACTTCGACTCTTGCGTTTTATCGTACCCCTTCATGTATTTATTATTTGCCACACCATGTCTGTTGCATATGTAGCTCACACCACCATGCATACCCAATTCTACGAACTGGAACATGTCAATGTCGGACAATAATTCAAGTTCCACTCCAGTCATCTTCAACATGGCATCCCAAGCCAATCCAGGTGATGTGAAATAGTGGCACGGGTCTAGTTTATACTCGCGATGACATGTCTTTCTAAAGTTCTCAAAAACATCAGCGAGCAAGAGCACATCGCTTTTTAAATACAGGTCGTGATACCCACCCATACTTTCAACGTCGAAGTAGTCCCACACATCGCAAGCGCGCTCGTGCATTTCTTCCGTAATATCTTCATCATTCAGAATATTGTAGAAGTCCTTTTTGGAGGGTAGCTCGCATTCATCGAATTTATCAAAAGGAGTCCATATAATCATAGGGATAGACCCCCTTTCTTGTCATAAGTGTCAACCCCTCGTCGTGAAACACTTCTGACGTGTATTTGAAAGCGTCCCTTGGTAGGTTCCTCACCAAGTTGTGTAAACCACTACTCATGAACTGAAAGCTGTCCAAAAATACCAAGTTTTTTCCAAGCATGAACGCTCTCCATGTTGTTCGGTATCACATTTATCTCTTGACCAAACTTGCCAATCTCCTGCATAATGAAATGGCTATCGTAACCGCGTAAGTTATGAAAGATCACAGGAATTTTATCAGTCAGTCTAAAGTTCATATTACAGTCGCGATGTGCAGACCCTCTGTACTCACCTGAGACATGACAGTGGTCTCTCACTCTAACGTCAGCACCAGTGTACTCAACACTACAAATATGACAACTTTTAGCCTCGTCAAAGTCCTTCTTATCGCCATCAGTCAGTGTCATTTCTTTGTTAAAGTGACTCTCAGATGTCTCTTTGCAATATTCGACAATTTCTAACATCTCCCCAATGAACTTGTTAACTGCATTTTCACCGCGATACACTTTTACTGGCTTACTATACTCATTGTCATAGCAACAAACTAATTTATACCCATAACCACAGTCAACATGCCTCTGGTAAGCATTTGTGTAGCTACACTCGCTCGATGGTGTTGCTGTGTGCACCTTCTGTGTGATAGCCTCGAAGTCTGCGTACACCACAAATGGTACGTTTAATTGTCTACTATAATTCTTATATTTCACCTTCATACCTTTTTGCGGCATTTTTATAGCTTGCTTCCCATTAATGACCAAACATACTTCAATATGGCGTTCAAGCACGTCCGCTCGGGTGAAACACTGCAAACAATACCTACAAAAGTGCTTTCTTGCCTTATGCTCTGTCTGACGGTACATGAATTTGCTGAAATCGCGAATGTACACATAATGCTTGTTGCCCCCATTAGTTATCAACAATAGGTCCATATGGTCAGGATACACCTCCTTAGAAACGTACACAGGGAATGGCTGCTTATTTTCGTACCCAAAGACATTAATGCTAATATCGTTAGCCTTTTCAATCTTGTTGTAGTCTTTGAGTGTGACTGGGAAGTCAATTCCGTCGTAATTCAGCTCATTGATGTGACTGACGTACTTCGACGTTCTATCAGAGTGTTTTCCAGCGGGAGACTTATGTGCTAGGTGACACCATCTAAAACACTCGCTGTCATCCCCATTATTTACGTTTATCAAGCCCTTCTTACTATTGCACAGCTCCTTTGGCAACGCAATGTAACTACTCCCATGCAAAGGTCTATAAATAGCGATATTAACGTAGTGTGCATCTATTTTGTCGATAGTCCATCCAGACCCTTCAGATAACCACCCAGCTATCCGCGTCAAGATCTGTTCCGATCCACGATTGGCGACATCCTCAATATCATGCTCATTAATGACGACAAACCTTCCACTGTTAAAGTAGGCAGTTTTATATGTGGTCTTATTGGACTCTAAAGCTTTCTCGAAAGTGATCTTAACTGTCTCTACCACTTTCATTCCGTTAGTCTCACCTAACTCACGTCTCAAAAGGTTGATGACAGCGCTTCTAGTTTCGTTTACCTGATTGATGTCTCTGGCGTTAACCACCTCGACTCCATAAGACCTTGTAAACCCTCTCAACGCTCGATCCAACAGCCGCGGGCTATGGTCTTCAACTGTGGATTGTGCTTCCTGATTTCTAACAAGACGGTTATGCGTCCGACTACCAACGTTAACTCGCCTGTTTGTCAGTGGATTAACAATAGTTACATTTGTCATGTCACTAAAAACACCGTCTCTAACAAGTTGATTGTAGACTCGCCCATGAACGTTGACTGCTCTACCTGTTAGCGGATTTACAACGGCTGCACCAGTTCTAGCGAGTGAGTTTTCTGTGACGTCACCCATGGCTTCTATATACTACACTTGTATTTTTTTTTCCTAAGCCACTCGTTGTAGTACTGATCGCTACTTTCACACCATCCCAACTTTGGATACACCACCCCAAACAGATTGTCGTCAAACTTCTCTTTCACCTTTCCGTCTTTAAGGTCTGACACCCTTTCGAGTGTCTCGAGTTGTCTTCTATGACATAACCTAATAATGTAGTATCCGTATCTGCTAACGTTTCTACCCTTTATCAAATTGTATGAGTACAACACATTGACAACTTTCAAGAAGTCCTCTTTTATTAACTCAAGGTGCTCACCTTTCACAACGTTCCGTAGTCTCCTTCCCATCCACCAAGACCGCTTGTGAACGCTTTTTAGTCGTGTGAGTCTCATGTCACTGTAACTCTGAGTGTAACCCCATTCGATGTCACCACACTTTGGACACGCGTACCCACCACAGCCAGTCATGTTTTTCACAACGTCACAATCCAAGCAGTAGTAAAGCCTGAAGGTGCTTCCACACTCAATTTGCGTCTCATTTGCGATCTCATCAATTGTCAAACCAAAACTCATCTGCCTCATAAGTTTGTTCATCACTTATATTAGGTAGACATTTTTTTTATCGAGTGAGTACCCATACCACTATTCCACTACCCAAACCTAACGCACCAACAAACAACAATTGGTATTCCTTCATTTCCGCGCTCGGTTGGTAGTAATCCGCAATCTTCGGGCTCTCAGTGAACACTCGACCGCTGTAGTGAATGGTCATTACGCTTCTAAGTTCTTCCAACGCGTGGTTTGTGTCATTGATGTCAGCATTAGCGTCAGAGAGCCGTTGTCGCAAACGCTGGATCTGATCTTTCTTAGCGACCTCATTCTCATACCACGCTTCTTTCGCACTGGCTAGCTGTTCCAACGCGTGGTTGTGCCTTTTCATCTCAGCTTCATAGCCTGTGTGATTAAACTTCGAGAACATAAAGCCAGCGCCTGCAAAAGCCACTGCATTAAAAATCCCTCCAGCCACAACACTCGCCATTAACTTACATTGATTTGAATGGATCTGTCGGTATCCACTTTTTCGATTGCATCCATTTTACTAGCAGCGTTCCTGCACCAACAGCTGCAGCAAGTTTCACTGTGCCTTTCACCGTCTCTGGTGTTCCTAATGGTTCCCCCAAAGCCTTTTTCGAAATCATACTCACTACCACAGCACCAGTCGTAACAAGTAGCGCGTCGTACAATTCGTTCATAAGTTCTTTTCGATCGATCGCAGCCATATACATTGTCGTGTGTTTTGTTCAAGAATCAAATGTGTCGAGTGTTGGGCGACGAGTTCTATAACTTTCTGACGCGGGTGCTGCTGTAGTACTCACGGGCTCTAATCGTGTTTCTTTTTCACTGCTAATTGTGTACCATAGCGAAGCAGCAGCAATGATAACACCAAGTGTTCCAACAATATAACCATAGCTCCACTCACTACCCTGTTCTTCGTTGACTATCATTTCACGCATTTTCTTTTCTTTCGCAGCTTTCGATATCTCAGCCAACTTTTTACCAGCAGCGACACGCTTTGGGTCCTTCACCTTAACACTTTTCACATCAGCCGTGATCTTTGCTTCAACAGCCGTCTGTGAGTCTTCAACCATCTAATACACTATCACGTGTTATCTTACTCACAGTTGATCTCACAGGTATCTCACAGTTGACCTCACAGGTATCTCACAGTCCCAGACCAAACGCACTAAAAAAAAAGAGGAGCTTTTTCTCTGAAGGTATAGTACTAGAAATACGTGTACGCAACAAACCCCTCGCCCAATTGCTGTTTGAAACTTACAGTACAGTACTTCTTTTGGTTCTAAATTACTTGAATTAGATAATAGCCACTTCATTTGCCAAACTAAATAAATTTTCAGTGGACAATATCTCTCAGCTTTGTATTGTCTGAATTTAATTGTTTCATAGGACATCAAAATAAATACATGCAGTCCAAACTTTTTAATTTTTGAGTGTAGCAACAGAATAGTGGGGGTCTACTGCTGTTTCTACCATCAATCACTAAGAAATAAATTACTTTTATCACAATATTGATGACTCACGAAATAATCAATGCAGTATTTAGTAACAGTAAGTTGATAATTCTACCCACATTCGACTGCTGTGATGTGGAGCTGGCAGGAATATGGATAACTAAATATTGATGGTCATAATCAGAGGTCTCTAGGCATGTCAGGGAAACTGATCTTTCCTAAGTCGGGACTTGAAACTGATTGGTTAATAGAAATCCCAAGTTTTGTACCTCTTGTTTTAGAAGAAAGTTACATTGTGTAATGCCAGTTAGGAAATTCCATGGCATTTTAACATCATATCTACCACTAAAGAGCTATTTTCCATGTTTCAATTAATCTGTTCATACATGTTATAGCACCATTATCTATTGCCAATTAGTAGAAACTGACCATGGCCTATTACAAATGCTGCATTCTGATTGGCTACTCAACCGTTGTCTATTCGTGATAGACAACGTTTGGGAAACGCGCTCAAAACAATGGCAGAAAACTCTCGTTTTGAGGAGGTTTCACATGAGTTTTTAGATAATTTTTTGGAGAATGCATGATTTGTTATAGTCCACTAATTTGTTTCTACTAAAACAATTAGACAACTCGTCCTCGTTGTCTATGAGCGAATAGTCAACTCAGGCTTCGCCTTCGTTGACTATTCGCTCATAGACAACTCGGACTCGTTGTCTAATTGTTGAATAGACAACTCGGACTCGTTGTCTAATTGTTAAATATATGTGAAGGATATACAACTTTTGAGTTAGTTTGTGTAACATTGAACTGTACATTGATGAATATGTGTTGAAATTTGTAACAACTGTAATTTGTTAGAAAACAAGACCCGGCTATCCTGTATAAATATTATTATTATTATTATCATTGACAATAATAATACTACTAATAATAATGCCTAATGCAGATTGCAGATACCATATTTGCCATGTAACAAAGCATATATATGGCATTGTGTACTATAGTACTATAGATGGAGTACTGTAAACACAGATTATATATGGAATACATGCCAGTATACAAAACATGGACGTCAAGATCATATCGTCAGAAACATAATATTCCTGGTTGAAAAAATGGTAACCTTATTGCCAGTGACGGCCTCTAACCATTGAGCCATCGCGATTCAGATGGCGAGACGTTACAATGATGCACTGGTTCTAATGATATATGTACTGCCTATGCACAGCAGTTACTATATATTTCAGTAATGACTAATGATTGGGTGTTAATATATACACTGCTGTTATATCAATAGAATCAGTACATCAATGTAACGTTCACTCACCATCTGAGTCTTGGTAGCTCAATGGTCAGAGCATCTCACTGGAAATCAGAAAGTTATCCCTGTCCGGACACACAATAATTTTTCTGAGGATATGAGCTTGCTTGACATTATCATCCATGTACTGTATTGTCTGTTTCCCCCCGAGCTCTCCCTTATTCACTACAGCAGTGTATATATTAAGTATTAACACTGACAAGTATATATAGTAATGCTTGTTTATTGCTACAAAATTGTAGGCCAGGCCCAGGTCATATAAACACAGCAATAGTATGCATGTTTTTTCACCCTAAACTACTGTATATATAGGCTAATTATCAAACATATAGTATTTATAACTTGAGGTACACAAAAATAATAAACATACTGTACATGCAATTCCAAAATTTGTACTACACTTACTATTCAGCAGTATTATAAAGAACAAAGGTATATATTTTAAACAGGCTAGGACTGGCCATTGTTGCATGGATTTAATTCCAACTGTCAAAATATTATACATATATGTTTTGAAAATTCAAAACATTACACACCTTCAAATTTTCCCAATCTCTCTGTTAAGTATTTCAAAATGTGTCTATTAGATTTCGGAGCTTCGAGCAAATACACAATACAGTGTACAATATTTAAATAACATTAAAATTAGCGAGTCAAGTCAAAAAGTTAAACGATAAAGTGAAGCACTGAACTGAACTGAAGCCGAGGTAATGGCTATTCGTACGGTAGCCGTACGACGCTATAGTCTCTTAGAATTCAACGAAATGCAAGTAAATATCACCAAAATCCTAAACCTAACCCTAATCCTAACCAAATTGCTAACCCTAACCAAAAAAAACTATGCAGAAAAGGCAAATTAATTGCTCAACACAGACCGGTGAGAATCACAATGTACATAATTATAATAGTCCTTTTACCTTTTACTTGTGTCTGTCTTTGATTATCTTGTCCTTCAACACTACAGTTTCGGCTTGAAATCAGCAGATAATATCTATAGTAATGTTTGTTACAAACAAACATTGCCATTTCCTCACAAAATCATCGGATGCAGTAGGTTTTTATGGCAATATAAATTTCGCCGTCAATGGCGGCTTCTTCCGGAAAGCGGTTTGTCGCGCTGGCGTCAATTTAAATTTAAATTACGCCAAATTTAACGCACCAAAAAACCGTTTCAATACCGTTTCAATTTTTGCATTCGCAATCATGTGACGGTTGCAATTTAAATATTAATTCAAATGCAGAGGGCTCAGGTCTACCAATAAGCTTCTGTCTATATCTCGTTACCAGGGCCAAATTTTCCAATGCCGCGCATGATCGACGACGTTGATCCTGAATATATATATATATATATATATACAAGGAAACTGGAAGTGACTCTACATTACGCCTGGAATCCGTGATGAGGGACTAAACGCCGGTCGATATTAGCACCCTCGCCCTCAGGCCTTCGGCCTTCGGCCGGCGCTTCGCGCCGGGCGAGGGGATAATGACTCAAGTCCGAGAGGTTAGCGAAGCAAGGCTTGTCGACATGCGGAGAAACGACTTTATCAACGTGTCTATCCCACAAGACACCTCTGGACCTAGCGTCTTAAAAGAGTATCGTCAGTCTTCACGTTGTACAACCTCTGTTATAAAAACGAAGAGATGATAAGACGATCTGGCACTCAGATTATCATCACAAAACGTGTTCACGAGGCTTGGGTCAGTCTTCATGAAGATAGAGCCAACGGTATGATTAGAGACTTAGTTAACATAATCCCTGTGTGGTGTTACTTACCGTTCAAACACCTTGTGCTAGCAAGTAGTGACTACCTAAGCAACCCTTGTGAGCTCACCGCCACGCTACTTGGTAACTACCTCTAGTAAAGTGCTCTTAGTGAGTCTTCTATGGAAACCGAGTCCAACCAAACTCAAAGCGTGGCTAGAGCTCGCCGCGAACCGTGACGTTCACGTTTGCAAGGTGGGATGTGGTGAGATAGTGGGTGCGGACGATATCGGAGACCACATGATATCGCCTACCCACCAGTATTTTACATGTGACGCCACAATGTATACGTGTTACCCATGCGGTATGGGCACCAATAGCCCAATGTGTCGCTCAAGACATGAGAGCTCGAGGTCCCATCTTGAAAACTTAGAGCTTCAGCGGATAGTTAACAATGAGCAATGGTTACCACAATAAAAAATCTCTGAGGGTATAGTAACCATGACAGAGAAAGTTGGTAAACTAGAAATCGTGATTGGTCCCATGTTCGCAGGAAAAACGACAGAGACTCTTCGTAGGTTAGTCGCGTTAAGTAAATCAGGGCTCAAAGTCCTTTACATGAACAACGCAGGCGACACTAGACGAACTGACCACACATTCTCCACACATCGTCAGACCATTGTTGTCGGATCAGACAGTTTACCTGCAGAGTTAATCACCAACCTCCCAAGTTCTTCCAAACTAACTGATTATGATGTCATCGGCATTGATGAAGGCCATTGGTACTCTGATCTACTCCCAGTTATTCGTGACTACATCAAAGCTGGCATTCACGTCATTATTTGTGGTCTCATAGCAACAGAGCACTTAAAAAGACTTGGTGAACTCGACACGTTGTTCTCAGTAGCAGACGACATCACATTTCTAAAAGCGTATTGCGCTGTTTGTCGCGACATTGATAGAACAACTGTTGAAGCACCATTCAATTGGAGATACAATCCAGGACCATCGTTTGTTGGTGGTGCTGAGCAATACAAAGCAGTGTGTAGACGTCATCATCCTTCCACACAAAATTAAGGACGCTCTCACTTTTTTAAATTTAGACATTGGACACATGAAGCGCCCAATGTCATTGAGACAATATTTTTTTCACGCATAGACATTAGAGGTGGCCACACACATAAAATTAGTCGCGCGCCACACAGTGATGTCTCTCGTGGTTACTTAACGCTGCTTTATTTTTAAATTTACGAATACACTGGGAGCATTGAAACCCAATGTCAAAGAAATATTTTATTATCGCGGTAATAGCGTCGTCGTACGAGTCACACAACAACGTTAGATAACCAGCGGATTTGTATCTGAGTAGCAGAGAGTCTTGCTCTTTGGATGTCTTACCTGTGCCACCTGGGTTCTTGAACTCAATCACGAGCCCGCTATGCTGTCGGTTTGCATTAGCAATAATCAAGTCGGGTGTCCCACGTTGGTAGCCTTTTTCCACGAATTTATTCTTTTACTTGAAGTGTCTTGATTTTCACCACAAGCGGCTATCAAAATAGCTTCTGGATAATATTTCCTAATAAAACCAACGACTTTCGTGTGAAGATCGAACTCAGTGATCATTTTAAACTGGTTGTGTTTGAGACCGACGTCAGCTACAGTCTTTCTAACGCTTGGTAAGACTTCTGAGTGCACCCACCTTCCAAACTGTTTCGCGCGCTCCATTTTACTCGAGAACACTAACGAGTAGACCCCAAGTTCGTTGATAAACAAGGCCAGTTCCATCTTCATTCTACAGTCAGGTTCGACGTGGTCGTGTACTGCATCTTTTGGTCGAGCATAACCTAGAGTGCTCGCGACTTCTTTCGCTTTGAACCATATATCACCGTTATTCATAACCGTTGTGATTTGGTGACCATCGAAATCAAATAGTTGAAGTGTTGTGGAAGTCATCACTATATAGTCTCCCACAAAAAAAAACTACTCGATGTGGGCGTTAGGTTTTTTATAGATCTGGTTTGTTGTGTACCAACGCATCAGATGTGTTTTATTAGTCTTCGGTTTGCTACGTCGTCTGAAAAAGTTTCTAATGCTACGAACCAGCTTTCTAAACCAACCCATTTTAACTTAGGTCGCGTCTTCTACCACTCCCACAGTGTCTGATTCTGGTAACACAATAGGTTTGCCGTAAGTCTTTTTAGATCTCATACCAATCTCAGCATGGAGCTCGAGAGTCACGTCACCGCGACCAAATGACCCACCAGCTTTGAACATGTGATCAGTCGTCTTATTTATTTTATATATTTCATGGGGTCTCGAAATACATGCTCCCATTTACTTTATACCATATTCCTTCATCATCTCTCCACCCGTGATTATGATGTCTCGGTTTGTCATGTAACCACTCACAATTTTCACACCGTAGAATTCTATCAATGATGGGTATGCATAGGGTGCGAGTGGTATTCTTGGTCGGTGTATTCCAAAAATAGTCCCATAAGGTGTGCCTATCTTTTTCATGTTCGCTATGAAGTCTGAATCGGTTGACTTGATGTTCTTGACCCTGACATGTGAGTTGCTCATTTGCCAGTGTATCGATATCATATGCGTTTTGGTGAGGTCGACGCCACTTGGAATAGTGCATATGTTCTCCATTGCTGGGGCGCTGCCACCATACGCGAGCCCATTAGTCATACCAGTCTTGTACCCTATGAACTTATCCCACTGACCGTCGTCGTTTGATATAATTGTCTCCCAATTTGACCCTGTGGCTCTCATAGGTAGCCGCACTACAACAAAAATGGAGAGGTCGCACCACTGCATACTGGGGCAATTAAAATGAAGGCCTGACTCAAGTGGGAGTGGTGTTAACTCGGGGGATAGAAAACTATGGCCTGCACCGTTGATGCCAACAATAGGACCATAAGTTGGGTTGTTTTGCACTAATTTACTTGTTTCACCAATGGCTTTCACTTTGTTTGAACCATTGGTGTGAAATTCCACGTTTTTCAAGGCGTGTGTGCTAACGTTGAAGTCGAGCACAACATTATAGGACTGACTCTTGAGGAAACCTGATAGTAATCGCTCTAGAGTTCTTTTGTTTGCGGCGTCTGAGTCATCGACTGGGTCTGCTACGTTTTTTATCGCTGAGCCTTGCATGTCTATGAGCCCGGACATCCTTCCGCCGGTCGCGCTTAATTTAGGATCTTCGTCCAGATGCCTTTTCGTTCTCTTTAGTATTTTATCGTGAGGGTCGTCAGACTCATACCCATAGTTTAGACTCATTACTACCTCAAGGTGTATTTGCTTACTAGATAGCCAGAGACTGCTGAGAACCCTAACACTATCGCTAGCGTTGTCGTGTCTGACTTACTTGTGGTGGTCTGTGCCTTCTGATTGGTGGCGACCATTGTTTTCTTCACGGGTGGTGCTACCAAGTTAGTCACCACATTTTCTTGGTGGACTTTTTTAGCCGCAATCGTTGGTGTTGTTGCATTCAAGCGAGTGTTCACTCCAAATCTCATGGACTCTGTGGCAATCTTTAATAAGTTGTTGTACCCAGCGATTTTATTCTTGAGAATCACCACATTACTTGGCATTAACCATGTACTTGGCGACACTGCAAGATTTTGGACAACGTTGGTGTCTCTAATCGATTTATTCATGTTGAGAATCCATGTCGACACGTCATAGTTGATAACACTGTCAGAAAACAACTTGCGGAATTCTTGTTGGGTTTCTAGACTTCCTGCAGAACCACCAACGACTGATACACGTGTTCTCGCTTGCGCACCAAGTGTGGAGTACACAAAGGCTTCTATGCTCTGATTTAGATATTGCAGCCCAATATTGGTAAAGCCGTCTGACAATCGCACGACATATCGTTTATAATCGTTCTGAACGTCGTTGAGTGTGTACACTCTGGATTCGCCTAAAGTGCCATCGCTCAGGACTTTACTCTGGTAGTAATGTTTTCTGGGGATCTTGGAAATCTTACCATACAATTCGGAAGCGTTGAATTCTCTACTTATTGATTTCATGGTCTCACCACCTTCCATTCTTCTGAGAAGTCTTCTAATGGTGAAGTACACATGAAATCTCATCACACTTGTGACCACGGGGTGAACTTCTTGTGACACTGATAGATGTTGCAGTGAGACTCCACAACAGAAACTCGCACAATACGTCGCAAACACAACGCGATAGTAAGATTCGTTGTCGTCCCACTTTGACATGGTCTTTGACGTGGTGATTTGTAAGGTTGGTAGCTTTGACATGAAGTAGCTATTTTGGTTAACGAAGACTTTGAAGTTATTCACTGGATAATTTAACACGTTTTCCGTTGGATAACCATCCCAAAGTCCCCAGTGGTTCTTATGACCTTTTGGCAGTGGTTGGATAGCTCCACCGCCTTGCCATATTATTGGGAACTTACTATTGTGCAACCACTTCCACATGTTTCTATCATTTTTGAAGGTTGCGCTGGTTATGTCTGTGCTGAGGATGTCATTGTTTTTGAAGTACACGTCAACACCTAGGATCTTACCGTCTTGTGAAATATTTGGATAGAACTCGAATTTGCTTAAAGTAGCGTGGGGGTACTTTTTGATGAGGTCTGCCTTTGCGTCGTGTGTAGCCTTCGATGTGTTAGCCATCGCGCGTTCGTAGTACTTTCCATAGTAGTCATGAAGGGCTTTCTGCATATAATATACCGTATGTTATACATAATGCGAAAGTTGACGGTACTCATTGAAGGTGCGGAAAAAGTTGTGTCCTTTGACAACGCGATAATGATCACGCACGATAACCCATATATTATGGTCAAGACAGCTACTGTGTTTTGGGACTATCATAACACGACAAATGACGACAGCATTCGGGTCTTCACGCTGGATGACTCTAGGGTCGGCTCTTTTAAAAAGATTAAAGTGGGCGAAGGGTACTTTAGCTTCGACGCATTGGTCAAAGTCTTAAAACTAGAGTCTAGCAAGCATAAGGTGAATCTCGAGATAGAGAAACTGACACCCACGAGTAAATGTAGAATCAAGGTTAGTAGTTCAGCTGTGTTAGACACCCTTGGGCCTCTACTTGGTTTCGCGAAAAATGAGGTGATTCAGAACGACTTACAGTGGCACACTAGCCCAAACGAGGTTGATATGTATAGAGGTCTGAAGTACATAGAAGTTTCGTGTGACATTGTTGAGACGGAGAGCAATGTAGGTATTGATGGGAAGCGTAGCAATGTGATCACAACGTTACCAATACCCACCGAGCAGTCTTTGAAGGGGTCAGTGCAACGTCATGTGGACATTGAATCCAAGGTGAGTATTAAAAAAGGTGTTTACTCAAGTATGACATTTCGTGTTAAACCAAATAACAACGATCTTAAAATTGGCGCGGTGCTATTGGAACTGTATATTGTGTGAATTATATGGAGCTCGGTGTGGAGACAGAGCAAGGGTTGAGAGACATCTATTATAGTCCCAAGAAAGGGTACACTGGTGCAGAGAGGTTGTATCAAAGTGCATTAGGAGACGGATTGAAAGTGACTAGAAAAACAGTGAAAAAATGGTTGACCACGCAGGACACTTACACTAGGTACAAACCCATTGTGAGAAGACACAAGTTCCGTGCTACCTTCGTTGGGTTTCTTGGTGAAGAGCTCCAAATGGACTAAGTGGACATGAGTAAGTATTCAAAACAGAATGGAGGTTATTATTGGATACTAACAGGCATTGAAATATTGAGTAGATACGCTTTTGGCATTGCAGTTTATAGAAAAGACACTAAGAGTATGACTGAGGCTGTTGGAAAGTTGTTGAATGACTTTAAAGATCGGTTTGGAACCACACCTAAGTTAGCACAATTTGACGATGGACTTGAATTCTACAACGTTGGGGTGAAAAGTTTGCTGAAAGAACATGGTGTTGAATATTTCAGCACTAAGAGTGATAAAAAGGCTGCTGTTGTTGAGCGTTTTAATAGAAGTCTCAAGAGTATTATGTGGAAGTACTTTTATGCCCGTGGAACATACAAATGGATTGACGTTTTGGATCAGTTTGTGGACAATTACAATAGCAATGTGAATCGCAGCATTATGATGAAGCCAAAGGATGTCGATAAGTCGAATGAAGGTGAAGTTTGGACCACTTTGTTTGGTCATCAATTTGCAGACAACCCATTGCCAAAGTTTAAGGTTGGTGAATCGGTGAGAATTAGTAAGTACAAGAGCGTGTTCACAAAGGGCTATGAAGCCAACTTCACTGAAGAGCTGTTTAAAGTGGTGAAAGTTATTCGTGGTGATCCTAATGTGTATGAAATTGAGGACATAAGTGGTGAGCAGATTATTGGTAAATTTTATGAGCAGGAATTATCGCTGGTCAATAAGAAACATGGTGGTGACGTGTATAGAGTTGAAAAGGTGTTGAAAAGAAAGAAAGTCAGAGGGAAGATGGCGCTGGTCAAATGGTTGGGTTATGAAAGCAAACATAATTCGTGGATACCAGAAAGCGATATTCAAAATGTGAGCTAATGTAATATGGCTGAAGGTTGGGTAGATTTCGACGACCCCAGGATAAGATCTGATGAATACAAGGATGTCACTGACGATGAACTAAAATATAGTCTCGAAAAAGTCACTCAATATCGCAAACTAGCTCGGGACGACCCAAACGCCACAGTCGATGAGAGAATTAGACTAGTTAAAGTGGAGAGTGGACAGGATCGCGAACGTAGTAGAAGATTGCGTCGACATATGGAGGGGTTTTTTAATGATCTTAAAACGTGGGCTAATGACAACGCGAGAGATCGTGAAGACGTCGCGAGGAGTGCGCCATTGTTAGACACCACACACGCGGAGTACGTCGACATACCTGGACTAACACCAATCGAGAACCGTGAGTTGAATAGCACACTCAATCCAAGCGAGAGTGTGTTGCGTAAGTCGAGAATAGGTGACACTGGTGCACTACAAATAGAGGTGGATCACTATCGAGACTTGATAAACGAAGCGAACGAAAGAATAGCAGAGCTTGCAGTAAAAGACCTCACGACTGCGGAGGACGAAGAGTTCATCGATCTAGCTGAAAGAGTGATTGGACTTAAAAAAGCTAGAGACATGGTTATTGAACAGCGGGAAATAGAGGAGGTTAGAGAGCAACAGGAAGTCGACATTGACAGATTGCAGAAGTTCAAGAAATGGGCTGAGAAAATATGGTTGGGTTGAGTGCTTTAGCGATTTCAGTAGCTGCGATTATAACAACTATTATTATCGCTGGGAGGTCTGCTGTTGCGAAAGGCGCTATGACCACGAGGTCGTTTGCACAGGCTGTTAAAAACGCGATAATGAGGATGGGTCCATGGGCTGTTGGGTTGGCTAACTTAGTTTATGACGCGCTGGTGGTAGGTGCAAAGGGTCTCGCCTGGTTGGCTCAAAATCTGTGGGTGTTTGCGGTGACATTCGCGTGGCTTGCGTACAATTATTTAAACTAAAAGCAAACGTGATTCATAGATACCAGAAAGCGATATTCAAAATGTGAGCTAATGTAATATGGCTGAAGGTGGGGAAGGTTTTGACGAGATCGAGATGGAGAACTTCGATGAGTACGATGACAACACTGATGAGCAATTAGAAGAGGAGCTCACCGAGACTGATGAGTGGCTCGACAGGACAACCATTGAGTACGGTACGAATGAGATGCCGAAAGACGTTCGTGTTAGTTTTATCAACAACCGCGACACTGCGAATAAGATAAGAAGTGTGCTAGCTAGAAGGCGAGGTGGGCAAAAAGAGACGTCGTTTATTGACGATGGTAAGACGGTGATAATAAGGGGCACAGACACGAGATCCTCAGCAGTTGTTGATGATGACTACACTCCCAAGCTTAGAAACATGTCGGCAGACAAACTGAAAGAGGGAGCGTCATCTAACATACGCGACAGCGTACCATCGTTATTGAAAGACAAAAAGACGTTCTCATTGGCGGAAACAAACGACAAGAAAGACTTCCTCAAAAACGTTATGGGTATAGACATTAGGAAGGGAGATGGACCGAGATCGAAGAGACTCATCGATGGGTTGAGGGTGGTCAATGGTGAGAAAGGTGACATGATAGGCGTTGAGTTTGAAGGTAAGATAATCATCTTTAGAAAGAAGGGTGGAGACTTTGGGAGATTTGGTTATAGCAGAATGAGAGCTAACGTCGAACATGTTAGAGTGTTTAAGGGCTTCATTGATGAGGCTAAAGAAGAACACAAAAACACATCAAATGGTGTGGTTGACACACAGTTGAGGTCTGAGGACATAGTGCCAACAGAAGAATTGACAGACGATATTGTTTCGAACGTTTCTGATAGGGTTGAAGATGAAGTGAGGTCACTAGAGAGTGAGCTAAACGATGGTGCGACGTCTGAGGTTGGTGGTGGAGAGCAAATGTTGAGAGAAATCGCAGGCGTATTGAATCCAGTGGGCTCAAATGATGTGATGATAGATGCTTTAGAAATCACAGCCGATAGTTACCGCTCGAAAGCTCTAAATGAGACTGACCCAATGAAAGAACAATGGTGTAAAACCGTTAGTAAGGCAGCTGAGTTGAAAACGGATAACATACGACTTCTGAACGGTCTCAAACCAGAACATGAAGAAGCTAATAAAATTATTGTTGATGAGGTTAGAAACAACGACTTGTCTAGGTTAGAGAGATTTAAGAAATGGGCTAGAAAAAACATGGTTGGGTTGAGCGCTTTAGCGATTACGATAGCTGGAATTGTGACAACTGTTATTATCGCTGGGAGGTCTGCTGTTACGAAAGATGCTAAAGCCACAAAGTCGTTCGCACAGGCTGTTAAGAATGCAATCATGAAGATGGGTCCATGGGCTGTTGGGTTGGCTAACTTAGTTTATAATGCGTTGACGTTGGGTGCGAAGGCCTCGCATGGTTAGCTCAAAATCTGTGGGTACTTGCAGTGATATTTGCGTGGTTTGCTTACGACTATTACAAGCTAAAACGGTAGTCTCAGCTTCGAGGGTCTCAGCTTCGAAGATGACAAAACATATGTAAAGTATATGAACGTCACGTCGGCAGAGTTAAGTCCTGGTTTTAGACGAGCGACCATGGGTGTCATAAAAGGGGTGAGAACGCAGCATGTGATCACGTTGAACCCTAATAAAGTCAGTCCTGGTGAGGAACTCTACATTGACATACCGAAGCTCAAGGTTAGTAGCTGTTTGGTGCCTGGATCGTTGGGTCTAGTGCTCGACTTTAAGAATGCAAACGACAAAAGTTGGTTCTTGAATAATGTGAGCAAGTTACTTTGTGAAAAGCTTGTTGTGAGATTAGCTGGGGAGACTGTGTATGACAACAATGGGGAAAATTACACTGGCGTCTATCGCGACCTTTGGGAAAGTGTTACTGCGCGAGACCAAATGATTGACTATGGTGTTGGCTCTGAGAACTTGAGAAAGCTAATTTCTAAGGACGACAGTGGCGCGACAAGTGGGAACGTTGCTAAGGTTAGTGATGCACTGATGTTTGGTGTGATTGGAACGAAACAGCGAATAAAACTTGGTAAGATCATGGATGACCATGGGTTGTACGCTCCTTTTAGCATGAACAACAACTTGCAGTATGTGATCACACTTCCGAAGGCCACAGACATCATGGTGGCGCAAACCAATGAGAGTGTGGGTGGATACACTCTGGAGAACCTCGAGCTTGAGTATGAGACGATCGATAACCAGGAACTCTCTGATGAAATAACGTCGGGCTATGCAAGTGGTCGTAGTTTGTCATACGAACACGTCACGTTGATGAAAACCACTGAATGGGACAAAGGCACGACCATTGTGAACGAGAATGTTAATCTTCCAAGAAAAAGCATGAAGGCAATTGTGTTGCTATTCACGAATAAGGTGCGAACAGACAGTGAGGAGTTTCTTTACCCGAATATTGAGAGTGTTAGAGTCACAATTGAAGGTGTACCAAATAGCGTGTACTCACAAGGCATTCCAAAGTCGAAGTTCTACGCAGAAGCGAAGCGATTGTTTGGGTTGGGTGAAGAACACGCTCAGTTCATGACCATACAGAAGTTCTATAAAGATGGTTTTGCGTTGGTCATTGACTTGAGGAGCGTTCAAGATAATCGCAACGTCGCCACTGGTAAAAAGATCGTGAACACACAATCTGGTGTACTTCTTGAGATCACTAAGAAAGCGACGACTGCAAATGTCATGTGCAGGGTGTTTGTGATGAGTGATGGATTAGTCAACTTCATGAACAATGGGCTGCAATCAATCCAGTATTAAATCAAACGCAATTTAATGGAAACTCCGTTTAATGCGCTAATTGTTGGTATGACAGCTTGTGGTAAGACACATTATTTACTCAACACACTGGAATCTGAGTATCGCGGTAAGTTTGACTACATTGTGTTGATTTGCCCTACTTTCGAGTGGAATAAAGCGTATCAAGATTGGAAATATGTGCACGACCCTGACGTGTTAGCGATAGACTGTGCGCAGGATAATGTTGACGCTGTTCTCAAGTGCGTGACAAACACTTTTAAAGGCACTAACACTCTGATTGTGTTGGACGACTGTGCAAGTGGGCAGGACGTCAAGAATAGGACTAGTCAATTGGTCAACTTGGCTTTTAGCGCGCGACATTTTATGTTGAGCGTTGTTGTCATCACACAACAACTGACGTCGATCGCAAAACCGTATAGAGAAAACATTAGTAAGCTCGTTTGCTTTCACTGTCCGAGTAGGAGTGATATGAAGGTTGTTATTGACGATTACCTTGGACACATTAGCAAAGAGGAAGCGTCGGCAATTGTGACCGCATTAAAAAATCATAAGTACGCTAGACTCGAAATCTCACTGCGTTATCCATACAGTTACGAAGTTGTTGTTCCGCAATAAAATATGGGTATAAGTAATAACGTGATGGTGAAACGCAAAAGTGAAGAAAACCCTACGATTGAGGAATTAGTTGAGGACACTCAAGCCGCTGGCACTTCAACTGTGGAAGACGACATTGACGTTAAGAGAGCTGAGCTAATAAGATTGTCTGGTGACGGTGTGGTAAGCCAATCTGAAGCGTACATTAAAAAAGCGTCCGCAAAAGTTATCGATAAGATATGGCGCCAATATGAGTTGAAGAGAATGGAAATTGCAAACGCTTTTCTCACCGCCTTGCTAATCAGCAAATTCGCTAGCTTACTAGACGGGTTGAACGCTATTGAGAACCCTGACGAACTAAATGACGAGTTGCAAAAAGACTCGCTACTAAAGAAAGACGTCGAGAGCATTGTCGCGGTTGTGACACCGTACGTGCCTTTCTTGGGCTTGTTGTCGGGAGGAATCGTAACGTCGAAATATGTGTACGATCACCATTTTAGAAGTGCGACAAACACTGAAGATAGTGAACAAACGGACTAATTCGCAAAACAACCGGCCACCTGTTTAGTATGCAAATTAGTCAATGTTGTTAACCAATCAAAAGAGCGCCATTTTGCTATCCATTTGGATACTTATTTGGATAAAACATTTGTTGTAGACGCTGGTGTGAATTGACCAATCAAAAGAGCGCCATTTGGATACTTGTTTGGATAAAACATCGCCACTAGAATCAAAATCTAGTGGTTTTTTTTTTCGCGCGTGAATTGAGACAACAGCAGAACGCGTCGGTCGTAGTTTGTTGAACAAAAATTCGAAAATGACGAAACGACACTTTCTATTTTTTAAATATGCGAAAATGACGAAGCGACACTTTCTATTTTTTAAATATGTGAAAATGTTGAGACGACACTTTCTATTTTTTAAAAAATGCGAAAATGACGAAGCGACACATTCTATTTTTTAAATATGACTGAAATAACACCAAATTTAGTGAAAATCGCGATTTGGTATAAATTTGGTATTGTTTCGTGAATCTCGCGCGTGTTTGACATCAATTGTGTTGGACGACTGTGCAAGTGGGCAGGACGTCAAGAATAGGACTAGTCAATTGGTCAACTTGGCTTTTAGCGCGCGACATTTTATGTTGAGCGTTATTGTCATCACACAACAACTGACGTCGATCGCAAAACCGTATAGAGAAAACATTAGTAAGCTCGTTTGCTTTCACTGTCCGAGTAGGAGTGATATGAAGGTTGTTATTGACGATTACCTTGGACACATTAGCAAAGAGGAAGCGTCGGCAATTGTGACCGCATTAAAAAATCATAAGTACGCTAGACTCGAAATCTCACTGCGTTATCCATACAGTTACGAAGTTGTTGTTCCGCAATAAAATATGGGTATAAGTAATAACGTGATGGTGAAACGCAAAAGTGAAGAAAACCCTACGATTGAGGAATTAGTTGAGGACACTCAAGCCGCTGGCACTTCAACTGTGGAAGACGACATTGACGTTAAGAGAGCTGAGCTAATAAGATTGTCTGGTGACGGTGTGGTAAGCCAATCTGAAGCGTACATTAAAAAAGCGTCCGCAAAAGTTATCGATAAGATATGGCGCCAATATGAGTTGAAGAGAATGGAAATTGCAAACGCTTTTCTCACCGCCTTGCTAATCAGCAAATTCGCTAGCTTACTAGACGGGTTGAACGCTATTGAGAACCCTGACGAACTAAATGACGAGTTGCAAAAAGACTCGCTACTAAAGAAAGACGTCGAGAGCATTGTCGCGGTTGTGACACCGTACGTGCCTTTCTTGGGCTTGTTGTCGGGAGGAATCATAACGTCGAAATATGTGTACGATCACCATTTTAGAAGTGCGACAAACACTGAAGATAGTGAACAAACGGACTAATTCGCAAAACAACCGGCCACCTGTTAGTATGCAAATTAGTCAATGTTGTTAACCAATCAAAAGAGCGCCATTTTGCTATCCATTTGGATACTTATTTGGATAAAACATTTGTTGTAGACGCTGGTGTGAATTGACCAATCAAAAGAGCGCCATTTGGATACTTGTTTGGATAAAACATCGCCACTAGAATCAAAATCTAGTGGTTTTTTTTTTCGCGCGTGAATTGAGACAACAGCAGAACGCGTCGGTCGTAGTTTGTTGAACAAAAATGCGAAAATGACGAAACGACACTTTCTATTTTTTAAATATGCGAAAATGACGAAGCGACACTTTCTATTTTTTAAATATGTGAAAATGTTGAGACGACACTTTCTATTTTTTAAAAAATGCGAAAATGACGAAGCGACACATTCTATTTTTTAAATATGACTGAAATAACACCAAATTTAGTGAAAATCGCGATTTGGTATAAATTTGGTATTGTTTCGTGAATCTCGCGCGTGTTTGACATCAATTGAGTAGAAAACGTGAGGGGTGTCTAGCTTGATTAACGACCGCCATAGTAGTATAGAGAGTGGGGGTACGAGCTTATTCGATGTTATACGTGAATATAGAATTACCGAAATGACAGCGAATTTTGTCGAGCCGTGGTTTGACACAAATTTGGTGATGTTTTGGTAATTATATTCACGGTTAACATCGATTGGGCTCGTACCCCCACTCTATAAAATGAATTGAGCACAGCGCCGAATACCGTGTTGTGTTGAAGCTAGGTCTATGTCTACGCACGAAATTTACCCATTTTTTATTGATTTCTCCGTCTGCGGGAAACAAATGCATCGATATGCCATCCGTGTACGTCGAGTTTTTGCAACTTTGTAAGTTCGGCCCTCCAGCAACGCAGTATAAACTACCAGACTTCGCAGAATCACCCTTCTTCCTTGAAGCCATGTTGAAGTGTATAAAAATTTGATGTTATGATTCCCATTTATGACGTCACAAGCATAATATGGCCGCGCGAGAAATTTCGCACCTAATCTCATACTTTTCTTGCTCATAACTCAGAGACTAAAACGAATCTACATAAACTATATATCAAAACGAACAGAGGAAAACCGATTTTATCTAAAAACCCAATAAAAAATTTCGTGTCATAGGCACTTTAAAATGGTAGAAATCATCAGCATAAGAACGAAGGATTTCGCCCCCATATGGAAGCCAATCAAAAATATCACCTCTTGCTTCTTTGAGATAAACAACCCCTTTAAGAAATCCCAATTCTTTATCTTTTACAATTTCACGACTACATTCAAAAAACGATAGTTCATTTAATTTAAGACAATTCTGTGGAGTGTGAATTAATTTCGCTGCCTCTATCAATTTTTCAGCATTTTCTTGATTACGCATTTGAAATGACCAAATCTTTCGCGAGGGACCCCATCTTCAACAAAATAACTGACCATTTTTTTTGTGATATCGTTTTTTATACCCCAGGTTTTGTAGAAATGAAAAAAAATTTCTCAAAAAACTTTCATATAAATAAGCTGAAACTTTTCTTTTTCATTTATACACTACGTGCTTATAAAACATTGTCCCTCTACAAACTTAGTTTAAGAAAAAATGGCTACGAAAGAAGAAATAACGAATGAAGCTTCCTATGGAGAACCCAACCTCATACCCCTGAATGGTTCCCTTCTCATATGGGATTACAACGATAAAGGAGAAGGATACGCGTACGGTGTACGTGTACGGGATACGGATACGTATACGTCGAAAGAGTTTAATTTCAATTACTTTAAACCCGTCAAACCTATTCAGGATAATGGTGATTCTGATAGTGATGATTGTTTGAAAGCATTTTTGGGGACTGCTGATGACGAAGTAAAGGAGGAAAAAGTATTTAATAGAAACAACATTAAAAAAAAAGTATATACCCGCTGTGATATTAATACTCTTCGACAGAATTTTCCAAATCAAAAATATATTTTACGACACTGTATATACTTTCCCTCGGGTAAGCTATCCGGGTATAAATTATATTTAGAAGTGGTAGATGGGGGAATTCTTTGTCAGCATAATTATATAACAACAATTATGATAACTGATGATTCCATACTTAGTTCCATTAATAAATAAATGTATTTAGATTAAATAAAAACAATAAAAAGAGAATTTTGTTTTTCAAAAAAAGTTATTTTATTGTACTTTATACATTTTATTTTTTTTTTAAATATATTTCATCTATTTGAAAAACACCAAATAATTTTTGGAGATATTACTCTCTACAAATTTTATCATTTTTTTTAAAAATACCGTAACTAAGGAATATCAGTCATTCGGCCATAAGATGGCGTCGAGGTAAGAGCTCCATGGCGGAAATTTATATGATTAATTCTATAAACCAAAATTTGATTATTTTTATTTCAACATCGTACAACTCTTCCAATAAAAATAATATGGACGTTTTTTTGGATGGCACGTGTAAGTATAAATCACATTGGGTGAGGTATGATGGTCGTTTATAAAGGTTTTTTTTGAATTTTAAATATCTATCTCATGAAATTGACTACGATCACCTTGATTGACCTTCCTCTCTCTCTCTGGTCGTCAAACTCAAGGATAAACCAAAAACTGGTCGTACAACAACACCAGGTTTCATGAGATAAATATATACAAAATTCACAAAAAACCTCTTGTATACGACCAGGTGCATATCCCCCCTGATTTGATGGCTGGTCGCTCTTAACAGGGTGACCACACCTTAAAACTAGAACACCCTCCTGGGAATTTTGGACTGGCTGTGCTCTGATTGGTCCATTCAAATCAATTCTTGATTCTGATTGGCTTAGAGCTCGGTCCAGTCCCAAACACATTGATATATATATATATATATATATATATACATGTATATTACTACTTCATGAACGAATTGTACGATGCGCTACTTGTTACGACTGGTGCTGTGGTAGTGAGTATGATTTCGAAAAAGGCTTTGAAAGAACCATTGGGAACACCAGAGACTGTGAAAGGTACAGTGAAACTTGCTGCAGCTGTTGGTGTAGGAACGCTGTTAGTAAAATGGATGCAATCGAAAAAGTGGATACCGACAGATCCATTCAAATCAACGTAAGTTAAAGGTGAGTGTTGTGGCTGGAGGGATATTTAATGCAATAGCTTTTGCAGGTGCTGGCTTTATATTTTCAAAGTTTAATCACACGGGCTATGAAGCTGAGATGAAAAGGCACAACCATGCGTTGGAACAGTTAGCCAGTGCGAAAGAAGTGTGGTATGAAAATGAAGTCGCTAAAAAAGATCAGATTCAACGTTTGCGACGACAGCTTTCAGATTCTAATGCTGACATCAACGACACAAACCACGCGTTGGAAGAACTTAGAATCGTAATGACCATTCAGTACAGCGGTCGAGTGTTCACTGAGAGTCCGAAGATTGCGGATTACTACCAACCGAGTGCGGAAATGAAGGAATATCAATTGCTGTTTGTTGGTGCCTTAGGTTTGGGTAGTGGAATACTGACATGGGTGTTGGTTCGATAAAAAATGTCTACCTAATGTATAAGCGATGAACAAAATTATGAAGCAGATGAGTTGTGGTTTGACAATTGATGAGATCGCGAATGAAGCGCAAATTGAGTGTGGAGGCACCTTCAGGTTTTACTACTGTTCGGATTGCGACGTTGTGAAAAACGTAAGTGACTGTGGTGGATACGCGTGTCCAAAGTGTGGTGACATTGAGTGGGGTTACACTCAGAGTTATAGTGACATGAGACTCCTCACACGACCAAAAAGCGTTCACAAGCGGTCTTGGTGGATGGGGAGGAGACTACGGAATGTTGTGAAGTCTGAGCACCTCGAGTTGATAAAAGAGGACTTCTTGAAAGTTGTCAATGTGTTGTACTCATGTGGGTTGATAAAGGGTAGAAATGTCAGCAGATATGGATACTACATTATTAGGTTGTGTCATAGAAGGCGATTCGAGACGTTTGAGAAGGTGTCAGACCTTAAAGACGGAAAGGTGAAAGAGAAGTTTGATAACAACTTGTTTGGGGTGGTGTATCCAAAGTTGGGATGGTGTGAAAGTAGTGATCATTATTACAACGAGTGGGTTAAGAAAAAAAAATAAGTGTATTATATATAGAAGCCATGGGCGACGTCGCAGAAAACTCACTTGTTAGAACTGGTGTGGTTGGTGCAGCCGTTATAAATCCACTAACAGGTAGAGCAGTCAATGTTCATGGGCGAGTCTACAATCGACTTGTTAGAGATGGTGTTTTTAACGACCCAACAAACGTGACTATTGTTAATCCGCTGACAAACAGGCGAGTTAACGTTGGTAGTCAGACGTATAACCGTCTTGTTAGAGATGACGTTTTTAGAAATCAGGAAGCACAACCTGTAGTTGAAGACCCGTCGACACAGCTGTTGGATCGAGCGCTGAGAGGATTCACAAGGTCTTATGGAGTCGAGGTGGTTAACGCTAGAGACATCAACCAACTAAACGCAACTAGAAGCGCTGTCATCAACCTTTTGAGACGTGAATTAGGTGAGACTAACGGAATGAAAGTGGTAGATCACTTTCGAGAAAGCACTAGAGCGTGATAAGACCACATATAAAACTGCCTACTTTAACAGCGAAACGTTTGTCGTTATTAATGAACACGACATTGAGGGTGTTGCCAATCGTGGATCGGAACAGATTTTGACGCGGATAGCTGGGTGGTTATCTGAGGGGTCTGGATGGACTATCGACAAAATAGACGCACACTACGTTAATATCACTATTTATAGACCTTTGAACGGGAGTAGTTATATTGCGTTGCCAAAGGAGCTGTGCAACAGTATGAAGGGTTTGATAAATGTAAATAATGGGGATGACAACGAGTGCTTTAGATGGTGTCACCTAGCGCACAAGTTTCCTGTTGGAAAACACTCTGATAGAACGTCGAAGTACGCCAGTCGCATCAACGAGCTGAATTATGATGGAATTGATTTCCCAGTCACACTCAAAGATTACAACAAGATTGAAAGGGCTAATGGTATTAGCATTAATGTCTTTGGGTATGAAAATAAGCAGCCATTCCCTGTGTACGTTTCTAAGGAGACGTATCCTGACCACATGGACTTGTTGTTGATAACTACCGATGACAACAAGCACTACGTGTACATTCGCGATTTCAACAAATTCATGTATCGTCAGACGGGGCATAAGGCGAGAAAGCACTTTTGTAGGTATTGTCTGCAGTGTTTTAGTCGCGCGGACGTGCTCGAACGTCATATGGAAGTATGTTTGGCCATTAATGGGAAGCAAGCTATTAAGATGCCGCAAAAAGGTATGAAAGTGAAGTATGAGAATTATAGTAGACAACTAAACGTACCATTTGTGGTGTACGCGGACTTCGAGGCTATCACACAGAAGGTGCACACAACAACACCACCATCAAGCGAGTGTAGCTATACAAATGCTTACCAGAGGCATGTTGACTGTGGTTATGGGTATAAACTGGTTTGTTGCTATGACAATGAGTATAGTAAGCCAGTGAAAGTGTATCGTGGTGAAAATGCAGTTAACAAGTTCATTGGGGAGATGTTAGAAGTTGTCGAATATTGCAAAAGACATCTGAGAGTCACTTTAACAAAGAAATGATACTGACTGATGACGATAAGAGGAACTTCGACGAGGCCAAAAGTTGTCACATTTGCAGCATTGAGTACACTAGCGTTGACGTTAGAGTGAGAGAGCACTGTCATGTCTCAGGTAAGTACAGAGGATCCGCACATCGTGACTGTAACGTGAACTTTAAATTGACTGATAAAATACCTGTGATCTTTCATAATTTACGTGGTTATGATAGCCATCTCATCATGCAGGAGATTGGCAAGTTTGGTCAAGACATCAATGTGATACCGAACAACATGGAGAAGTACATGGCTTTCATGCTTGGAAAAAACTTGGTATTCTTGGACAGCTTTCAGTTCATGGGCTCGAGTCTAGACAACTTGGTGAAGAACCTACCAAGAGACGCTTTCAAATACACGTCAGAAGTGTTTCATGATCACGGGTTGGCACTAATGACAAGAAAGGGGGTCTATCCCTATGATTATATGGACTCCTTTGATAGATTCGATGAATGTGAGCTACCCTCCAAAAAGGACTTTTACAGCATTCTGAACGATGAAGACATTACGGAAGAAATGCATGAGCGTGCTTGCGATGTGTGCATGGGACTACTTTGATGTTGAAAATATGGGTGGGTATCACGATCTGTATTTGAAAAGTGACGTGCTTTTTCTTGCTGACGTTTTTGAGAACTTTAGAAAGACATGTCATCGTGAGTATAAACTAGACCCGTGTCACTATTTCACATCACCTGGATTGGCTTGGGACGCGATGTTAAAGATGACTGGAGTGGAACTCGAATTATTGTCTGACATTGACATGTTTCAGTTCGTAGAATTAGGTATGCGTGGTGGTGTGAGCTACATATGCAACAGACATGGTGTGGCAAATAATAAGTACATGAAGGGGTACGATAAAACGCAAGAGTCGAAGTATTTGATGTACCTTGATTGCAACAATTTGTATGGATGGGCAATGAGCCGAAGTCTTCCCACAGGTGGTTTTAAATGGTTAACTAAGGAACAGATAAAAAGAGTGAACTTGTGTGACTATCACGACGATAGTGAAAAGGGTCTGCTGCTTGAAGTTGACTTGGAGTATCCAGACCATTTGCATGACCTACATAACGATTACCCGTTGGCTCCTGAGAAGATGGAAATAACTGTTGACATGTTGTCGGAGTACTGCACGAAAATCAAAAATAGGTTTAATGTGAGTGTTGGTGGTGTGAAGAAGCTGGTGACTAATTTGATGGAGAAAGAAAAGTATGTGTGTCACTATAGAAATCTGCAGTTGTATATGGAT
Source organism: Chrysogorgia sp. JL179-B06 (assembly GCA_035772405.1). Classification (NCBI taxonomy): domain Eukaryota; kingdom Metazoa; phylum Cnidaria; class Anthozoa; order Scleralcyonacea; family Chrysogorgiidae; genus Chrysogorgia; species Chrysogorgia sp. JL179-B06. The sequence goes on along the minus strand of JAYKKM010000300.1, from coordinate 63,864 downwards.
CTTGGATTGAAAATCAAAAAGGTTCATAGGGTCTTGCAATTTGATCAGTCTAAGTGGTTGGGCAAGTACATCGACTTTAACACAGTCAAAAGAACTGCGGCTAAGAACGCTTTCGAGAAGGACTTCTTCAAGTTGATGAACAACAGCGTGTTTGGGAAAACAATGGAAAACTTGAGGAAGCGTGTGGACGTAAGATTAGTGATCACTGCGAAGAAATTAAAAAAGCTTGTCTCGAAGCCAACGTTTGTGTCTTGCAAGATATTTAGCGAGAACCTAGTTGCTGTCCATAAAATTAAAGAAACGTTGACACTAAATCGACCTGCATATGTGGGTATGTGTATATTAGACTTGAGTAAAACGTTGATGTATGATTTCCACTATAATTATATCATGAAAAAGTACTCTAACAACACCTGCAGATTACACTTCACCGACACTGACAGTCTGCTGTACACAATCAAAACTGATGACGTTTATTCCGACTTCATGATGGAACGCGAAAAGTTTGACAATAGCGACTATCCTGCAGACAACCCATTCGCTTTTAAAGAGAACAAGAAAGTTATTGGAAAGATGAAAGACGAGTGCGCTGGGACACCAATTATTGAGTTCGTTGGGTTGCGTAGTAAGATGTACAGTTATTTGAAAGAGGATGGGGGTGGTGGGAAAACTGCTAAAGGCATCAGAAAGAACATAATTAAAAAGGTAATCAAGCATGAAGATTACAAAAGTGTGTTACTTGATCAGAAACAATTGCGACACACAATGAAGACCATTAGAAGTGTCAAGCATTGGCTCGGTAGTTATGAATAAAGTGTCGTTATCCTGTTTTGATGATAAACGATACCTTTTAGAAAATGGTATTGACTCCTACGCGTATGGTCACAAAAACATTTTGGTGAGCGACACACTCCCATTATGAATAGTGGTCACAGTTCACACAAATCCACTAGACTCACAATCTAGTGGCTTTTTTTACGCGTGTGAATTGAAACAATGGCAGAGTGCCTGGCTCAATTAACGTCGGTCATAGTTTGTCAAACACAAATGCGAAAATGACGAAACGACACTTTACGTTTTCTAAGTTTTGAAGAAATATGTCGAATTTCGTCAAAATCGTGATTTGGCACAAATTTGGCATTGTTTCGTGAGTCTCGCGCGTGTTTGACATCAATTGAGCAGAAAATGTGGTGGGTGTTTGGCTCAATTTATGTAATTGTAGTAGTATAGGAGATGGGGGTGTCGGGTTCAATTGATGTTAGCCACAAATGTGAAAGTGCTGAAATAACACCAAATTTGTCAAATCGTGATTTGGCACAAATTTGGTGTTGTTCTGGCACTCTCGCGTGTGGCTGACATCAAGTGGGCTCGCACCCCATCTCCTATACTACTTTCGTTTGACTGTGCTTCGTTCTGAGCGTTTATCTCGTCGGCCTAGAGTTCGCTTGCTAGCGTGAGCTTGCGCTTTCCGGTCTCCCATGCGCTGCGTGACGTCAGGCCACATACTCCACATTCTGCCTTGAGGCGCAAGCATATATATCTCCTTTGGTTTAACCTCGGTTAATACATAACCACATGAAAAACAAGATGTCAGCATGCTTTTTTGGCTGAAAAAGCAGACATCAATGGAGTTTTATAAAGAAACCCCAAACTGACTAGCTACCATAAGTGTTTGGCTATATAATAAAACAATTATAGTCATTATACCATTTGCTCTCGTCGATCGTATATGAACTAATAAACTAATAGCCAACTTGGCACATCGCACTCACCGCACATTGCATATTAAACGAAGTCCGATCCTTTGCTCTAAATATTTCAATGATGTAATATTTGTGTTCAGTATACGAAGTAGCAGCCCCAAACGAACGTGCATATTTAAAACGTATGAACAAATGCCAAAAAAATCGCATGCCAACCGCTATTTAACCATGTTTATTTTAGTACACCATGTGTAGTCTGCGAAACGTTTGAGTTCAGAAGATGGCGAATGCACCAGACGGCACAATTGCTTTGGAAAATTTCGAGGGAAGTTTGTGGCTTCTTGGCTCTTTTATTTGAAAAGCTTTTATTATATGCCCGTGGGTGGGGAATTTGCATCTATTTCAAGAGCCCAACAGTGGGATTTTGTATCATTAAGTTGACTCCACGGTGGGGCATTTGCAGTGCTCTGACGCCAAAATGTAAAATGCCCGTCAAACGCCCGCGCTTGGAATTGATCGAGACATAAGTACAGGAGCAAAAATTTATTTAACAAAATTTAACATTCAGCAACACTAGTATATAAGTTTGGTAATCCTGATATAAATGATCAGGTTTATACAGCAATTGTTTTGAACTCAAGTTAATTATATCTATCTTTTGAAACTTAACTGTCATAATGTCTAGTTCTACAAAATTTATAGAAACAGGTTAATCCGTTTCAACAAGTGAATCCGTTCAAAAACAGGGAGAGTACAAATTTAGAAATTCTGTAGAAGTAGAACTAAATGAAGAGTGGATTATTTCTGAATGTTGTTGTCACTCAGGGTTCCGCGGCCATCTTCCAACCGTTTACCAGCGAAGATGAGAAGTTGTTGATCGGGAGGGATGCCTTCTTTATCTTGTATTTTCGTTTTCACGTTCTCGATAGTGTCGCTTCGTTCGACTTCAAAGGTGATGGTTTTGCCAGTCAAGGTCTTCACAAAGATCTGCATGACGAAATTTATCGATATAGATCACAAAACAAACAACACTTTCAAAGTACTTCGCGACACACGAAGTAAATAAATAATAGATACTCTTCGGAAATCAATTTATATGACAAGTTTTTTGGTTTTTGATTGGCTAACGTTTATCACGTGTCATAATCGCTTTAGAAGAAAACTTGTATGTGATCAGTTGCTTTCTATTTTACAAGGCGTAAATTAAAGCCTTTCTAATTCGACAATATATATATATATATATATGTGTTAAAGATAATATTTTGACACGAATTGTTTTGTCAAGCATTGCTATTAATGATGTAAAACTTAAACAGTGCCAAACATACCGAAAACGTTTCTCGATCAAATGTTTAATTCTCATCACTCCATCATGCTATAAATAAAAGATGTGGGTGAACATGTCTTTGCGCGGTGCTTCGTCATAGTTACATCTGTTTAATATTATACATGTTCATGAACTATTATATTGTGAATAAATGTTGAGAACGGTTACAACAAGGGTTGTCAACAAGCCATATTTAAATATGCGATATATAGAATTAATTCGATAAAAAATTTAGAATATAAAATATATGGGTGATTGAAGTTTACAAAGGTGCACAATGGTATTCTACATATCCATTTTATGTTGCCATGGAAACGAACACGTGACGACCACACGGGTCGTTTGAGGGTTGTGAAATATCGCTGCTTTAAGCTCGAGGCACGCGCGCGCGGGTTTCTCGCGGGAAGTATTGTAACGACCGAGGTACGAGAGTGAAAGACGACTCGTGCTCGCTTCTGCGATCACAACTAAAACTAAGTACTACTTAGTTACAATTCATGCTCTATTATATGGGTTCTAAAGGCTAAATTAGCTACATGAAGACATTCTATAATTCGGTTACATTTACGTCAACTATGATGTAGAGTTTATTTCGAGTCAATCACAAGGTCATTGAGTCATGCTGAGTAATAGTCGCTCCTAAATCACGTAAACATTGAAACTACGTCATGCTGAGTAATAGCCGCTCCTACATCACGTAAACATTGAAACTACGTAGTTTCAATGTTTACGTGATTTAGGAGCGGCTATTACTCAGCATGACTCAATGACCTTGTGATTGACTCAAAATAAACTTTACATCATAGTTGACGTAAATGTAACCGAATAATAGAATTACTTCATATACTAGAACTGTAATCAAATACCACAGTTGCACATACGACACGTCAAATGGGTGCGACGGATAATATGGCGCGCCGTTTCGGCCAAAAATAGTCGAGACAAATTTACTAGTCGAGAATCGTCAATCATGTGTCGAGAATAATTTACATGTCGTTAAATCGGCCAAAACTGATCGCGCAGTTTCGGCCAAAAATAGTCGAGACAAATTTACTAGTCGAGAATCGTCAATCATGTGTCGAGAATAATTTACATGTCGTTAAATCGGCCAAAACTGATCGCGCCGTTTCGGCCAAAAATAGTCGAGACAAATTTACTAGTCGAGAATCGTCAATCATGTGTCGAGAATAATTTACATGTCGTTAAATCGGCCAAAACTGATCGCGCCGTTTCGGCCAAAAATAGTCGAGAAAAATTTACTAGTCGAGAATCGTAAATCATGTGTCCAGAATAATTTACATGTCGTTGAATCGGCCAAAAATGATGAAACCATTAGTATGCGCCATTGTTTATAGTCGAGACTATGGGCAAGGCAGTTTGCTCAGCTGTTTCTTCTCGTGTACGGCGGAGTTTTCGTGAGAATTTCGCCACGCAAGGCCGAGAGGAAAATATCTGTTATGTTTGATATTTTTGGCCTCGATAGCTAGGTTCCTCACCGTGTGCGGTGTACCGTGAATCACCTTGAGCCTGCGGGCGCCTAATATTGTCAGCGGATTTTTGACTAGTATTCCGCTGGAGCATATGATGATTCATTATGCGAAGAATATGTCCGAAAATGGAAACATATCTTATGCTGTGGAAGTCTAATTTTATAATAACCATAATTTAATAATAACCATTTGACATTTTGGGTAAGATATCATATATGGTTAATAATAATACTATATTTTTAAAATACTAATGTATTGAAAGCTTTTGCCTTGATCAGGGCAATTATTTAGTGACTATATATAACCAGCAGCCTGTCACGGTTTTGGAAAAACTATATGACCGGCAGTTTATAATAGTGTACTAGTGTTTAGATGACCGGTCGCTTACGACTTTAAATACATTTTTGCGTCTACTAAGGTAGGCGCTAAGCCATCATCAAGGTTGTACATATATTTTTTTGTCGGGAACATAAAAAAGGATCAACCAGAGGTCAAACTCGGCGTAGCACCGGAGTTTGAACCGCCATGTGAGGCATGGAATAATAGCACCGTTGGCGGCACGAGCCTCAATATTTTCTGCGTGCGAAGACAGTTAAAATAGTCAAACTTAACCTGCTTTTTTTAGTTAAATACGGATTTCTTTGAGGGAAGATTTCCTTGTGAAGGTGAGGCAACTTATTCGTGACTATCCGACATGAAATATTGACGTGTATGGTTCGTTTAAACGAACACAGCGGCGACAGTGTCATTGATGTTTATTGTTGTTTCATATTTTGAAAAGCTCGTTCAAACCTATACTAAATATCCGCTAATAGTCAAACTTTAACCTGCCTTTTTTAGTTAAATACGGATTTCTTTGAGGGAAGATTTCCTTGTCAAGCAACTTATTGGTGACTATCGACATGAAATATTGACGTTTCATTATGGTTCGTTTAAACGAACACACAGCTGTCATTGATGATGTTTCATATTTTGAAAAGGTCGTTCAAACATATACTAAATATTCACTTTATTGTCAGCCTTTGACTTTGATATATTTCTCTTTTTATAGGTGTATTACTTCCCGATAACGTGTGTGAGAGTGTTCTCACAAGAGCCAGCGTGCCCGTGCTGATCAACAATCCGTCCGATCAGACTCCTCAGCGTGGTGGTTTAACCTCACGTCTGACAAAATCAAAAGTAAACTCAAAGCAAACTCAAAGCAAATCAAAGTATTAAACAAATTAAAAGAAACAAGCCAAGCCACTGAACTGCATACAGTAACTTTAGTCTCCAAGGTAGCTTTTGGAATGTAACATTGATGTTATATTACTTTATGTTAAAAGGCTGATATTATTCTGTTTGTTGTTCACTCAACTGTTATACTACAATGTGTATGTCCCATTATTGTTAAAGAAAATCCAGGACCAGCTGTATATGATATCATTGACCCAAATAAAACAATCGTTGCCAATTTTAGTCAAGGTAATATCAATAAATTTGGTCAAAATGCTGGCAAACAATGTGTAGCCATGTCCTTGACTGCAATATATACATAATCAAGTAGTATAGAAACTGGGGCTACCAGCGCATTTTTCCATTTTTCATGTCTCAACTTTTTTTCTCTGGAGAACGTAGTAATTTTTCCGTTTTTGGATTCCACATATAATTTTCGAGCAAATATGTGGAATCCAAAAACGAAAAAAGTGCTACGTTCTTCAGAGAAGTTGAGACATTCAAATGGCAAAAGTTCGCTGTTAACCCCAGTTTCGAGACTACTAATAGACGATGTGTCACATGGTTTGGAATCTATGAGACATGTGTCAGCTAGTAGGCTACAGAGTGAGGTGTCTAGACGTGGCGCTAGACGTGGGGCTGCTGTGGGTGTCGCTAGACGTGGTGCTTCTGCTAGTGCTGATATACGTAGCCCTGCTGTGAGTACTGACGTTAGCACTTTTTAGGGGATTCCCCACTATTGCTCACACGTCATAGGTAAGGGGGACATCGGATTATGCCATAATCCATTATCCTCGATGTCCCCATATGTACCTACTTGTACACACACCTAGGGATATGGGGGACATCGGATTATGCCATAATCCGTTATCCTCGATGTTCCATCTGTACCTACTTGTACACACACCTAGGGATATGGGGGACATCGGATTATGCCATAATCCATTATCCTCGATGTCCCTTGTACGCGCGGTGTGATGGACTGGGAAAGTAAGTCCAACCATCGGATTATGCCATAATCCATTATCCTCGATGTCCCTTGTACGCGCGGTGTGATGGACTGGGAAAGTAAGTCCAACGCGTGATTCGAACATGCCCCTTAGTGTTCCGAAACGCAACGCTCAACCCCGCGAGCTACCATGCCCATGGTAAGTTTCACACTCATTTTATAGTATTTAAGCGATTAGAATTTGGTCGACGTATGTGAGACAGCTTCTTAATAAGATTTAACATTAGTCAACTCGATTAACAAATGTCACGACGTTATATTATGTCTTTCTAGTGATATTAGCACGATAGACATGCTGAGACTTGACGCCCAACTAATAGAGTTGTGTACATAGTTAAAATATCATTTTAACGATGCATACATTAGTGATTCACACTAGTTATTCACTAACGACTCACAAACAAGTGGTGTGACGGAGCTTGTTTGTCTGATACAAAATGTTGCTAGTTAAACTTTTCGTTACCAGCCAAAATCGTTTAATGTCTTTAGGATGAATACGAGCGCTAACTATCACTTCCGTGTCGTGTTGGATATATAATATCTCACTTCAACTCGCTTCCGCTTATGTTGTAATTAGTTTTCTTCATTTGGGGATTTCCCTCGGGGATTTCCCCTCTAGCCATGTGGCTAAATATGTGTTTACTAGTTGTTAGTCCACCCGATAACAACCCTAAACAAGGGAGGTAGGGGGATACGTATGATATAAACTTCTCTACGTCTCTTTTTAATAACTGGTCAGTGATCAACTCTTTTTCGAGCTTTTCAGGTGACTCAATAGCGTTGAACCCTCCTAGCGCGTGGGCGAACTTGCTTATTAAAAGGTCACAGAGAAACACGTTCGCTTTCTCCATTCTTTTTACCTCCCATTCTTCATAGATCTTATTGATAACTTTACCTGAGGCCTTTTTAAGATAAGCGACGGATTGATCTATCTCACCGTCCTCTGAGAGTCTTCTTAGTTCGTCTCGTTTCTTATCTACATCAGTTTGCGGAGTGTCGTCAACTTGTGGTGTATCGATTTGTGGCTCGTCGATCACTTCCTGTTCTACTTCTCGTATGTCTTCGATGAGTTCATCAATTGTCTCAAGATTTTTTGTCTTGCGTTTTGGCATGTCCTATACTATACGACGTGTTTTGTTTTTGCGGAATAACTATTTCGTACGAGTATGGATGCCTTAGAAATATCTCCAATCTTGCGTACTCGTTGTCTTTCAACTGTTTTATTATTTTCTGAATTTCCACTTTATCAACTCCGTTGAGATAATCGTCTACGATAATTTTCATATCGTTTCTGTTAGGGTTGTAGAATGTTACTAGCTTTGAGATGTTCTCACGATATGGTTTACTAATTGAGGTTAGTTGTTGTGTTATGACTATTGTGGATAGGTTGTAGTGTCTAGCGCTAAAGGCTAGTTTAACTAGTTCGCTTGTTCTGTTTTTAACGTCCTGCCCACTGGCACAATCGTCTAATATTATTAATGAATTGGTGCCTTTATAAATATCAGTCACATATTTAAGAACTACATCAACCTTATCTTGCTCACACTGAATAGTGATAAAGTTTGGGTCTCTCAAGTATTTCCATTCAGTGTACGTTTTGTTCCATTCAAATGTTGGACATATAAGAATGATGTAATCGAAGTGATTCATGTAGTCTTTCTCTATTATATCCAAAAGGTAGTACGTTTTACCACAGGCTGTCATACCAACAATCAGCATGTTAAAAGGTGTTTTCATATAGAATACTATATGTTTAGTACTGGATTGATTGTAGATCATTGTTGATGAGGTTTACGAGACCGTCGGAGAGCACGAATATTCTACACATGACGTTCGCTGTTGTGACTTCTTTATTGATTTCCATCAATATTCCTGACTGGGTGTTCACAATCTTCTTTCAGTCGCAACTTTCACGTTATCTTCGATAGATCTAAGGTCAACAACCACAGCGAAACCGTCTTTGTAAAACTTTTGGATAGTCATATGGTCATAGTTTAGTTGTCCAAATAGTCTTTTTGCTTCTCCCCATAGTCTTGATTTCGGTATTCCTTGACTGTAGACCATATTTGGCACGCCTTCTATGGTGAGTTTGACTGACTCTATATTTGGGTAGACGAATAACTCACTATCAGCTCTTGTTTTGTTTGTGAAGAGTAGAACGACAGCTTTCATCGATTTTCTCGGCAGGTTAATATTCTCATTTACGAGTGTGATTCCTTTATCCCACTCCACAGTCTTCATTAGCGTGACGTGTTCGTATGATAGAGACCTACCGGATGTGTATAGAGATGACACTTCATCAGCAATCTCTTGACTCTCGATAGTTTCGTACTCCAACTCAAGGTTCTCTAACGTATAGCCAGCCACAACCTCGTTAGCTTGAGCCACCATAATATCAGATGCTTTGGGGAGTGTGATTATGTACCTGAAATTGTTGTTCATGTTGTATGGTGCATATAGACCGTGATCTTCTAGAATCTTGTCGATTTGAACCTTTTGTTTGGTGTCATAGATGGAGAACATCAGACCATCGCTAACTTTTTGTGTGTCTCCACTAGCCGCGCCACTGTCGTCCTTTGAGATTAACTTTCGAAGGTTCTCGTTTGCTATACCATATTCGACCATCTGGTCTCGCTCACTGTTAGATTTCCAGAGGTCTTTGTACGTACCGATGACGCTTTCACCACTATTGTCGTACACAGTCTCACCTGCTAGTTTTACCACCAGTCTCTCAAGTAGTAGTCTCGAAAGGTTGTTAAGAAACCATGATTTCACGTTCGAACTCTTAAAGTCGAATAGAAGATGGAGACTAGAGGGTACCAAACAAATGTTACCCTTTGTTTTCGGGATGTCGATGTACAACTCCTCCCCTGGATTGGCTTTGTTGGGGTTTAGCGTTACAACGTGACGGGTTCTTGTGCCTTTGATAGAAGATATTCCACGACGTCTATATCCAGGAAGCAACTCTTTTTCATTAGTGTTCATACTATATTATAACACATGTTTTATTTCCTCTGTTTGTACTGATCGTAGACGAACCAAGCTAGTGCTATCGCTAGGATCCATAAATTAGACGCTAACCAAGATATACCTGTAGCTCCCCACTTTAGCACAGTCGCCACCATGTTTAGCAGTCCAGCCAGTAGAGGACCAGCCTTTGTGGCTAGATTAGCTATAGCTTTTCCTAATTTTCCAAGTGCTTGACCACCTTTGAAGACAACACTTCTAGCGGATATTATGATTGTGGTGATAAAAGAGGCTATGGTTATTCCCATAGCCGAGGCACCCAACCAATTTTCCTTAAACCACTCCTTTATTTTTTGCAACCGAGTGATGTCCTCTTCTTGTTGTTCTCTAACAGACTCGAGTTCCATTTGATTTAAGGTTCGGTCCCTAGCTATCTCGAGACCTGTCAATTGTTCGTACAATTCTGTCCTCTTTATGGAGCCATATTCCTCTCTATTCATATCGTCTGCAGTCTTGTCAATAGTGCGCTGAAAATGATCGGCTTGTTCTTTTATAAATAGTGATCTAGTGTCTGGATCGATACTGTTGTTTGGGTTTAGGACACCTCGTAGCTCACTATTTTCTTTTTCTGTTAACCCAAATACATTATCGTAGTTCACTTCTGTTTCAATTACTGGGAAGTCACTTGAAACTGTGGTGTCTTCGTTTTCTGTTCTAACGTCAGTTGTTGAGGTGCCAGGGATTTGTTCAACTAACTGCTTAAACTGCTCAATCGCACTTTTACTTCTACTGTCTTTACTGTAGATCAAACCATTTTTTCCAGGTTTTAGTATTATTTTAGGTTTCAACTATTCACCGTCTTCGTTTATCGGTTTTAAAAGAATAGAACCTGAGGTTGTCACGTATGACCTATTGACTATATTCCTTGACACATCATCATTACTGAGTCTTTTGTTATACAATTTACGTATTTTTCTATTTATTAGCTCAGTTCTTTTTTTACCATTTTCTACCAACTTTTTGTTGAGTTCGTTTAGTTCACCCAGTCTTCTTTCGATTTCGCTCGCCTCTTCGAAAGCTAAACCAAAACTCTCGTCGTGGACGTCACCATATGTCACCTGTTATAGCAAACACTACTGCTGAGGCCTTAGCGATGTTGCCATTATTAGTTATTGACACTGTTTTTCCGTCGTCATTGTCTACGAACGACGTCTCACTCTGTATGTGTTGCTTTCTCATCTCTATCTCTTGTTCCACCCTGGTGATTCTGTTACGTATGCTACTATATTCTTGTCCTGTCTCATCTTCTGTGAGTATATTATTGAGCATGTCGAACTCTTTTTCTAAATCCTCGTCTGAATATTTCTCAAACTCGTTACGATCTTGCATTTCAAACTCATCAAAACCTCCTTCAGCCATTATATACTACTCGATGTTTTGAATATCGCTTTCTGGTATCCATGAGTTGTGTTTACTGTCGTAGCCAAGCCACTTAACCAAAGCCATCTTTTTACCCTTAACCTTTTTCCTCTTTAGTATCTTCTCAACTTTATATACATCATCTTTTTTATCAACAGCTGATAGCTCTTCCTCGTAAAACTTACCGATGATGAGTTCTCCCTCATGGTCCTCTATCTCGTACACGGTAGGGTCACCACGTATGACCTTTGTCACTTTGAATAGCTCCTCAGTGAAGTTAGCCTCGTACCCTTTTGCGAATATGCTTTTGTCCCCTCGCCCGGCGCGAAGCGCCGGCCGAAGGCCTGAGGGCGAGGGTGCTAATATCGACCGGCGTTTAGTCCCTCACACGGGATTCCTAGCCATTTCCAGAGTCACATTTAGTTTATTTGTTCAGGAAAGGGGGTCAACGGCCAAACCTCGTCCTCAGGGCCTTCGCGGTGCGAAAAAGTCCTTATCGTTTAAGAGGAGATTTTTTAAAAAGTCGCGTAATTTTTGTCAAAAGTGCTCAAAACTTAGTAACCAGGCTTTCCTCTTAAAATGCCGCCATCTTGGAAAGATCAATGTTTTTCACATCAGAATTAAGATCTTCACGAAGCTACAAGAGAAACTTTGAACCGTAAAACCAAAGAAAATGTCGCGGTAACCTCGGTAAGTTTCATATTTTTTGTAAGAAATTTGTCCTGATAAGTTGGTAACATGGTTATTTAAATGTATTCGTATTTTAAGTAAATATAACCATGTTTACCAACTATTTTGGTGATATAAGCTATTTTAGCTAGAGATCGGCCGCTCATACTATCTAATACATATAAAGGTTTATTACAATTGCTAACTTATACTGCCAACTGGGAAAAATGGGAACTATAAAAATCCACAAATTTATCAAAGATATACTTGAAAGTACTTGTAAATAGCTGCTTCTGTTCACATGGTTTTGTCAATTGAACTTGTGATCTGTTTTGTGAAAAGAACCTCAATTGTTTTGCAGAATGTCATGCATATAATTTATTGCTTCTGGTTTAATGAGAAAAATAAAAATTTGGAAGTTCTATATGTTTTTTAAATTGTTTGTCATGACTTGAACAACACACCAAATTGTAAAGATATTTTATTTTAGGTCAATTACAATTTTTCTCCTTTTGAATATTGTCACATCACTGGTCTGTACCAAAGGCAGAGGGGTGGGAATGGACCAAAATGTATTATAAATAGTTGAGCTGTCAACATAGGGTTTCAGGAGCCCTTGTTTTGGAATCTTTTTTTTATATTTCTAGTTTGAAATTTAGTACACTGAATTCTCTTAAAATGGAATGCTATTATGTTGTCATACTATATCTTACCAAATTTAGTCTTTTCATTGGGGGGCCATGACCCCTTTCCCACATCAAATATAAGCCTGCATTACATAAAGTATTATTTTCTATTTTCAGGGTGTTCAAAATCAGAGATTGTAATCTCCAACTACAACCAATTATGACCACTCCTCCTCCTTCATCACTGTTTAGTATTTGAATGGACAGTTTTAACAAAAACACATATGTTTTTGTATAAAGCTTAAAGGTGGTAAACTGTCAAGGTTTTAGATAATCAAATACTGACATTTCAAGGCAAAGCCTTTACTCTGATGAAGGGCTTTGACTTGAAATCAGTATTTTATTATGTAAAATATCAGCAGTTCACCAGATTTAAGCCTTTTATGCATAATAATACTGCCTACAGTATGTTACACACTGCTTTGGATTGCACTGTAAATAAATAAAAAAAAATATATATATATATATATATATATATTATACAGGATTATCACTTCAGATAGCTGTTATGTAATATACAAAAGGAATCTGTTGGTAAAATAGTGTATACATTTTTTATAATACTGTAACACTGAATTTTTAATGTAATTATTATCACTATAACTAAATTTACAATGTAAATTTGCTCTCAATATGAGAAATGTAAATATTGTTACTATGATTTCAAATATATACTGTATGTACAGGTATACTATAAATGTTGTTGTGGAAAACAGTAATTAATACATTTTAATATATGTATTGAAGTTATTGCAATTAAGGGCAATTACACCAGTCTGACAAAGGATTTTTCAAAGAGGTATATTACACTGCAAATTATGTTGTGTTTTTAAATGTCAACGTAATTGCCCCTACTTACTATACATACAAACCAAGATTTGTATCTTCTTACAATGTCATGTGAATGTGAAGTAAATGGCTTTCATAATTTTTATTTTAATAAGTTAAAACTTAAAATATATGGTATCAATCTTCTTAATTCTGACAATCTTCTTAATTCTGAAACAAGGTACCCAGGAAACAAGCTGCAAATTAAAATATATATAATATGTGAGCATGCTTTCATGAATAAATTGGACAATTATTGTACAATTAATACACATGTACCATAAAACAGTAGTCATACATGTAGCCCAAAATCTACACTTTAATCAGTAGTTACATTATATTAATTTTGTTGGTATTCATAGTTTTGCTTAGTTAATTACTGCATTTCTGTGGTTGTATTTTGCAAATGTACCTACTAAAAAATTACCTAAATACATTGTCCATTTTCCAGCTCTTAGTTTTAACTTATCAAACTATTACAATGTACTATATATCCAAACAGGGCAACTAGTACAAATTGGTTACTGTAATCCAAAAATAAATACTCACAAAGCCACCTTAATCAAAATGCAATATACAAAACAGATAAGACCACATAAATGCTCAAATTCTGCGAGGACCATTCACCTAATTTTTTCTTAAACCACTTTTAATGTGAAGAATAATAACTAAGCTTCAATATTATATATACCTTGCAGTGTGCCAATCAAAATTTTAGCGATATTTTGCATTTTCGTAAAGCCCACAATCATTCATGGGCCCAAGTCACAAAAACGTACAACTTTTCATGATTAAAAACCTCATATATTTTTTTCTGAATTTTCTACTAGATTTTGGCTGACATCCTATTAATACATGCTTTTAAAACTACAATAGTAAAATAATATTTTACATTTTAGTCGTTAATTGACATATTTTATGACCAAAATTCAAATAGCTCCATTTTACCATAAGATGACGAAAATGAGAAACAAAAATATTTTCTATCAAAAAAACTGCGAGAACCATTCACTCAATTTTTCTTTAAACAACGCTTATTGTAAACCTCACTGATTGAATGCAATGCACCGTAAGTCCCACGGTGTGCCAATTAGTTTAAAGGTAAAAATATTGCATATTTCGTAAACAACTCCACTTGGTTGGTTGCTACGAATTACGACATACAATAACAAAGTTCGACTACGAGAAATGGACAATAATCATCATAATATTCCTTACTAGCTCAATAAATTCTGCTTTATTCGGCTGTGTGACAACATGTCTTCGTAAATAATATAGCATTGTTGAGATCAGCATCAATTTTAAGGGGGATCTGGAGAAAACATTGTTGAAACCAATAACATAAGGGTTCATACAGTCGACAAAAAAGCCTCTCACTTGAACGGCCAAAAAATAATTATCTGCGACTGATATCAAACTGATGCAAATAAGACACAAAGTTTACTCGTATATGTTCCTATCCACACAATTTTTTTAAAAATATTAACAATCTAATTGCAGAAATAAATAAATGAAATGAACGTACCTGTGTTCTTCTTGCCGTCGAACATTAAACCCCAAGTCTACTCAAGCATGTTGTTGGTGTTAAAAGCGCCATGAAGACGTTGCACCAACTTCCAGCAGAAAAAATGTATCGAAGGACTATTTCACGTCTCACATTTAATAATGAGCGATTTTCCGTAAGATTATTAAGCCAAAAATGAACAAAATAAATGGTTCACAACTTTTCACCGCCATGTTCCAAAATGCAGCAGAATATTGCTGTTTATTCGCAAAGCATCACGGTATTTTTGAGCGCCAGTTTCTCGATAATCTAAAAAATCTCCTCTTAATATGTTTTGTCGGCGGGTTATACGGTGAAATGAGATTTGTGTTCAAAAACTTCATAAAATGCAGTGTTCAAAAGATACAGTATCATTGGCGGGAGATGACAAGTTCGTAAATGGCGTTAAAAGGTAAACCCGTTTTCCCTTTTTTGATGCTGTTAGTAATCAGTTTACAAAGATATTTTGCAAATATGTCCAAGTATTCAGGCTTTCATTTGATGTATAGCATAAGTTGCTAGAGTAATAGTAGTTCAAAAGATATCGTCGTCGGAATATCTAATATATTTATCAGAGTTTGTGAATCCAATCTGAGCTTTTTAAAGCTGTTTCCTGCTGGCAATCAGTCCCAGGGCTTCATTAGATATGTAGAACTTTTGTAAATACGAAGCGACGAGGGCAATTTGTGAAATTTTACCCTGTTTCACTTGATGTTTTACCTGTAAGCTTAAATGGGGCTCCAAAATGTTGTTATCAGTAAGTTTGTACCGATTGTTCAGATTATTATATGATATATAAATCTCTGACACCCATACCAACTATTAAGATCAAGGAGTAAAGAGTTTGTTATTGTTTGCTGGTTATCAATTCATCTATGATGAGTGATGACTATGCAATGTTGCCATTGAATATAAACCTTGTTTCACTTGATATTTTACCTGTAAGCTTAAAATGGAGCTCCAAAATGTTCTGGGTTATCAGTAAGTTTGTATCGATTGTTCATATTATATGCGAATGCTTACAAATGAACGTACAGTATATAAATCTCTGACACTCATTGTTGCCATTGAGTTACCCTGTTTCACTCGGTATTTTACATGTAAGCTTAAATGGAGCTCCAAAATGTTCTGGGTTATCAGTAAGTTTGTATCGATTGTTCATACATGTATTATTATACACAAATGCTTACAAATGAACACACAGTGTTTTCTATATGATTATAGCCTATTTACTGTACAACTACAATTTTGTAGAAAAACAAGCAATTACTGTATACTGGTTAGTGGTAATATGTGCACTGCTGTAGTGAGTAAGGGAGAGCTCGGAGCAGACAGACAATAAATGGATGAGCGTCAAGCTCATATCCTCAGAAAAATGATTCTGAGTTACAATGATGTATATACTGATTCTATTGATATATGTTCTATGCGGGTTGAATTTACTGCAGCTAATTGCTGCACATTAAAATTACTGATGTATAGTAACTGCCGCATAGACACTTATATCATTTGAACCAGTAGATCATTGTTACCTCTCTCCATCTGAGTCGGTTAGGGTCACCAGTAATCAGAAGGGAATAAGTTTTCTGAGGATATGAGCTTGACGATCGTCTATCGGCTGTATGTATTGTATACTGGTCTGTTTTCCATAAACAATCTGTGTTTACTCCATCCATTATGAAACACGTTAGGCCTACAGTAGCTGGCCTAGTGGGCCATAACTTATTGTGTCTGATTAAATAGGCTTGGACAACACTGGTCCCAGATTTGCAATGTAAAATACATGTACAGCTTACCGGTATAGGATTATGTTGACATTGGGATGTTCACACTGATCACTATGTCAGCAGAAATTGTTAGTGAATCGGATTGAACAAGTACTGTGTCAGCTAGATCATTGTCAACAAGCAGGCTATATGCATGTTGTCCTGAATATATAGGTTTTATGCCATGCTTTGTTGCACATTAGATAGGAATGTATCCATTTCGAACAACAGGCGAGTACAAACGATTAGTTTCTTAATGATTTTAATACGATAACGTTTACGAATGTCCAGAGAATAAAAGGATATACTTCATGTAGTACAACTATGATGGTTCGTCTCCAGTCTCTAGACATGTGATTCTCTACCTCCCCCCAAGTCTTTAATGATCGCAGTGGGTAGGTAGATAACAAGGTCAGTAAATACTTGACTTAACAATAATGTGAATATCAGAAATGAATGTCAGTTTCATTTTTCTGTAAGTCCTTTCTTGTTGAAGTCCATAAGACGTCTTAGTGCCAGGGGTTGCTTTTTGGGTGCGGACCTTGTCACAGTTGGTTCTGGTGTGGTGAGGTTTGGTACATCAGGTATTGTCGGGACCGGTTCTTCGTTCGTGTTGTTTTGAGGAACTGTGGGTAATAGGGTGAAGTTGTCATGTGGTACTGCGGTTAATGGGATGTGGCTTTCACGCTGTGAGGTTGGCATGTGATGCGGTTAATGGGATGTGGCTTTCACGCTGTGAGGTTGGCATGTGACGGAGGTCTTCATATATAGTGTGTCGGGGTGGTTTAGGTTGTACTGGGACGAATTTACGTAGGACTGCTTGCGATTACGTATTGTAGCTCTGCCTGACCCGTCTACGCGGATGACATATTGATTATATTGGCGAACCTCAATGACTAATCCGGTTTGACCCATTTCATTGGGTGTGGGCCAATCTGGTTTTGGATTCTGACGTGGTCGCCGACGGTTAGTGGTGGTAGTCGTCTGGTGTGTTCCATCCATCTTTCGGCGGTCTTCATGTGCCTATTGCGTAATGCTTCCTCACGTGCGGCCAAGGTGTCTTGCCAGGTGGGATGGGGTTTGTAACGTCCGGGTGGGATAGGAATAAAATCCTTGATGGGTCGTCCAAATATGCATTCTGCAGGGGAGAGTTTTGTTCCCGGATCAGGTGTGTTCCGGTATTGTAGTATGGCGCGTTGTAGGCTGTCCGTGTCGAGACCACCAGTGGGACTGGTGTTGTTGGTAATGAGTCGTTTTACAGTTTTCGCACCAACTTCGGCTCTGCAATTCGAATGGGGGTACGCGACTGATGATAGGCGGTGGTGAACACCCCAATTTTGTAGAAACTGTTGGGTTGCTGCTGATGTAAATTCAGGACCACCATAGGTCGCCAACTCGTCCGGGATACCGAAGGTGACAAACGTACGTCGCAGGCAGTCAATGAGCCCCTTGGTACCATTGTGGGATCTCTCGATGATTGGCCAGTTAGAGTAGCGGTCGATGACAACTAGATAGTTCACTCCTTTGTAATGGAAGAAATCCGCGCATAACAGTTGGAATGGATAGCTGGGTGGGGTGATTGGTACAGGGGGGGCACTCGGTTGTGAGGGTGCCATTCGGTTGCAGTGATTGCAGGATTCCCTCATTGCTCGTATGGCTGGTGTGATGCCGGGCCAGAACACTGTCGCCTCGGCACGGGCGTTCATTGAGGTGGTACCTTGGTGGGCAGAGTGGAGGACAGATAGGATGTGTTGGCGGAGTGAAGGTGGTATCACAATTCGGTTTTTGTATAGGATAACACCATCGACTGTGTGCAGGTGTTTGTGGAATTGGTGGTATTCTTGCAACTCAGGTGGAAGCTGGTGGCGTGATTGTGGGAATCCTGTTTCAATGGTGGACCGTAGCTTTTCCATGTTGTTGTCGCTGGTTGTGGCCACCTTCACACGATCCCATGTTACTGCTATGGTGCTGAGTGATGCTGCCGAGGGTAGCTGCTGGACGTTCACAGTGGGATGTGGTGATTCCATGTCCGGTTCGGAGGGACGAATGCTAGTGAGGAAGGGGTGTCCAAACAGGATAAGATCCGTTGTACTCACGTTAGCCATATCATCCGGTATAGGTAGGGCTTCGGGGTTGCTGTTACCAGTGGGGTGTCGCGAGATAGCGTCTGCAGCTGTGTTCTTCACCACGGGGATATGGACCATTTTGAAGCGGTATCGAAGTGTCTTCTCTTTCAGGTTTCGTAGTCTCGCGTTGGAAATATCCTCTAGGCAACGGTCACCAAATATTTTGAGCAGTGGCTTGTGGTCGACCGCGATGGTGAGGTTGTCACAGCCCAATACGAAATGGCGCGCTTTATCGAGAGCGTCTGCAACGGCGAGGGCTTCCCCTTCGATTGGTGCATATCGTGATTCGGCGGCGTGGGTGAAACGGCTTCCAACGAGGGTGACTTTCCAACCCGTCCGACAGCAAAAGGGTTTCGTGGTGGGGCATTTGCAGTGCTTTTGAAATAACCAGAAGCCTATGCCGCTTTTCGACCAGTCTGTGGCCAGACAGGTTGGCTTCGATTTATCAAATATGCGTACACCGTCCTCAATTTCGCTAATAATGGCTGCCTTCGATTCTTCGAAAAGTTGGTCCAGTTCGTCGGTCCACGTGAACGGTGAGTCCGGTTTGAGGGCATTTCGGAAGGGTAGCATGCGGTCGGTTGCAGCAAATGCGTACGAGACCTGGTTGATCAGCCCAAACCAGGAGCGCATGTCAGTGATGCCTGTCGGTGTGGGAAAATGGCGGATGGCGTCCAGGTATTTCTGGCACGGTCGTACATGGTCATTCGTGATTTCGAAGCCAGCAAATTCTACCTTATCCTCGCCGAATACAAACTTTTCTGGGTTGAGGATGATTCCGTTGTGTCCACAGATGTCGAGCCAGTTGACGGCTTGGTAGAAACTTGCTTCGGTGTTGTCAGCCCAAAGTAGTGTGTCGTCAATGCACTTTGTTTTATCTGGGATATCGGAGACAATCTCGTCAAAGCGTCGCGAGAAGCCGTCACCTGAGGCAATGTAGCCTTGTGGTGCCGTCTTGTAGCGATATCGGCCCCATGGAGTGATGAATGTGGTAAGGTGGCGGTCGTCGGGGTGTAAGCATACACTGTGGTATCCGTTCCAACAGTCGAACACTGTCTTCTTCTTTCCTGCTGGCACTGATCTTGCTTGGTGGAATGGGCTTTGCGTGTGATGTGTTCCCCGTGTGGCATGTAAATTTAGTGCCTGAAAGTCGACTGTTCTGCGTGGTTTCCCGTTCTTTTTGGCGCAGATCACCATCCGATGGCACCATGTGACTGGTTCACCGACAGGAACGGGTTCGAGGACACTTAATTCTACATCTCGGTCGAGACCAGCTTTAACATCATCTTGCCAGTGGATTGGGACTGGTATAGGTGTGTGGTGTGCAACGGGTGCTGCGTTCGGGTCGACCATGAGGCGCATAGGGCGGCCGTGCATAAAGGGCAGGGGTTGGTGTTCGCAGGTGTTAAAGGTGCTGGACGCATAATAGTTGAGGAGCCATTGTTGTAGGAGTGCACGGTTGGTCGCGGTGGCTGGATAGGGCAGTTTGGTTGGCCGTGGTGGTGGTTTCTGGCGTGGTGGGCATTTGCAGGGTGTTGTTGATGAACTATCTGGCGTATGGCGTGGGTTGGCATTGGTAGGCGGTGTAGCCTCAACTGATATGGGTGATGAGGTGGTGTTTGGGAGAAGTGTCTCGCCGACTGTGGGAACTTCTGTGAAATTATCCCCAGTGCTATACAAGCTTCTCTGCTCAGGAATAGGTTGTCTGATTCGTTTGTAATGTATGTGATCTGTCGGGTTTCCACCGTTTTCCCTGAGGTAGATCTACCAGAGAAACGGAGGATGGTGGCGCCGATAATCTTAATGCCGTTGTTATTGGCAGCATACATCCGCATGGTGACCGGGATGAGGTCTTTCTCGCGTAGACCAAATCGTTGGATGATTTTCATACCTGCCAAGCAACTCTGGCAGCCAGTGTCAGCCATGACGGGCAATTTTAGGATTTTGCTGTGAGTAGTTGGGGGTGTGAGGCCGAAGATCTTGTAATCATCTGGGCACCATGTAGTTGTGAGCGAGATGAAGGGTTGTGGTTTGGATGTTTGTCGAACCCAGCAGTCATTGAGGTCATTGTAGAGGTGATGGTCCAGTGAAATGGTAGAGTTGCCAGTCTGGTCGTTGGAACTGGACGATGTGCATAGTGAGTCGAAGACGGCACCACTTCCCTCGGATTCGTTGGTTGAATTGCGGGTGGGATAGGTTTTGTTCCGTCCTGAACTGTTGGTAGCGTTTTTCCTTTCTTTCTGGTGACCTACAGTAGCCAGATGGTGTGGCCTACCACAGTGTCCACACGTTTTGCCGTATACTGGACAGGCGGTCTTCCGGTCCATTGGTGGGGCGTGTTTTCCGTGACCCTGATGCCCACAATAGTCACAAGTGGCTCCCTTGTCAACCCGGTTCATTTTCAATTCCTCTTGTTTACCCCTGCGGTATTGGCTTCGAGCAGCGTTGGTCGTTTGGGCTTCTAGAAGACGGCCGGCAGATCGTTTACCAGCTTCCTTAGCCTCGATAAATTGGAGTACCTCTTCGACTGTCATGTTCTGGTTTTTATCACCCAACAAGTCCAGTTGGATTTCGCTGTCAACTAGGCCGCGGGTCACAATATCACGAATAATGTGTTCGGTGTAATTAACATCTCCGTTGCAATTGGGGCACGGTGTTACAAATTTACAGACACTGGCTTGTCCTCGTAGTCTGGCACCAAAACCTCGGATGGGCTCATCCCGGTCTTGCTGCATATTGTGGAGTTCGACTCTAGCCACCATAGTGTTTTCCTCTCGCACAGCAAGTTTTTTTATTGCGGATGTCACTTCGTCGATGTTTTTGTTTGAGAGTGATCCCCCTGTATTTCGGGTCAAGTCCTTACTAAGGTGTTCATCGCAACATTCAAGCAGTTGCAACACTTTTTCCTTGCCTTGGATCTTTGTAGAATCTGCATAGTCCTGCCAACGTGTGAGGAAATATGACCATTCTTCGCTTGTCCCCCCTGCGGAAATAGTTGGCCGTCGTACTTTTTCAGTTTTGTTTTGGCTTGGGGAACCTGTGTTCATATGTGTGCCATTTGCATGAACAGTTAACATGACAGCAGCGAGGGCCTCAGTTATGTCTTCTGTCTCGTATGGACAATCTGGGATTGGGCACTGGTGTTTAGGCATTGTTGTGGAGTTAACAATGTGTGTTTCCTTGTTTGCTGAAAGTTTGTTGATATGTTTGGCTTACCTCCAGAAAATCCAATATGGCGCCGTTTTTGCCTTTTGATGTCTTCGTTCGATTGTGGTAGTATGCAATCTTGTTCGCAGTTAATTTTCAGCTGGGAGGACCGTTAGCACTCTTTATTCTCTGGACATAGATAGGAATGTATCCATTTCGAACAACAGGCGAGTACAAACGATTAGTTTCTTAATGATTTTAATACGATAACGTTTACGAATGTCCAGAGAATAAAAGCATATACTTCATGTAGTACAACTATGATGGTTCGTCTCCAGTCTATAGACATGTGATTCTCTACACATACATATGGCTTTTGCATTAATGACCATCAAAATATGATATATGCTTTAGGCATTATTATTATTATTAATAATAATCAAAATAATACAACAATATTTATACCGGAAGGCCCCTTCAATGCTAACACTGGTATCAATGGCAGTCTTATTTCCTAACAAATTAAAGTTATTGCAAATATAAAAACATAATTCATATATGTTCAGTACAATGTTACAAAAACTAATTTAGTCATTATTTATTTTTAGTCAAAAATTAATTAAGTGAATTAAGGCAATTGATAAGGTGTAAAAACATCATTGAGATGAAATTAGTTCTCTAGATATGATATGAAAATGCCTTCACATAATTTCTTAACTAGCATTACACAATGTAACTTTCTTCTAATTACAAGAGGTACCAATCCTAGGGTTTCTATTAACCAATCAGTTTCAAGTCCCGAGTTAGGAAAGATCAGTTTCCCTGCTCTGCGTTGAGACCTCTCGAGAGAAATCAATATTAAGTTATCCACATCCCTGCCAGCTCAACATCGCAGTAGTCCAATGTGGGTAGAATTATCAAATTGCTGTATATAATCTATCCACACCAACAATCATGGAAAAACCCTAATATGTGTCTTAGTAAACCCAATTTGAATGGGCCCTATATATTTGCACTATGTATGCACCCGGCCTATGATAAAGATGCACTTTCTTCCTTCAACAGCCAATAGTGTCTGTTTATACTAACTATTACCATTAATGTTTTTAGTTATTTATTTTTATGTCATATAAATTCAGACAATAGAAAGCTTGCAGAGATATTGTCCACTGAAAGTCCATTCAGTTTTGCAAATGAATATGCTATTATCTAATTCAAGTACAACTAAAAGTTAGTAAGAACTAAAAGAAGTACAGTACTGCGCTATACAAGTTTCAAACAGTAAGCGGGCGAGGGGTTGTTGCGTATACGTATTTCTAGTACTTTGATATCCTGACAGTCTCACCTACTTTGAACTTTGGTAGTGGGTATTCACCGAAATGGTGTCCAAACAATGTCGTCCATACTTCGTTTTCGTTTTTCTTGTTAACGTCTTTAGGTTTCATTAGAATAGTACTGTGTTTGGTATTGTTGTAATTCTCAACGAGCTGATCTAAAATGTCTATCCACTTATACGTTCCCTTACTGTAGAAGTACTTCCACATAGACGTCTTGAGTGTTCTGTTAAACCGTTCCACGACTGCTGCCTTTTTATCGGAGTTCGTGCTAAAGTATTTCACGTCGTGTTTCTTCAATAGATCCCTCACACCAACGTTATAGAATTCCTTACCATCGTCGAACTGAGCCAACTTTGGATACTCGCCAAATCTAACCTTAGCCTTCTCTAGTAACTCTGTGACAGCCTTAGTCATGTTTTTCGTATCTTTCCTATAGACGGGTATTGCGAAAGCATACCTACTAAGGATCTCAGTGGCTGTTAGTATCCAGTAGTACCCGTTGTTCTTGTGCTTGTACTTACCCATATCGACCAAGTCCATCTGTATCTGCTCACCCAGATAGTCAACAAACGTTTGTCTAAACTTATGTTTCTTAACAACTGGTTTGTACCTGGTGTACGTGTCTTGAGATTTTAACCGGTCCTTTATCTTTGCCCTACTAACACTTAGTCCATCTTCTTGTGCCTTTTGGTACAGCCTCTCAGCAGATTGGTAACCAGTTGATGGGTTGTAGTAAATATCTCTTAGTTCTTGCTCTATGTTCATATACACTACATGATATGTAAATCTAACAGCACCTCACCAACGTTAACAGTGTTGTCATCCTGATCTGTTATCTTAAACTCTAGTTGGTTGATAACTCCTTTGTTTATTGGGATTTTCGACCCAACACCAAAATGTTGTACAGAGCCCTTTAATGTCTGTGTGCTAGTTATTGGCAGTACTGCGATACAATCGCTTCTGTTACCGTTAACTATGTTCTTAGATCTGTCCACAATATTAGATGTTACTTGTATGTATCTCAGTCCTCTGTTAACGTTCACAACGTTAGGACTGGTTTTTGTGGTGGCTATTGTAGTGTTTTCGTCAAATCCTAAAAGTTGTCCAAATTCAAACAGTTCTATTTGTTGATCAGTTGTTATCGTACACGTAGAGTCATGTCTGTTAGCCACTAGCTTGACGTCTCCTAACTCTTTCAAGTCGTCGGCGATCATTTTAAAGGTGTGGTACCCAGTGTTAAAAACGTGATCACAACTGTTATAAGTTATCTTATTGTTAGCTGTGGTTACGTTAACGTAGTCCCAAAAGATGGTTGCCTTCTTCACCAATATGTAAGGGTCTGAGTTTGTTGCTAAAATTGACTCTTGTAGGTCTATAGTTTTCGTTGAACCACTAATCAATACTACCACTCTCATATAACGTACGGTATGTTATGATGGACGCGTTCAAAAGAAAGTATCCTTATGCTGACAAGAATAGGTTTTTTCTTGATGTTGACGACAACATGCATATACATATATTCTTCGTGACAGAAACTAATATTGGTGACGTTTCGATAGACTCAAGTAGGTTTAAGAGTAACCCAGAGTATACTAAGTATCTAACGATAAACAAACCAATGATAGCTAACCAAAAAGAGATAGATAATGCCATACACGTGGCTAAGCTGAATCTAGTGAAAAAGTACCCCCACATCACTTTGAGCAAGTTTGAGTTCGATCCAACTGTCTCACAAGATGGTGAGGTTAATGGCGTTGACATATATTTTAGAAACAACGACATCATAAGCACGAACATAACTAGTGATAGGTTACACAACAAGTCTCCAAAAAGTCACGACAAGTTTCCAAAAATATGGTTATCTGGTGGAACTATCCAACCATTACCGAAAGGTCGCAAGAACCACTGGGGACTTTGGGATGGTTATCCAACGGAAAACGTGTTGAACTACCCAGTGAATAACTTTAGAGTCTTCGTTAATCAAAAGAACTACTTTCTCTCAAAGCTACCAATATTACAAATCACCACGTCAAAGACAAAGTCAAAGTGGGACGACAACGAGAGCTACTACAGGGTCGTGTTTGCAACGTATTGTGCAAGTTTCTGTTGTGGAGTGTCGTTACAACACTTGTCACCCTCACAAGAAGTCCACCCTGTTATCACGAGTGTAATGAGGTTTCATCTGTACTTTACTGTTAGAAGACTTCTCAGAAGGATGGAAGGTGGTGAGAGTATGAGATCGATAAGTAGAGAGTTTAATGCTGGAGAATTGTATGGTAAGACAGACAAGATTCCTAGAAAACATTATTACCAGGGTAAAGTCCTTGCTGATGGTACAATAGGTGAGGAGAGAGTCTTCACGATTAACGACGTTAAGAACGACTACAAACGATACGTTCCTCTGGTGTCGAATGGTTTTACCAACATTGGGAGACAATACCTAAATCAGTCTATAGAAGCCTTTGTTTACTCCACACTTGGTGCACAAGCGAGAACACGTGTGTCAGTCGTTGGTGATTCCGCAGGCAGTCTAGAGACTCAACAAGAGTTCCGAAAGTTGGTGGAGGATAGTGTTATAAACTACGACGTGTGAACGTGGATTCTCAACATGAACAAGTCGATTAGGGACACTAACGTTGTCCAAAACCTTGCGCTGTCACCGTCTACGTGGTTAATGCCAAGTAACGTGGTAATCCTCAAGAACAAAATCGCTGGGTACAACAACCTATTGAAGACTGCTACACAGAGTATGAAGTTTGGGGTAAATAGTGGGTTAAACTACACAGAAACGATGGAGGTTAAGAAAGTACACCAAGAAGGTGGAGAGCACCTGGAGACACTCGGCAAACCAAAGGTGACGAATCGTCTGGTGACATCAAACGTGGCACACCAGGAAAAGCACCTGGAGACACTTGATAAACCACCAAAGGTGACACATCAAGAACGTCGTCTAGAGGTGACACCAGATGACAACACAACAGAGTTGTGGCTAGTTCTAGTGGTTTCGGCTGTGTCTGGCTATTTAGTGAGCAAATATGTGTTATAGCATAATGAGTCTAAGTTATGGATTTGAGGACAGAGACTACGAGAGCGACAAAATATTAAGAAGAGCGAAGAGACATCTAGACAGTGACCCTAAATTAAGCGTGAGCGGTGGGAGGATGTCTGGAGATATAGATATGGCGTTCAGGGCACTCAAAAACATAGCAGATCCAGTCGATGATTTGGATGCTATCAGTAAAAAAGTGTTGTCCGTATACTTATCGCAATACTTTAGGATGCAGTCCTATAACGTTATATTTGATTTTAACGTCACAAAGCACGCTGTGAGTATGGTGGAATACCACAATGGAACAAATAAAGTGAAAACCATTAGAGATAAAACAAACATGTTAGTACAATATGATCCAACGTATGGTCCTATTATTGGTGTTAACAATGGTCATAGCTTCCTATCCCCCGAACTAACTCCAATTCCATTTGAAGCTGGAGCACACTTTAACTGTCCACGCATGCAATACTGTGACATATCCGTTTTTGTTGTAGTGAGGTTAGTCACGAGGGTTTCTACGAAAGATTGGGAGGCGATTATCTCAGACTCAGACTTCACAGCTAATTACAAAGAGATAGGGTCTCCTTACGTAACGATCTTTGGAGTGCATCGACCAAAAATACCACTCGCACCCTATAAGTACCCGTCTTTGATAGAGTTCTACGGTGTGAGGATTGTCTCTGGTTACATGACGAGCCGAGACATAATATTAGTTGGTAGAGATATGATGGAGGAATATGGGGTAAGTTAATGAGGAAGAAGTCAGTTGTTGATTTCAATCACATATCAAAGGATATGTCAGAGGAAGAGACGCTAGAGCTCAAACAGTTATATACATACTATCACAAACTAGGGACCTGTTATAAATGGAAATATAAAAGGTTGAAGAAAATTAAACTATTGTTAAACATGACTAGTATAGGACTAACAACAGTAGGAATTGTAGCTGGATCGGTGACTGCTAACCCTTTAGTCATAGCTTGTGTTAGTGGTCCTGGTGTGCTCATTCAAGGTTACTTGACTAAATCTGATCTGGTAAATAAAGTGGAACATTGTAAGTTCGCGTACACCAGTTACAAAAAGATACTGACACAATTAAGATCATATCTGAGAGGTCTTCCTTATGACGAAACAATGTTTCTCTCAGACGTTAAAGTATTAGACGATATTGTGACTGACTTATGCCCACCAATTAACGGAATAGTGAAAAAGTACAATAAAGTATATGACGAGACCAATGTTCCAAAATAGGGTAAGATACAAAGGAGGCGTGATTCACGCACCTACACGACAACACATGGGTCCACACATAAGAACTAGGGGTGTGTGCTCTCACCAAAACTGGAGTCAGTCGGCAAGTTTTAAGAGTAGGTGCTCAGAAGTGTTACCACCAATTAGCTCGTTTTGACCAACACCCCAAAACAGAGCGTTGGTTAGGAAACGTTTGTATTGAACAGTTATTTTTTAAGAAAAACTGACACCCTAAAACGGGGTGTCAGCTTTTCTTAAAAAATAACTGCTACTTTTAACATAGAATAAAACATACGGTATAGTATAGGTGATGAGTCTCACTAAAATATTCAGAAATAATGACATATCAGTCACTACTACAAAAGATGGAGATAATATTTGGTTCTATGGAAAAGAGGTAGCTGAAATCTTGGGATATAAAAGACCTTCCAAAGCGATACAACAGCGTGTGAAAGACGATGAGAAAAGAAAGGTTCAAAATCTGGGGTCCCATTTTGGGACCTCAGTTTTCGAGTGTCAAAATAGACAAATTCAGAATAGGCAAGTTTGGCAAATAAATGAGAGTGGTCTATATAGACTAATATTCTCGTCTAAACTAGAGTCGGCAGAAAACTTTAGAAAATGGGTATTCACAGAAGTCCTACCGTCTATAAGAAAAACAGGTGTTTACACACAATGCGACCAGTTATCGATAATGAATGAGACAGACTTGCATTATGATATAGTTAAATATATTAGAGAGTACCATCCAACAATAGTCATCCCAGGGTTGGGAGAGTATCAAGACACATCCACTAAAAGAATAGATGGATGGAAGAAGGGTTACAGTGGTGGACAACCAGATTTGATAGTTCCACAACTACACAAGAGATATAATGGGTTTGCTATAGAGTTCAAAACACCGAAAGGTAATGGGGTTATTAGGAATAACCAGATGAGGGTATTAAGGAGACTAAGATCACAAGGCTACAACACATTACTATCCTCGGACCAACATTAGGTGATACATTTCATAGAAACATATATGAGAGACTCCAGAGTTCTGTGTGAGTACTGCAATAGAAGATTTAAGAGTGAAACCACACTGTCTAATCACCAAAGATATTTTCATCGAATACTCTATCTATGAGATAATCTGTGAGATGACTGTGAGATTGTCTGTGACGAGATATCACGTATAATATAGATGACTGACAGTGAATCTGTACCTATTATAACGTCGACAACAAGGACCAAAGACCCTAAGAGAGTAGAGGCAGGCAAAGGTTGGCTGCTATATCTAAAGCTGCAAAAGAGAGGAAGATGAGAGAGAGAGTGATAAGTGAGGACGATAGTTTTAACTACGGATACATCATAGGTACTATAGGAGTAGTTATAGCCGCTGGCTCGCTGTATTACACTATTAGTCAAGACAAACAAGTAGTGACCGAAGAGCCTAAGAACGTCGTTATAAAACCACCACGTAAACTCGACAGCTTCGATTAAAATATATCGTATAGTATATGGCATCAATAGACAGAAAAGAACTGATGAACGAGCTATACGACGCAGCCCTTGTGACTGCTGGAGCTGTAGCTGTATCCATGGCATCAAAGAAAATACTAAAAGAACCGCTAGGCACCCCCGAATCAGTGAAGGGCACCCTCAAGTTAGCAACTGCTGTAGGTGTCTCAACGCTACTTGTCAAATGGGCACAGAGTAAGAAATACTTACCTGTAGATCCATTTTCAAAATAATCTAACGTAATACATAATGGCTAGCGTGGTAGCAGGTGGGTTGTTTAACGCTATAGCATTCGCAGGAGCTGGATTTCTATTCAGTAAGTTAAACCATACCGGCTACGAGATAGAGATAAAGAGACACAACAAAGCATTGGAGAGTCTTGCAAGAGCAAAAGAAAAGTTCTACGAGAACGAGATTCGTCAGAGAGACAAAATTCAGGAATTAAGACAACAGTTGTCAGATGCTAACGCAGACATAAACGACACGAACCACGCTCTGGACCAACTAAGACAAGTACTGACGATACAGTATGATGGGAAGACATTTAACAAAGAGCCTGAGTTGTCAGACTATTACAAACCCCCAGATGAGATGAAAGAGGACCAAATGGTATTCGTCGGAGTTGTTGGACTACCTTTAGGTTACTTAATATACAGAGTAGTATAGAAATGAGCGCTAAAACTTTGAAGGAGATGGCTATGGAATTTAACAAAAAGCGTAACTTGATAGAGACACTCTTTTACCAAACTCGTCAGATAGAAGAGTTGGAACAATTACTATCAGACGCTCTAAAACAGGTCACAACAATAAAGTGTGAGTGGGAGACACTAACCGACAACCACAAAGTTACTACACTATAGTCTAAAGATATATATATAGTATAGTAACTTAGATGGTTGACGAACGTACAATGAGAATGTTCTATGCTGGGTATACATTGGATGAGATTGAGACACCAAAAAAGTGGAGTGGTACTACATTAGGGTACACATTGGACGAGATCAAGAACGTAAGTAGGGACGCAACACCAAAAAAGTGGCACGACACCACATACTGTTACAAGTGTAGTAACCACAGAGTCCAAATCGAAGATGGTGTATTTAGTTGTGACAAGTGTGGAGAGACTACCTACGGACGCGTGAGAAACTTCATACCTAATATTTGGATGTATAAGAAATCGGCTCATAGTTATAGTAAGTGGTTAGAGAGAATGTTGACTAGCAAAAGACTAGTTAATGAGAGTGACATACCAATAGTGGTCAGTGATTTTATAGAGATAATATGGTCTCTTAAAAGAAACAAGTTGATTGTCAAGAATATATCGAAATATATTTTCTATGTCATAAGAATATGCTCTAGAAGAGGTATAGAGTTGAGAGGTAGTTTTAACGACCTCAAACCTGGTAAGGTCAAGGTGCGATTCGAGTATAACCTGTATAGTGTGGTATACAAGGATCTAGGTTGGGACAGGAGAGGAGATCCATACTACAACGAGTGGATAAATAAAACATTTAGTAATATATAATGGCAAGACCAAGAATTTACAAAACAAAAGAAGAAGCTTTAAGAGCAGTCAGAGCGCAAAATAAAGAGTGGATGAGAACTCATAAGTGGGTATGTGAGACATGCGATAGACCATACCATGTGACCTCTAAATATAGACACCTAAAGACCAAAAAGCATTTGAGAAATTTGAACATCTAATTTTAGACTATTTTGTAATGTCCATACGCATAACTAGACACGCCGTCTGGTAGTATATGTCGCTTGTCGTCAAAGCAGCTCAAGGATATCTTATTTATTTCATAGCTTCCCAGTTGGTGGCTCTTGCTTCGAATAGTTTTAATTATGTGAGACATTTGCTCACCATTTGTTAGGACACTTTTATAGTTGTCATGTCTTATATTATTTCTAATGGTACTCTTCTTGATACTTTAGCAGTCTTCCCACCTTTTCCGTCCTCTTTCACATAACTATACATTTTTGACCTTAAACCAACGAACTCAACGATGGGGACTCCTAATGTCTCATCCTTCATTTTACCAATAACCTTCTTGTTAGTTAGGTCGAAGTAGGGAGATGACTTATCATATCCACTAAAGTCGAACACTTCTTTGTTAGCGTGCATGTCTTTGTACACATCCTCCGTCTCAATCTCGTACATTAGACTACCCGTGTCTGTGAATAGTAGTTTGGCCTCGTTGCCATACTTCTTTTTGATGTTACTGTAGTGGAAGTCGTACATCAATGTCTTCGATAGGTCTAGAATACACATACCCACATATGCTGGTCTATTTAGAGTTAGTATCTCTTTGATCTTGTGAACTGCTACCAAGTTATTGTCAAATATTTTACTGCTTACAAAGGTTGGTTTTGACGTTAGTTTCTTCAGTTTTTCCTCGTCTGTTACTAACTCCACATTCACACGCTTTCGTAGATTCTCCATAGTCTTTCCAAACACACTATTATTCATGAGCTTGAAAAAGTCTTTCTCAAAGTCATTCTTTGCTTGGGTTCTCTTGTCCGTATTAAAGTCGATATATTGCTTGAGCCATGGTGACTGATTGAATTGAAGTGCTCTATGTACCTTCTTAACCTTCATTCCCAAACTCTTGTATAATTGTAGATTTCTATAGTGAACGACGTACTTACTCTTATCGTTTAGGTTAGGTATAAGTTTTGCAACCTCTCCTACAGATATCTTAAACTTGTTTTGGATTGTCTTACAATAGTTTGACAACATATCACTACTTACTTTCATCCTCTCAGGGGCTAAAGGATAGTCGTTGTGAAGATCGTGCAACTCCTCTGGGTACTCTAAATCAACCTCGAGTATCAACCCCTTGTCTGAGTCGTTGTTATACTTGTCTAGATTGTTGATGTCAAAACCCTCAACCCACTCAAATCCACCAGTCGGTAGATACTGACACATAGCCCAACCATAAAGGTTATTCGCATCTAAGTATATGATGTGTTTCGATGGTTTACTACTATCATACCCCTTCATGTATTTGTTATTAGCTTCTCCGTGTCTATGTGTTATACAGGAGACACCACCCCGCATTCCTTTCTCGATAAACTGAAACATATCAATGTCAGTCATCAACTCTAATTCCACTCCTGTCATCTTTAGAGCAGCGTCCCACGATAGTCCAGGTGATGTGAAGTAATGACAAGGATCTAATTTGTAGTACTGTTTACACGTTCTTCTAAAGTTCTCGAACACGTCAGCCAGTAGTAATACGTCTGACTTTAGGTATAGGTCGTGGTACTCACCCATATTCTCCACACCCATTGTCTCCCACACTTCTTGAGCGTGCTCGTAGTCTGTGTCTGACACATGCTCGTCGTTTAGGATGCTGTAGAAACTCTCCTTTGATGGCAACTCAAGTTCGTTAAACTTATCGAAACTATCCATATAGTCATATGGGTACACACCTTTTCGCGACACCAACTCTAGCTCCTCACCTCGAAATAGCTCAGACGTGTACTTGAGACAGTCCTTTGGTAGGTTGTTCACTAGGTTGGCTAGACTAGAGCTCATGAATTGGAAACTATCTAGAAATACTAGATGTTTACCTAACATGAATGCCATATATTTCTCCATATTATTTGGTATGACGTTGATTTTCTGACCTAGCTTGCCTATCTCTTGCATTATGAAGTGGCTATCGTATCCTCTTAGATTGTGAAATATGACAGGTATATTATCAGTCAGTCTATAGTTCCTATTACATAACTGATGTGCTGAACCTCTATATTTACCAGTGATATGACAATGATCTCTAACTCTCACGTCTCCACTTTTATATTTCCCATCGCAAATATGACATTTAGTCGCTTCCTTGAAGTTAACCTTATCAGCTCTGGTCAACACCATGTCCTCATTAAAATGCTCCTTTCTAACTTTCTTGCAGTATTTAACCTCCTCTAACATCTTTTTCATGAACTTCCTAACCGCGTTCTTACCCCGAAACATCTCTACTGGTTTACTATATTTATCATCGTAACAGCACACTACTTTGTACCCATACCCACAGTCCGTGTGTCTTTGGTACTCGCTAGTGTATGACCCTGTAAGTGGTGTCACGTTGTCGACCTTCTCTGCGATAGCCTCGAAGTCTGCGTATATTACGAATGGTACCTCTAATTGTTTGTGGTAATTTTCATACTCAAGAGTGCTGTCTTCTTCATCTGGCATCTTGATCGCTTGCTTACCATTTACCACCATACAAACCTCCTTATGTTTCTCTAGAATCTCATTGGTAGTAAAACATTGAAGACAGTACCTACAGAAATTCTTGCGACACTTGTGTTTAGACTGACCGCACATAAACCTACCAAAGTCTTTGATGTACTCTGTGTCTCGCTGTATAACGGCGGTCATGCATTTTGTAAGTTCCGTGTTTTTGCTTTATTTATCGTTTTCCTTGATCTACGATGGAACACAAACCAGTGGTATCACGTACGTAAAGACAAGATCTAACCTGTTGTGGAATAGCTGGTTACGAAATGCGAGCAAACAGGTAAACTTTGACCTTCTGGGTCCGTGTCTGGTTAAGAATACGAGCGAAGTTAGTTACGGAATTCGCCAAGATCTGTCCGATCGACCAAGCACAAGCGATCGCCTGTCTTGGGGGTCTTATGCTAGTGCGAATTCTAGCGACAATAATGTCTATATTACTTCAAGATTTACGTTGGAAGACATGTCTTTTGGCTGCCATTCGTGCTTTTATCAGAGTAAGATTGGAATTTGCATAAAGTATGTCTTCTTTATTCAACCACGACGAAAGCGAGCGTGTTGTTTTGAAATTACATTCCATGAACGGAGATCCTATAGTAGATTTTCCTACTATTCTAATTCAAGTGCTACGTTCAATATTCTTCTTACCAGTGGAGACATCGAACCTAATCCTGGGCCAGTTTCAACTACCCAAGAATGTCATAACAGCCAAAGACATAGTGTTCCTGTGATTATTTCAACACGGCCATCGGGGTCTCGCTCGTATCCGCATAATACGGGTTTGACAACACAAAGACATTTGGTAAATATTCCAATTAATAATTATCACCTTCTTAACCAGAAAAGTACTGATTTAAACCAAACGATTTCGTGCTCGAGGGTAAAGAAACATCTGAATATTGCTCATTTGAATATCCAGTCGCTCAATAGACAACATTATGCGGAACTTAGACACTTGGTTCATTCACAAGACTTTGACATTTTATCACTTTCAGAAACTTGGTTAAATGACTCCCACTCTAACGCAAGCATCCGTATCCCAGGTTATAGTCTTTATAGACTTGATCGTCTTACAAAGAGAGGAGGTGGAGTTTGTGTTTATGCTGGGAATGGACTTAAAGTCACCTTGCTCAAAGATCTCAGTAGTGTTTCACCTGACAACTTTCATCAATTGTGGATTCAATGCCAACAACATAAATTGCGGTCGTTGGTTATTGGTGTGGTTTATAGGCCCCCAGATTGCCCTATATCTTGCCTAAATAATCATCTCTCACCAACTATGGATTATGTTTTAACTTTGAATAAAGACATAGCAATCCTTGGAGACCTTAATTGTGACTTGCTTAAACAAGGTCCGCTTTCTATAGCTTTGGAAGAATTTTGTGTCAATTATAATTTAAAGCAAATAATAGATAAACCGACACGTGTGAATGAGAATAGTCAAACACTAATTGATGTTATCATTGTGTCAAATCCTAGACTGGTAAAAGAAAGTGGTACACTTGATTTGACTATAAGCGATCATTTTCTAGTTCAGGCGAACCTTAATTTGAGAAAACCTAAACAAAGGAAGTCGTATATTCAGGTCCGCAGCTATAAGAATTATAATGGCTCTCGATTTGCAGAAGACATCAGTAAGGTGCCTTGGCACATGTTAGATGTATTCGATAACACAGAGGACAAGGTGGAGACATTCAACAAGTTATTGTCCTCTGTATTAGACTCGCATGCTCCATTAAAGACTGTTAAAGTCTCTGCAAAACCCATTGCTTTTATGACATCGGAAATTAAAGACCTCATGATTGCACGAGACGTAGCTCATAGAAAAGCGAGAAGATCTGGTGCCGAAAGAGATTGGATAGAGTTTAAAGAAAGGAGAACATTGACAAAACAACGATTAAGAGAAGCGGAAGTCGCGTATGTCAAAGAACAAATTAAATCTAGTAAAGGAGACAGTAATTGTATTTGGAAAACCATACGCCAATGTCTGCCATCTGGGGAGTCTAATAGGCCTGTATTTACAAAAGATGCCTCCGTTAGTTGCAGAGGAATTTAACAATTTCTTTGCTGCCGTGGGAGCAAAGAGTGCCAAATTAGCTGAAGAAATAGCACATGAATTTGATTTACCACCATTTTTTCAACCCTTGGTGCCTGATACAGTTATAGAAGACAACAATATATTTCATCTTAAACAAGTGACAAATGAGGAAGTAAGTGAAATTATTACCACTATGCCCTCGAATAAAGCTCCTGGAAACGATACAACGCATATAAAAATCCTCAAAGATTGTTTAGATTCAATAGTTCATCCGATTACATCAATAATTAATTCAAGCTTCCTCACTGGATCATTTCCTAGCCAATGGAAACAATCTGAGATCATTCCTATCCCTAAGAACGACGATTATGAAGAAGCCGGAATAATCGTCCTATATCTTTATTACCTGTCCTTTCTAAAGTTTGTGAGCGTGCAGCCCATAACCAATTTACAAGTTATCTTATCCAAACCGATAGATTTCCAACTAACCAAAGTGGAAATAGAAAACAACATTCAACCGAAACCTTGGGCCTTTCGATATCTGATTATATTTTGGACGCTATGGACACCAAACGAGTCACCGCTATGGTCCTGCTTGATTTTTCCAAAGCATTTGACAGTATTAGTCATCCCTTACTATTGAGTAAATTGAAAAACTTTGGTGTTTCACCGAATGTTCTGCAATGGTTCGCAAGCTACCTTTATCAACGCCAGCAACAAGTCCGAATTGGTAAAACCCTTTCGACTACCAGGATTGTAACCCATGGTGTGCCACAGGGTTCAATTTTGGGACCGTTATTATTTAATTTATACATCCATGACCTCCATCCTGTGTGCACTGGCTCGGAGATTGACTCTTTTGTTGACGATACGAAACTCTATATGGCACTTAAAGTTGCTGATCTCGCTGATGGTTTGAACTGTCTTACGAACGACCTAAACAGGGTGGCTAGTTGGTGTTGTTTCAACCAGCTGCTCATCAACCCAGGAAAAACTCAGTTCATATTGTTTCGTACACGTCAACTTCTACAATAAAAGCCAGCTGATCTTCAACTATCATTCCTTGGAAAGGTCCTACGTCCATCAAAGTGTGTTAAAGACTTGGGAATCAAGCATGATCATACCAGTAAAGTTGTCTCTTCATGTAACTTGTCATTGAAACAGATAAGTAGAGTAAAACACCTTTTTGACCAAAAAACATTAGTTTTTATAATTCAATCATTAGTTTTTAGCAAACTATTTTATTGTTCTACGGTGTGGTCAAACACATCTAATAAGAACATAACTAGACTTCAACGTGTACAAAATTACGCAGCGCGAATTGTTACAAAAACACGTAAGTTTGATTACACCTGTTCTTAAACAATTAAAATGGATTCCTGTAAGTGATGTATTGTACCTTCGAGAAGCTGTAATGACATATAAATGTATTAATAACATAGGTCCAAATTACCTCTGTTCAAAAGTAATGTCTTGTCAACTAAAAAAGCGCCCTTACACTTTACGTAATGAGGGTTATTTACGCCCTCCTAAGTTCAGGACGACCACTGGTCAACGCGCATTTATCTATCGTGCATGTAAGATATGGAACTCTATAGAGGAATCACTGAAACAATGTCCAAACGTTTCACTTTTTAAAAACAAACTAAAGAATACGCTAGTTAACAGATTTATCTTGACTTGAACATACTATTTTATTACAATCTATCTGTATCTAGAATAGAGTTATTGTAATTTTCTGTACAAGGTCTTGTATAGACCACCTGTAAATTATCGCTGAAAAGCCCTTTTTGGGATGTGTTAATAAATCTCTACTACTACTACTAGTGTCGTTTAACACCATTCGTTATTAGCAGCAGGTCCATATGATCCTCGCACTTCTCCTCAGAAACGTAGATAGGAAATGGCTGCTTGCCCTCGTACCCAAACACGCTGATGCTAATATCGTTCTGCCTCTCTATCTTGTTGTACTGTTTCGTATCCACTGGAAATCTCACTCCCTCATAATTGACAGAACCTACGTTCTTCTTGTGCTTCGACACTCTCTGCGGATCCTTTCCCACAGGACACTTGTGTAACACATGACACCACATAAAACACTTGTCATCACTATTTCTTATGTTGACTAAACCTTTCGACGCGTTCCTCAACTCTTCCGGTAGCTCAATATAACTCGATCCTTTAAGAGGCTTATACACTACCACATCAATAAAGTGGTCACTAACACTGTCTACAACCCACCCAGACCCTTCTGACAACCATACAGCTATACGATTTACTATCTCCTCCCTAGCTTGTCTCGTAGTCCCACTAATATCAACACTACCAACCACTGTTTTGACCACACTATTGAAGAAGGCTGTCTTAAACACAGACTCACTGGAAATTTTTTGGCAAATCCATACTATGGAAATAGTATGGATCTTTGTTGGAAATAGTATGGATTTTGAATTTCCATACTAATTGTATATTTCCATACTATGGATAAAGTATGGATATAGTATGGAAATTTCCATTTCCATAGTATGGAAATCACAATTTTATATTGTTACTAGGGATTTAACATGGATATAGTATGGATTTAACATGGATATAGTATGGATTTAGTAAGAATATAGTGTGGATTTAGTATGGATTTAATATGGATATAGTATGGATTTAACATGGATATAGTATGGATTTAACATGGATATAGTGTGGATTTAGTAAGAATATAGTATGGATTTAGTATGGATTAAATATGGATGTAGTATGGATTTAACATGGATATAGTATGGATTTAACATGGATTTAGTAAGAATATAGTATGGATTTAGTATGGATTTAACATGGATTTAGTATGGATTTAACATGGATATAGTATGGATTTAACATGGATATGGTATGGATTTAACATGGATATAGTATGGATTTAGTAAGAATTCAGTAAGAATATAGTATGGATAATTAGTATGGATTTAATATGGGTATAGTATGGATTTAACATGGATATAGTATGGATTTAACATGGATATAGTATGGATTTAGTAAGAATATAGTATGGATTTAGTATGGATTTAATATGGATATAGTATGGATTTAACATGGATACAGTATGGATTTTACATGGATATAGTATGGATTTAGTAAGAATATAGTATGGATTTAGTATGGATTTAACATGGATATAGTATGGATTTAACATGGATTTAGTAAGAATATAGTATGGATTTAGTACGGATTTAACATGGATATAGTATGGATTTAGTATGGATATAGTATGGATTTAACATGGATATAGTATGGATTTAACATGGATATAGTATGGATTTAGTATGGATATAGTATGGATTTAACATGGATATAGTATGGATTCAGAATGTATATACTATATAGTATGGATTTAACATGGATATAATATGGATTAAGATTGGATATACAGTAGTATCTAGTAAATATAGATTTAATATGGATTTATTTAAAATTTGATTTATAATATAGCTAGACACCTTTATTTATTGTAGTCAGGGTAATCTCTTCAGCATTAAAATAAATGCTGTTATCAATAGGAGCCCTGACATAAACTATGAATAAAGGTTACAATGATGTTCTGACTATATACTGTAAGATACAATGAATTACACATACAAACGTTGAATTATGTTAAGAATAACAAACAACTAATTACAAAAATTAGTATAGTACAAAAATACGTATTTGACTAAAATATATATCAAAGTCTGGAGTTAATATACGGTGAAATAGACATTTAAATGTTTAATTGACTTAAAAAAGTCATTAATAATTAACGAGGAAAAGACAAAGGAAATCACTACCATGTCGTAGGTTTTATATGTGATAAAAAATCATCCTAATTTACATAAACTTTATCTTTGATTTTCTCGGCTTAGACAACATTGATTTTCAAAATTACTACGCCGATGAACTTATCAAAAGCTCGCAGCACGTGTTTTATCAGATCTAAAACACTCGGGCTACGCCATCGTGTTTTAAATCTGATAAAACACTGCTGCTCGTTTATTAAACAGTACATATACCACCAGAACAAGGCAAGATAAATGGTAATATTAATTTTGACTTTATGCATGTTAAGGAGGGAAAATTACAAATATTTATCAATTATTGAATGAGGTTGAGCATGATATGAAGAATTATCAAGGCCGAAGTTTGTGTTATCTGCCGAAGGCTGAGGCGGATAACACAAACTGAGTTACACTATACAAGTGATATTTGAAAATTCTATCATATGATTACCTATACTAATACTTTACAAATACAGTGAAAATAGAAAAACAGTGATAAGTATAGGTTATCACTTGACATGAGGGGTGAGGTGATACCAGTTTTATCGCTTGAGGCACGATATCGTAATTGTCATGAGGGAGCACAGCAAACAAGGGACAATTATGATATCGTCCCTCAAGCTATAAAACTGATATCAGCGAGTCACAAATGTGATCACCTATTTATCATATACTTGTCCCTTTATCATGGTCTTAATTGTGGCAATAGATATACCAGGCGGAAAACGTAATTTAAAGATAAATATTAGAGCCCACCAAATTACTTTGAGCTGAAAGCAGCGAAACGTTAGGAACTAAATCTCTCCTATTTATCTTTAAATTAGGGTCTGAATTGATACAATTAGAATAATCAATCAACAATATAAGTATTAAAAATAGACATATCGTTTTTTCAGCCTGACATCACCCTGATAAAGGCACAATTATGTGATAACAGACAAGTTAACATAGCAAAACTTATCATTTGGTCTTGTAAGTTGAACAATTTTCTGTTCAAATAAATATTGTCCCAATTTTATTCTTGCGAGCAGCTTTCAGCTCAGCATTTGACATAAGCTTAACTTCTTGAACCTTGTTCCGTATGCTGCTCTCTCTGATCTTTGACATTGCGAGACTTTGAAAGTAACGCATTGTTACAAGTCTGGCTTCCTTTGGTGCCAGCTATGTATATAAAGAGAAATGGCTTTTGTAAGAACTTAATATGTAAAATACACATATCATTCAAATTATCTTTAGACTATAAACAGTTTAACAAATTAAGCCTTAATTTACAGTTTATTGTACATTGTAGTAAGTTAGTATATCAGTATCGCATGCAATTAACCTCATGAGTGCAAGACACCACATGCAGACTTACAGTAACATCCAATGTAAAGAAGTAGAATATTATTAACTCATTATGGGGCAAGGGTGCATCTTAGCACTATACATATACTAAGCCAGAAGAATATTATAAAGTGAGCCATTTGAACTTAAAATTATGGTATAAAATTAAAATTTCCTGAAACATGACAGAGAAATAAATGTTAATATATTTTTATCAAACCGTTTAACTACTGAAGGTTTTCATTTGACAAGTAACAACATCTGGCTTAAGTCAGAGTAAATAGAAACAACTACATGTACCTGTAGATAGTTTTGAGTGATTTAGGAATTATGACAGCTGCACCCACCAATATGAAAAGGCCTAGCAGGCTAGGAACAAAGCAAATGTGGTTGTGATGAGCACTGTAGCACCAGCACGTTGTACAATTTATGGCATAGTACCACTTAGTACATGACGGCATGACATGATGTACAAATCACCTTTGACTTAATTTGTTTTGAATACACTGGATCTTACCTTTTCTATAATTTCAGTGTCACTCACTTCATCACTCTATATTGAAATAAAAATTAAAATTTCAATATATCTGCATATTATTCATATGTTGATACTCATGTTTAATGGGCTGACAAAATTATACTAACTGTACAGTAAGGTTTGTACCTTCTTGTTGCTTCCAGCCTCCCCTTCACTCCCCACTGTGTTTGAAACTGTAACTGTTTCTTTCTAAGAGTAAAAAGGAATGGTTAATGGTAATACTGAGGGACAATGCAATAGAAAGGAATAAATAATCCTTTTATAAAAAATAATTTACCATTTTCTAAGAGGTATTATACAGTACATATTAAAGCCTGAAATAACAGTTAAATGTTGTCCATACAAAATCAAATTTGTTTGGACATTCTCTAAGGTTATGCTTAACACAAACAGTGCTTTAAATAATAATTTGTGTAGTATTAATGAAAAACAGTGAAATGTGCCAACAAGTATTTTTCACTACATATTGCAGATCATTTTGCAGAGAAAAACATTGAGAGTTGCATGAGCGTTGACGATAATATATTTATAATTCTCATTGACTCTCATATGCTACTCTTATGACCAGTATCATACCTCTCATTGACTCATCAAAATTTGAACCAGCTTAAAACTGGTACAGGTGAGTCTATAATGTAGAGAAATACATGTAGGTACATTTTCTCTCACCTCAGTTACATCTTTATTATTTTCTTTGGGCATTTTCTACAATTAATAAATATTGATTCAAACTTGTAAGGTTACAATTAATTATCACACTCGCGACTCAGTGATATCAGTTTTATCCCTCTTGGCACAATATCATAATTGTTCCTCGTTCGCTGCACTCACTTGTGACAATTATGATATCGTCTTCGAGTACGTGATAAAACTGATATCGCATTATCCCTCATAAGATAACCTATACATATTGATATATACTGTACATACATACATACATATACAGTATACACTGTACATGCACACACACACATACATACCAATGTACGGTAGAGAAATACATGTAGGTACATTTTCTCTCACCTCAGTTACATCTTTATTATTTTCTTTGGGCATTTTCTACAATTAATAAATATTGATTCAAACTTGTAAGTTTACAATTAATTATCACACTCGCGACTCAGTGATATCAGTTTTATCCCTCTTGGCACAATATCATAATTGTTCCTCGTTCGCTGCACTCACTCGTGACAATTATGATATCGTCCTCGAGTACGTGATAAAACTGATATCGCATTATCCCTCATAAGATAACCTATACATATTGATATATACTGTACATACATACATACATATACAGTATACACTGTACATGCACACACACACATACATACCAATGTACGGTAGAGAAATACATGTAGGTACATTTTCTCTCACCTCAGTTACATCTTTATGATTTTCTTTGGGCATTTTCTACAATTAATAAATATTGATTCAAACTTGTAAGTTTACAATTAATTATCACACTCGCGACTCAGTGATATCAGTTTTATCCCTCTTGGCACAATATCATAATTGTTCCTCGTTCGCTGCACTCACACGTGACAATTATGATATCGTCCTCGAGTACGTGATAAAACTGATATCGCCTTATCCCTCATAAGATAACCTATACATATTGATATATATACTGTACATACATACATACATATACAGTATACACTGTACATGCACACACACACACATACATACTAATGTACTGTAGAGAAATACATGTAGGT
The DNA here is from genome assembly GCA_035772405.1 of Chrysogorgia sp. JL179-B06. Taxonomy (NCBI): domain Eukaryota; kingdom Metazoa; phylum Cnidaria; class Anthozoa; order Scleralcyonacea; family Chrysogorgiidae; genus Chrysogorgia; species Chrysogorgia sp. JL179-B06. Next base: position 21,157 of record JAYKKM010000300.1, on the reverse strand, counting down.
ACATTTTCTCTCACCTCAGTTACATCTTTATGATTTTCTTTGGGCATTTTCTACAATTAATAAATATTGATTCAAACTTGTAAGTTTACAATTAATTATCACACTTGCGACTCAGTGATATCAGTTTTATCCCTCTTGGCACAATATCATAATTGTTCCTCGTTCGCTGCACTCACTCGTGACAATTATGATATCGTCTTCGAGTACGTGATAAAACTGATATCGCATTATCCCTCATAAGATAACCTATACATATTGATATATACTGTACATACATACATACATATACAGTATACACTGTACATGCACACACACACATACATACCAATGTACGGTAGAGAAATACATGTAGGTACATTTTCTCTCACCTCAGTTACATCTTTATGATTTTCTTTGGGCATTTTCTACAATTAATAAATATTGATTCAAACTTGTAAGTTTACAATTAATTATCACACTCGCGACTCAGTGATATCAGTTTTATCCCTCTTGGCACAATATCATAATTGTTCCTCGTTCGCTGCACTCACACGTGACAATTATGATATCGTCCTCGAGTACGTGATAAAACTGATATCGCCTTATCCCTCATAAGATAACCTATACATATTGATATATACTGTACATACATACATACATATACAGTATACACTGTACATGCACACACACACACATAGATACTAATGTACGGTAGAGAAATACATGTAGGTACATTTTCTCTCACCTCAGTTACATCTTTATTATTTTCTTTGGGCATTTTCTACAATTAATAAATATTGATTCAAACTTGTAAGTTTACAATTAATTATCACACTCGCGACTCAGTGATATCAGTTTTATCCCTCTTGGCACAATATCATAATTGTTCCTCGTTCGCTGCACTCACTCGTGACAATTATGATATCGTCCTCGAGTACGTGATAAAACTGATATCGCCTTATCCCTCATAAGATAACCTATACATATTGATATATACTGTACATACATACATACATATACACTGTACATACACACAAAATATAATTGATTGCAACTGGTATACAATATCACATCAAGAAATCTTTTGAATATTACCAAATGTTTGGAAGTTAAATTTATACATAAAAATTATGATATTAAACAACACTTCTAAAACCAAGCATTTAAATCTTAGAAATTCCCTTTTCTTTATTGTTATTCATACTTATAATTATCATCATTATTATTATAAACAAATGAAAGGTTATATAAACCATAGTACGGATATTCCCAACAAATTTTCGTATAATAATACCGCTTTGTTTCCTCAATTTCCTGAGACCAGATAAAAGATAAAGCCAAATGGCTTTCTTCGTCATTCAAATTGTTTTGATTGGACACTCGATTGTCCACTATTCCCATTAAAAATAACTCTTCTCATACAATGCAGGGGAAATATCTAAGACAATGTTTTTGATAAGATATAATTCAGATTAGCTCTGGTAAACTATTTGATTTTGTATTTTATAGCTGCTTCAATCTTTCAGAATCAGATACGTTTAGTATAGCTTATAGTAGATCAGACTTACCTTCGAACATTTCATCAAAGCCAAGACCGACAAATAATTGATGATCAGACATTTCTTTAGATTACCAAACAAAGAATCCAAGACACAACGGAGTAGCTTCGACAACCACGAGGGAATTCAAATATGGCGCAACTGCTTAAGAGTTAAGACTATCTCGCTGGGAACTCTGGGAAATATCCAATTTCCCTCGTCCCCATGGCTTTCGCGGCAATTTCAACTAGAGATCTAGACTCTAGAGTTAAAATAGGACTGTTTTAAAACTAGTTCATAGAACCAAGTTCCTTATTTGATGAACTAGTTTCAAAATAGATGTTGTAGGAAATTGGTACATAGTTTAAAACTAGTTTTAAGGTTGCATTTTATATTAAATAGTTTTAAAATATACACATAAATTCAAAATATATTTTAAATAGATCACAACATGTTTTCCAATTTCTCTTAAATATTTAAAACTAACTTAAAATAGACCTATTTTTTAGCTATTTTGCTTTCAAAATAGTTTTGAAATTGGTAAAAATTTTTATTCAAGTTAAAACAGCATTGAAATATGGTTGAAATAGATTTAAAACTGTGAAGACTATTTTAACAAATTATGAAAAATAGTGTCAACATAGGGCATCAGCCTTTAAAAATAGGGGGAAAATAGTTGAAATAGGTTTAAAATATATTTCAAATACCTTTAAAATAGTGTCTGGTTTCGTAAGTGTATAGTTTATATAATTGCTTTTCCCACTCCTCAACATTAATAATTTTAACTAAGATTTTTTAAGGAAACCTTAACAATCATAAGCCTAATGGTTTCTTGTTCAGGTTCTCTTGTCACAACATCAGTTTCTTTATTTATATTTTTATTCAAATTTGTATATTGTGACTAATCAAAATAATAATATGGTCTTACTATGCAGATCTACACTTGAACAAAAAAACATTGCAGGATATTCAAGATTTAAATCAAACCAGCAAGTGTACTTATAGGAATTACACATACAACTCATTTTAATAAATTGTTATGATAGATACAACCGGTACGGAGATCAGTTGGAGTTGTTGCATTGTTGATTCTTAGTAACTACACAAGCCATTGTAGCGAGCTTAGCCAGGCGTTCTGGATTCGTACATGTATGTTGAATGAAATATGGATTTAGAATAGACAATTAAGTAGTTGTTTGGGCAAAGTTGCAAGAGTTGAGTTCACAAATTAAATTACCTTTTTTAGGAGAATATGGGAAATGTAAAGCCAGAGAGAACAAGAAAATATTGATTCAATATTTTAGCTTGTAAAAAAACTAAAAAAACAACTTAGAACAAAATAAGGATTTTTAAGGATTTTTCCATATAATTATTATGGAAAATAAGATCCATACTATGGAAATAAGAAAATCCATACAATATCCATACTATGGAAAATATTTCCATACTATTTCCATAGTATGGAATTGCAAAAAAATTTCCAGTGACTCTCCGTCACCAATTTTTTTCTCTAGAGTCACTTTCAATGTCTCGGAAAACTTTAAACCTTTCAGTTTCTCTAACTCTTTCTGTAAAGTCGAGCCCACTACTCCCCTAGTCTTGACTAGTTGTTTTAGCGGATCCTTATTGTCGATCACCTCAACACTATACGACTTGGTGTACCCTTTGAGAGCAACTCTCCTTTGTACTACAGTAGGACGTTTCATCTTAGCAATAAGACTAGTGATTCTCTCATACTCTTTGTCTGAGGCCTCCTGACTCAATTGTGACCTCCTCACATATCGTCTAAGATCACGTCTAGCCTTTCGAATTTCTCTAACCTCCCTAATTCTGGTGACTCTATTAATGACGTTCTCTCTAGATCCTCTTCTAACAAGGTCCATCCACTTATACCCCAATGCTTTAGCATCAAGCTAGATAGTCAGACATCCTCTCTAGAAAACTCATCTTAATATTAGGTATAAATAAATCACCAGAGCCCGTAGCAGAATCACGTGCACCACCACTCGATAGTGTACCACTACGAGCGACATTACCACCCACAATAGGGTTACGTTTACGTTCAGACCTTTTCATAAGAGTCGTTTTATTATTTAATATAACCAAGTCTTTAGACCCTTTCGAATCATGAGCCCCACTCAACTCATGAGTTGAAATAAAGCCCATATCAGGATCATGTGTAATATTACTTGACATAGTCTTGTTACGAGCGACATCCCCACCCACAGCAGCCCCACGTCTAGCGCCACGTCTAGACACCTCACTCTGTAGCCTACTAGCTGACACATGTCTCATAGATTCCAAACCATGTGACACATCGTCTATTAGTAGTCTCGAAACTGGGGTTAACAGCGAACTTTTTCCATTTGAATGTCTCAACTTCTCTGAAGAACGTAGCACTTTTTCCGTTTTTGGATTCCACATATTTGCTCGAAAATTATATGTGGAATCCAAAAACGGAAAAAGTACTACGTTCTCCAGAGAAAAAAAGTTGAGACATGAAAAATGGAAAAATGCGCTGGTAGCCCCAGTTTCTATACTACTTAATCAGTTAAAAGATATTACCACATGGGATCCACCATTTTTAAATACCATACTCTTTGCTGGAAATAGCCTTTATAGTTGCATAACTAATTCAATTAAAAAAGATTATTTACTTTTAACCGATGTCCCAGAAATGGTATCATTGAATGATAACATCTACCATTTACCATACAGTGACTCATTTGCTGGTGATGTATTTATGAAAACCGATAATGAGCCTTTTATTTACTGAAAAATGCTCTTAATAAATTATTATTGCCCTCTGAATTGAACAATGTTTGTTGACTATTGATTGTAACACCATTATAGCTATATTCAAGGTTTCTGAAGGAAATTTTAGAATATTTGATTCCCATTCGAGAGACATATATGGCACCCTTCTGGAAAATGTGTGTTAATTACAATTGAAGGACTGCATAATCTTTTGTTTTATTTCCAAAATACTTTACCTCGAAATACTGTGGTTGCACCCTTTGAAGTCAAAGGTATAAAATTATCAAATCAAAGCATTCCAAATGATAACGTTACCTTATTGGATGAGAATGCGTCTACTATTTTGAGTGAATCTCAAGAAAATAAGAAAAAGCGATTGATGGGGCAATGCCGAAAGTACAAATTAAAGATGAAAGAAAATGAATCGGCTGAAAGTAGAGAAAAAAGATTTTCCAAACAACGCGATAGAGGCAAACGTGCATTACAAATGAATCTGACACACAAAGACAAAAAAGGTTATTTAAATCGAGGGAAAGGGCAAAACAAGTTATTGCCAATGAGTCTGTTGAAAAGAGAGAAATGAGATTATTTGAAATGCGCGAGAGATCTAAGCAAACCATTCTCAATGAGTCTGTTGAAAATAGAGAAAAGAAGTTAATTAGCTCTTGTAAACGTCTTAGAGAGCGCATGTACGCATTGCGTACCTATTTTTGTATCATACATTGCTGTCGTGCAGTTAGGTTTGTGTGTGTGTGGAACCAATCAGCGATCAGCGCGCTCCGACAAGATGTCGACAACTTCCGACTTTGATATATTTCGACGCCATTGTTTCAAGAATATAATTTCAAGAAGAACTCTAAAAATATAACTTTTTAATATAACTTTTAATTTCAAGAATAACTCTAAAATTATAACTTCAAGGCCTAACAGTTTAGTAGCTGGAATTTAAGCCACAGCTCTTGGGATTATGGAGTCCTATGACAGGAGCTTGGCAACAAGTTCAGTATTATATGATGGTGGTATTATGCCATTATGAAGTGAATGGATATTTTACTGAGAATATTTGGCATTTACATATGCATTAATTGGATGACATATTAAAGTTATAGTGAAAGAAATTTGTAAGTGTGATAAACCGACTGGAACCAGTTAAGAAAAATGCAACTACAAGACTAGCCTGTGTCACACCCCTGATTCGTCTTAATTGGTACGAGTAAGTACGAGTACTCACTAACTAGGCTTCCTTATCGCCCTTTTACACGATACAATTCATCGTATACGATTGTCATTCTGGCATACATTGTTGTATACGATTGTCGTACTGGCGTATGCAATTGTTTGCACACAACATAATTCTTGTTTCTGATTCGATGGTGAATGTTGACATGCGTGTACAGTTTGATCACATACACCTAGATTACAATCGTATACGACAAATCGTAGCGTGTACAGATGGTCCTTTAAGTACTTCAGTCTAATATAGTTATGCATTCATGTTTAAAACCATCAGGAGCCACCTTAATTGAGTGTAAATGCCAAATATTCTCAGTAATAAACCCATTCACTTCATTCGTGGCATTTCCACCATTGTCGTACAGGTATATACTGAACTTGTAGCCAAGCTCCCATAGTTCAGTCGGTTAGTGTGCTGGTGTACTGTATATTGCCAGGGTCGCAGGGTTCAATTCCCAGTATTATCTAGTTTGAATTAGTTGAGGAAATATTGAAATAATATGTATTTCCCCCTGTACCGTAATTTAGAGAGTGAGATTTTACATTATATCTGTCAAGTTTTTGCATGGCATATTGAAGTGATATGTAGTTTCTTGTGACCGACACAATGTGTTATTTGCACATAGAAATCTATTACTGTAATTCATGAAGACTTCCAATTTATTGTCAGCCTTATTTGGAAATATATTCTGTCCCAGTTATCAGTCACAGGGAAAAGCAAGGAAGCCCATCCTGCTCTGGACTGTGTGAAGGTCGAACTAATAATTGGTCAGAAATTGGCTATACGGTAATTAAAAAATATAAATTGGTTATAATTACATTACAGCAAAAGATTGATTCACTAAGCAGAAAATGCAATCAGATTATAATAAATATTAGTGCCCACCACAAAACATGGATAAAATCCAGGATATACAGTAATGTATGAAAAAATGCACGAAAGGGATTCTCAATTAATGCCAGAGTGCCGATAACTTACTTTAGGACTTTCCTTGGAAAAAAATGTTATACATGTGTTTAAATTTTAACAATAAGAGACCTATTATGCCTAATGCCTCTCTCAAAAAGTCCCCTCAAGTCTTTAATAATACCAGGTTTTTGTTGTAATCTAAATTTAGTTAGTAACACCAAAGTCATTGGATAATTATCATTCAATGGCATCAAGACAACAAACTTAAACTAGTGGTCAGGTCTGTCGCCAATTGGTGACAATGCTCATTGGCTATGCTACTATAGATCTATTTGTGATAGACCACTTATAGTGATTAAGCACCAGTTTTGAAAATCAAAACAATGCAGAAACTTTGCAGTTTGTCTTTATTTTCATATTTTAAGTTTGACTGACTAGTTTGTTGATACAAAAATAATTAACTTGTGATGAGCGTTAGACAACTTGGCTTGCATAGAACACTTGTGCCTTGTTGTCTAATTGTTACATTGACTGGTACCGTATGTATATCTGCCTAATTTATCACTATGGTTCTGGATTATAGGTCAATGTTATAGGTCAAGTGAGGGGTTGATTCTGCATTCTCATCTCTATTACTTCTCTTTCATTATTTCCTTTCAAATAAAAAAGTAATTAACAAAAGCAAGTATTTAGAGCTACAGTATTGTACCTCTTCACTTGAATTTTTTAAAAATACCTCTAGAAATATCTCTTTTATACCTGTAGGACTATATCCCTCTTATTAATATTTTAAAATTTATATATTTATTTATTTTCAGCTCATGTCCTGAAGCACTTCTATAAAGCAACAGAATACACCAATGAGGCAACAATGGCATTGTGGCACAAACATGGAGAAATGAAAGGCGTGCAATTGGTAGGAAGATAAAGGATGAAAACAGTTAGAACATTTTATTGAAACAAAACATTGATAAAAAACTGAAAATTTCATGTTTTTATAATGTTAATTGAATTTTTAGTGAAAATTGACACTACGTTTAGTTATTTCTTGCAAAACTCTTCCAAAGTCTTTGACACATTGACTCATGCCTTCATTAGATCTATAATTCCTCTGATGAATTAGAACAGAGTAACTAGGTCCACAGCTTAGCAGGAAATAAATAAACGTAGTGTTTCAACCGAACATCGTTACTTAGTTTTAAATGGGCTTTTAGTAAAATATGTGTGAGTTCCTAAAACAAGATGTTAATCTGGGCCAGTTGTTTGAATGTCCATTAATTGGGCATGATAATATCATATTTACCTTGATTAGGACCGATAATGTACTATTGAGAAATATGTTTAAGTAGATTTTAAAACCTACCAGTACAGTATGTTGTTGACATATTTAGTTAATAAATTATTGAAAATATTGACATATTTAGTTAATAAACTATTTTACACAATCTCTATTTTTGTTTCTGTGTCTATGCAATATACATGTTCATTCAAATTACACGAATCATTCAAATAACATTGTTAATTTGCACAACTTGTTATAGAGTAGAATGAACTTCATAAAGGGTACCAATGACTCTTCAAAGGAGTAGAAATAACCCAAAAAAGGGTAAAATTGACTCCTTAAAAGGTGTCGTCCGACCCTACATAAGTGTAGAAATGACCAAAAAGAAGGGTCAAAATGACTCCTTCGAAGGTGTCGTCTGACCCTACATAAGAGTAGAAGTGACCCAAAAGAAGGGTCAAAATGACTCCTTCAAAGGTGTCGTCGACCCTACATAAGAGTAAAAATGACCCAAAAGAAGAGTTAAAATGACTCCTTCAAAGGTGTCAAAATGACTCCTTCGAAGGTGTCAAAATGACTCCTTCGAAGGTGTCAAAATGACTCTTGTAAAGGGTAGAAATGACTCTTTAAAGGAGTAGGCCAAAAAGGAGTCAAAATGACTCTTTTGAATTTACAGTGCAATGAATTCAAGCAGCGTTATCGCAACCATCTAAAATCATTCCGCAACGAAAAGCACGCAAATGAAACGGAGTTGTCAAAACACATCTGGAACTTAAAAAGAAAAAAACGCGATTTTAATGTAAAATGGTCAATTCTTAGACGCGCCGCGGCTTATCGAAATGTATCGCGAATATGCAACCTTTGCCTGGAGAAAAAACTAAGGATCATGAAGGCCGACAAGAAAACTCTTTTAAATAATAGATCGGAAATTTTCGCGAAGTGTCGTCACACAATCAATCACCGATTAACGAACGTCAGCAAACGATCAACACACAACAACGCGTCTTCAGAACTATTTTTAACCCGCCGAGTATATTAACGACAAGTTGAAGCTGAACTGTCAGTTGCCTGAGATCGCATTACGCGTGAAACTCAGAGTAGTGACGAAAACATTCCAACTAACCGGGACCAGTTGCGAAAAATGCAACTTTAAGTATATATGTATATATATATATATATATATATATATATATATATATATATTATATATATATATATATATATATATATATATATATATATATATATATATATATATATATATATATATATATATATATATATATATATATATATATATATATATATATATATATAATCTCCCCGCTATCGATCGTCGTTATTCCCATCACATATCAGCGGCTTGTTCGAGTCATTCCCGTCGTTTGATGCGTATCACTATTAAATCTATGTCCAGTAATTTACAACATACTGATGACGACATCTCGGGATGTAAGTCCTCTCTCTCCCAGGTCTGCCCACCTATTTTGTTTACCGCTATCGTTCAACAAATTCGCATGCTAAATTCCAGAATCTATGTTTTTCTTAAAGACGTTAAGGCGTCCAAATTGGCCAAATTGGCCACGTTACTCCGCTTAGCAGAACTAGTGCTTACCCTTAACAATTTTTCGTTTGATGGCGAACATTATCAACAAATAAGTGGTGTTGCGATGGGCACCAAAATGGGTCCAAGCTATGCTAACTTATTTGTTGGTTATGTTGAAAAACAGATCTTTGAACAATACACGGGTCCCTTGCCTGATTTTTTCGGAAGATTTATCGATGACTGTTTAGGAACAGCGTCGTGTTCACGTGTCCTTTTAGAGCAGTTCATCAACTTTGTTGATGATTTTCATCCTGCTCTGAAGTTCACGTGGGAAATCAGCGAGACCTCTGTGTCGTTCCTTGATATTTTAATTTCGATTAATGGTGATTCGCTGAAAACGTCGGTCTCGTACAAGCTTACTGACTCCCATAGTTATCTTCTATTTTCATCCTCTCATCCCAACCACACTAAGCAATCCATCCCTTACTCTCAATTCTTGCGTCTTCGCCGCTTATGTAGCGACGACCAAGATTTTCAAGTCAAATCAATGGAAATGAGATCTTTTTTTGTCCAACGTGGTTACCCTACCAACCTTTTAGACCTCGCCGTTCAGAAAGCTTTTCTCGTCCCCCGTTTAGACGCCCTTGAACCATCTTTGGAAAGAGTTTCAAACAATAAAATTCCTTTAGTTCTAACATTTCATCCTTTCAATTTTAAAGTTAAAAATATTATTAATCGGAATTTTCACATTTTACAAAATGATCCTGACACGTCAGCCATTTTCACCGACAACCCTTTGGTATCTTTTCGCCGTAATAAAAACATTCGTGACTCCTTAGTACATAGTGCCCTTAAACAAAATACCTCGGCACCAGCGGGAATATTTTCTTGCGGCCGTTCCCGCTGTAACACATGCGCTTTTCTCAATCCCACTACAGTTATTACTGCCCCCAAATTCGACCACACAATCCGTCATGCTTTTTCATGCACGTCCACCAACATAATTTATTGCATTTCTTGCGATAAATGCCCTAAAATCTACATCGGCGAAACTGGGCGACGCCTTTCAGACAGGTTTGCTGAACATCTTCGTTCCGTGAGGATCAATGATGGTGACAAACCTGTAGCCCGCCATTTCAACAGCTCCAACCATTTGGTTTCAGACATGAAAGTCTGTGCCATCCTTCCCATTTCCGGTGGCAACGATAACCGCAAGCGGCAAGAAAAGCGTCTCATTTTTAAACTTGGCACCACACATCCTCTTGGTCTTAACGAGCGTTTTTCTTTTATTTAACTTCCTAAAAGTTTTTTATTATTTTAGTTTGCTTGGAACTTTTTATTATAAGCTTATGCACTTTCATTGCTTTTCAAGTCTTTGCTTCTATTATTATCGCCTAATCCCCTTGAATATTGGACCTGTCATTTTTCCCACCCCCTCAGTCTGCTTATTGATCGACTTTAAAAATAGCAAATGATTTAACTTTTCCCATCTCATTAATTATTAGTTAGTTTATTTCCCGTGCATTTGATTGGCTACTTTCTACCTGTGACACCCTTTTGGCATTATATAAGCCCTATTTATTTTATTTCATCTCGTCTTACTCTGATGAAGGGCTCCGCTCGAAACGTCAGTATCTCGTCACTAAATTCTTGGCAGTTTACCACCTTTTCACTTTGCTATATATATATATATATATATATATATATATATATATATATATATATATATATATATATATATATATATATATATATATATATATAGATATATATATATATATATATATATATATATATATATATATATATATATATATATATATATATATATATATATATATATATATATATATATATATATATATATATATATATATATATATATATATATATATATATATATATATATATATATATATATATATATATATATATATATATATATATATATATATATATATATATATATATATATATATATATATATATATATATATATATTTAATAATATATATTTATATATATATATTTATATATATATATATATATATATATATATATATGTATATATATATATATATATATATATATATATATATATATAGAATAACTGGACACGGTTACACTTTCGACATTAGTTTATTGCATACAGTTCTGTTTCGTACAGGCGAACCTGCACTCATCAGTGCTAGACTAAATGTGACTTATAAAAACACCTACAGCACCACAAGCATCATATTACATCTTCCGTTACTGGCCTATCTTATAACATTATGAGATCACGCCTGTAATTAGAGACTTTGCGTGTTTAACTCGTGAATACGTTCCTTAACAGAAATTTCGCTTTATGTCTACACTTACTAATTAGTTCGTTCCGTTTACTAATTAGTAAGTGTAGACATAAAGCGAAATTTCTGTTAAGGAACGTCTTCACGAGTTAAACACGCAAAGTCTCTAATTACAGGCGTGATCTCATAATGTTATAAGATAGACCAGTAACGGAAGATGTAATATGATGCTTGTGGTGCTGTAGGTGTTTTTATAAGTCACATTTAGTCTAGCACTGATGAGTGCAGGTTCGCCTGTACGAAACAGAACTGTATGCAATAAACTAATGTCGAAAGTGTAACCGTGTCCAGTTATTCTATATATTTGCTCTACCGATGGTATCGAGCACTCTCGAAACACAAACACAAGCTCTCTATTTGATATATATATATATATATATATATATATATATATATATATATATATATATATATATATATATTATATATATATATATTTATATATATAGAATTTATATATATATATATATATAGGTAATATTTGGCATTTCACTCGATCAAACTACATGTTGAAAGGATTTATGGTGAAGGAAAATTTCGAGTGTTGGAATACATACATTTTAAGACCATATATATATATATATATATATATATATATATATATATATATATATATATATATATATATATATATATATATATATATATATATATATATATATATGTATATAGAATGGTATTTAAAATGATTGTTTCATTACTATACTTAATATATATATGTATATATATATGTAGTATTTAAAACACGAGGAGCGTTTTATCATATTTAAAATGCGAGCGAGCATTTTAGATATGATAAAACGCGAGTTCGAGTGTTTTAAATAGCTTCAAAAACAATTGGGAGTGTACTGGTTTCTATTAGAGGTAAATTGGGTTGATTTAGAACAATGTAAATCGATTTGTTTTCGATTCGCATAGTTGGGTATGCAAATATGGTCTTTGAGTTGATGTATGAAATGCAAATTAGCAGGAATTTTATATAGAGTTCGTAGAGACTTTATATAATTTTCATGCTGATTAGTATTCATGGATTTTATCCGGTATAAAAGCCTTGCGCGTTACTAAATAGGGAAATGTGATTGGACAATTTGGTTAATGAATATTAATGAGTTTTTGAAATATATATATATATATATATAATTCAATCTACAGACACGTGTTTCGCTGTACAACAGCTCATCAGTGTAGCTTGGAACAATCTGAATGAGTCTGACTCGCTAATTATACACTTACGATCGTCATTGACAACCGCTTGTGGGACAACACCGGCAATCAGAACATCCAGATAGCGTGAAGTGCGCATGGCGCGAGAGTGCTCAAACTGCCACAAGGGTAGTGAGCGTTGCATTATCGCTAAAGGACACCCACGTTTACTTCACAGAGTGCTCAACAACACCGAAGTGAAGGAGCGTACATAATTCAATCTACAGACACGTGTTTCGCTGTACAACAGCTCATCAGTGTAGCTTGGAACAATCCGCTGAATGAGTCTGACTCGGTAATTATATACACTTACGATCGACACCCACGTTTACTTCACAGAGTGCTCAACAACACCGAAGTGAAGGAGCGTAGATAATTCAATCTACAGACACGTGTTTCGCTGTACAACAGCTCATCAGTATAGCTTGGAACAATCTGAATGAGTCTGACTCGGTAATTATACACTTACGATCGTCATTGACAACCGCTTGTGGGACAACACCGGCAATCAGAATATATATATATATATATATATATATATATATATATATATATATATATATATATATATATATATATATATATATATATATATATATATATATATATATATATATATATACATATATATATATATATATATATATATATAGTGAAGATATGCATCAAGCCTATACCTCAGAAAATTATAAGTCCCGGACGGGAATCGAACCCATAACCTTTTTTAACCTGTGTTATTTTTCTTTCTATGTCGCGATAATTGCTGACTCAGCAGTTACACTCTACCGACAGGCTTTACGATGCTGGTGCTATTGCACAGTTTCCTGCGTAGGCTCAAGTAGCCCGATGAGTTAACCCCTAGCGGGGGTCTTGTTCGTATATCAGTACATATTCAATGATTATCTTGTATAAATATTATGTATGAACAAGTATATCCATTGATCTTTAAATAAGGACTGCATCGAGCAACTATTGTTTGGATACCTCGAAAAAATGAAGCCGGGAATATTTCGCGGCCGCCATCTTGAAGCGACCACGCTATATAGATTTAATGTATGCGATATGTACTATCTGTCGCTGATCTTTTAAGATATTAAAATGAATCAGTTGTCGAAGGTTTTCCTGCAATTTAGAACACAAATTACGGCTGGTGGCCGCAACACGCTAATTCCGGCTTCATAGTTACTGTTATGGAGCTGTAGTTTGCGTTCTATATTATGGAAAAACAAAAAAAAGTATATCGAAATTAACCAAAGCCTAATTGACCAAAGCGGTAAAATTGAAATACAAGGAAAATTCTTAAAATCCGCATTTAGATAAATTAATCATTATACTCTAGTTGAATTAATTGAGTTTTAAAACGGGCAAATAAGATATTATAGAACCGACCATCCCATCCCATGCCTATTATTTTACGAGGTTGTAACAAAGTGACAGGGCAGAGGCGAAAATAGGAGATAAGAAAAAATCGATGTGTCACATTACAATACGTCAAACTAACCTAAATACGAAGTATTATTAAGAATACGAAGGACGAATTTTCATCTCCGTTTTCTTCAAGGAGTAATTCTTTTTCCAGCCAATCCAAATGACACCTTGACCATCTTTAGTACTGTAACCATGATCATACTGACCATTTAGTTTGGAGTGGTAACACGCGTTGTACCACCAAGCATCCTTTCTCCTAAGAGCACATGAATTACGCCAACGATCGTTATCTCTATCCATAGTAGAAAAATTCATTCCATTATGATATGAAAGAGAATCACCAGCATCACCTGAAACATGAGTCACAGCGTCGATAGAAATTCATAATGATCCGTAATGACCGCGCTCGGTTAGTAATCACGTAAAAACTTTGATATAAACACGCAGGATGTTGTGAGATTTGAGAAAAGCTTAACAAAAATACCAGCCATATGTGAGTGTCTTTTAGTTTTTCGAGAGTCTCACAACATCGCAAGTGTTTATATGTAAGGTTTATATTGGAGCAATGAAGAGATATGTGGTTTACCATAGTTATTATTACATTGAGTCGGTTTCCTTTGATGTACCGCGGGAATGAATACTAATAAGATAAGAAACGAAGAAAAAACTAGGAAAATCTTTGTCCAAGGTGGGCAAAATCGACAAAACTTTGTTGGAAACCTCAATGTAATAATATGTCAGATAAACACATCGAACGTCGGGATTTATGCGATATACAGCCCTCGGACCGCGTGGCTGTATGCCGCATAAATCCCTCGTTCTCTTTGGAAACTTAACCAAACGGGAAATAAATGTGCACAATTTACTATGGTAATTATATAATTATTTGGCGATGCATTTCTTTTCTTGTGGATACAAAGCTACAATCAGTCACTATTGAACTTAATTAATGTATCGTAGCCATGTGGGACAAGCAGTTGTATAAGCGTGTAATTACCATAGCAAGTTGTGGTAGCAAGTTGTGGAAACATCACACATAGCAAGTTGTGGAAACATCGTTTCCGGTTGTATATATCATTTTAAGTTTCCTATCCAGTTGCCTTCCATTATTTATAAATTTACTCATCGCGAACGTTGCCCGACATAATTAAATCACATCCGCTGGGGACCTCCAAATAACCGTCTAATTATATATTCCACATGTACAAGGTCGATTGCATGAAAAGCAGATACTTTTGTTACATCGATTATTGAGAATGCGTAGAACGATAGAACTGACGTGAGAAACAATAAAATAATAATACAAATGTGTTGTCAGAATTCAAGGACGTAAATTTGAATTGTAAAGTATTTTTCTTCTTATAGCTGCTTGCACATGCCCTAGAACTTCGTAGAAAGTGCTTTCTTGAGTTAAATTCATGAGAGCACGATATGACGTTTTTGACACAAAATTAATCCAGACCAAAACAGACAACGCGTACAAAAATAAGAAAGTTAGTGAGAAATGTACGCTTAATAAAGTGAACTGTAGTTAGGGTCAAAATTCTCAGTTTTGCCAAATGCAGAAATCACAATTGGAAGTGTAGCGGGTATATTAGAGGGGAATATCAGAGACTATTATCTCTAATATTCCTCTCTCATTCCCTTTTGAACATTAGAGTGTAATTAGTTGGGAATATGAATTCATTGTTTGTAAAAGTTATTTATGGAAACCTCGGGAAGTAAGTCAGAGGTCGATATAAACAACGAATTTAGTTCATGATTTAGGTTGCCGTCGAACAAAACATCAATTACCGAATGTGGGAAGCTATGGTGATGTGCGCATGTTCATTCATTCATTCAGTATTAGTCCCACATTTTATATTCCCCTTTCCGAAGTTCAAAGAGAGACTAGTGATGAGTTCGGGCTGCAAGGATTTATGGGACTCGTCTCACTCAAAAGAACTGCATATAGGTATACTGGATGAAAAGAGAAATAACTTCAATGTGTCGAAAAAAATACTGCAAAAATCCAAGTTGAATCACTTTAATATAATCACTCGTGAACTTTTAATAGATTTGCTGTGAAATATCTGGAAGCGTCACCAAAATCAGCCCCATAACTCCTTGCGGTCCGAACCCTTGATCAGTCTCTCTCTGAACTTCTGAGTGTGAATTTCTCAATAGTTTGCTTATTTCTCCCGTGTGCTACAGCCGGTTAAGACAGGGACGCCACAAATTGGGTACCTAATTATCAATTAATCAATGGTTATATCTGTTAATGAAAATTAATGGATGGCGAATATAATATGAAAATAAGAAACAAGAGAACTTTATAAATATGTCAGATAGTTAGATAGATAGTTTATTAAAAAATACACATTGCAGCTAAAAAGCTGAATTGCGTGCAAGTTTACAATCCAGTTTAAATGTAAGTATATACAATTAAGGCAATTATTAATTAGTGAAAAATATTAACATAATTATTATAATATAGAACCATTTACCATTCAGATTAAAAAAATTAACAGACGAAGGAAGAAAAGTGTTTAAAAACATGTTTGTATTCGCGATGTAATTAGCAAAAACGTGAGGTTGTCTTAAGTTATAATGCGTCTCCTGTTTTGGTGGTAAAAGTTAAGCCAACTTGTGATCAAATTTGTTCATGATTTCACTGGAAAGTTTCTTACATGCTTCCTCGCGTGTAGCACTGAGCTTGTCTGTACCACCGAGAATTAGGCTATCGTCGTAGTTTACATGGGGTTAAATAAGAAACATAACTCGCTTTTGAACTCGTTCAACAGCATTTGAGAGATAGTTTGGTAACCCATTTATAGTGGTAGACTTGACAGCAATATTCCAGGACTTACCTGATACAGGTGCAATAAAAGTTAATTATGTCAGAAGCTGTTACTTTTGCACGTTTGAGTTGAACGATGAAAGAAAATCGTTTGTTCACATTCTTGGTAAAATTAGTTATATGCTCATTCCACCTTAGGTCGTTGTTTATTGTTAGACCCAATATTCTAGCGTGGATTACAACTTCAATTTGATCACTCTCCAATACGACACTTGGTAGAGAAAAATTATTGGATTTTGTAAAGCAAAGCCGGAGTTCTTTTTGGAACCGTTGAGTTGTAATTTATTTGCCGCAGACCAATTTTGAACATCGTTGACAGTGTTTTGGAAGTATTGTCCTTGTTTGCGACTTCAGATATGGTGGTGTCATAAATATATTTCCAATTGCCAACACTTGGGGTTCTAAGATCGTTGATCATTAGGATGAATAGTCAGGGACCCAATTTTGTCTCCTGAGGTACCCCTGAGGGAAGCCCGGCCCACTCCGAAAAGCAATCGTTGGATAGTTTAACATGTTGCACTCTATTCATCAGGAAGTCAAGAATCCACTTTTTAACAAATTATGGAATAGAAAGATGGATAATCTTCTCTGCAAGAATACGGTGGTCTATGAGATAAAACGCTTTACGGTAATTAAACAAAACCACCCTAACTGAGTTTTCGGTTCCATCAGTGGCCTCTGACCAATTATGAACCATTGAGATAAGCGCATGGGTCGCCGAGGAACGCGGAATATCCCTAAATTTGGCAGGATCGACTATGCTTGATACTGCCGGAGCGATATATTCCTCAACCACAAAGTCCTCAGCTAATTTTGAGACATCAGACGTAAGAGATATTGGTCTGAGATGCTTGTAATGAAACAACTTTCGCTGGGACTCGTCTCGTATAATATTACTCTTGGGACTGTATTTTACTCTTCGTATATTACATGATTTTTTACTCCGAATAATCTCCGATCTCAGAGTCTCAAAACATATAATGTCAACAACTATATAACTGTCAATCAGTCAGACTACACCGCAACCGGATGTCTACGACGGCTTACGTCATGCACAAATTAATATAAGTTCCAAAACTCAATATAAGTTTCTTTACACTCCCCCCTTGATCAGTGCAGTCTATATTCTAAGTACTGATCAACTAACTGTCTTCTAAGATTTCCTACAACCGAGGCTGTTCGAATAGATCTTCTCGTAGGAATCTCCTCACTGGTTTCTGGAACTTGATCGGTATCGTCAAGAGAAACTTCAGGGGAATGTCTTACTTCCAAAGGAAACAGCTTCTGGATTGGTCTTTGAAGTTTAGACGATGTTCCCTTCGAGTTGCCAACACGTACTACTGCACTTCTCACCTTCCCATCCCCTCCAACCAATAACTTTTCCACCTTTCCCAATTTCCATTTTGCTTTCGGTAGGATCTTCTCAGGATGTACAGTAACAATGTCTCCTAATTCAATTGAAGGAATACTTGTTTTACGAGCGGCAAGATTATGATGCTCTCTCAAGTCTAGCAAATATTCAGTTTGCCACCGTTTCCAGAAGTGATTGAGCAGCTTTGATAGGTATCTTTCTCTTCGGGTCAGGGTCTCGTGACTTGATTCTTCGGGGTCTGGATCCACAACTGGCTCTGGAATTGATAACACACGTCTACCCATTAGAAGATGCGATGGCGTGAGAGATTCTTCAACTTCTTCAGCATCGAGGTAGGTTAAAGGACGGGAATTAAGAATAGCTTCGATCTCTACAATCACTGTGAGAAGCTCTTTGTAAGACAATTTTGACCTTCCCAGAATTTTCTTGAGACATCTCCTCGTGCACTTGATCATTCTCTCAAAAAATCCACCCCACCATGGGGCACGCACCAAGTTAAAACTCCAAGATATTCTTTTCTGTGTTAGAAAACTCTGTACATCTGGTAGGTCGAATAATCTTCTTAATTTCTTGGAAGCTGCTTTAAACGTCTTTGCGTTGTCGCTAATGACTCTTCTTGGGGTACCACGTCGGCTTGTGAATCTTCGAAAGCAACGAATAAATGTAGGAGCTGATAAGTCTGGTACTAAATCTAAGTGAACCGCTCTTGAGCTGGCACAGGTGAACAATGCTAAGTAGACCGAGCCACGACTGAACTTTCATTCTCATCTGATTATCTAGTTGGTCATCCCAGTCCAGTTTGTCTACGCAAAGCTGTTGGAACAGCAACTTCATTGGTAATAACACAGGTGCAATCACTCCCAGTGGGTCGTATATTTTGGCGGTAATTCTTCAGTAGCGATCGTTTGGTAAGTGGTGTTACGGAGTTGGTGTTGTCTACATAGGTACCTGTGTCAAAATTCAGTTTGTCTTCTGAAGTATTCCACTGGATTCCTAAAATCTTTGTAATGTTGTCTTGTTCTTGATCTCCCGGTCTTCCAATCATAGCGTTTGCATACGTTGACTCGTCTTCGGATACTTGTGCCTTCCTTGTTTTCAGCACTTCGATGGATTCTTCCCTTTGGTTGATCATTTGGTGTAGTTCTGGGTTGTTTGTTCTCCATTTTCGTAGAGTAAATCTTCCTTCGGACATGCGTTGACTGGCCTTCTGATATAACTCAAGTGCCTCTTCTACTGTGCTTCCTCCCCCATTCAGGTCATCTACGTACAGCGACGATAGGAACGTTTCAATAAAACTTGGATCTTGTATGTAACTACGGATATGATGGTCGATAGTTGCATTGAGAAGAAATGGACTCGCGTTTACACCAAAGACGACTCTTGTAAAACGGTAGACAAGTAATTTTGGGTTATCATGCATGATATCATCAATCCAGATAAATCGCAAGACGTCTCGATCTTCTTCAGCGATGGAAACTTGATGGAACGCCTTTTCACATGAGCGACGAGGGTTATCTTTTTTTTA
The DNA here is from genome assembly GCA_035772405.1 of Chrysogorgia sp. JL179-B06. Classification (NCBI taxonomy): domain Eukaryota; kingdom Metazoa; phylum Cnidaria; class Anthozoa; order Scleralcyonacea; family Chrysogorgiidae; genus Chrysogorgia; species Chrysogorgia sp. JL179-B06. Next base: position 1,197 of record JAYKKM010000300.1, on the reverse strand, counting down.
TTATTATTATCATAATATTTTAACAGGGAGCCTAACACGCAACGCGATTTTCAGTAGGGCCCTGATATCTTGTGGTAACGAAACCTCAAAAGGACTTCCATAATCTTTGGCAACAGCGAAGGTCCTGTGAAAAGACAGTCATTAAGCGATTGACCACGTTTCTTTGCACTAGCATCGTAGACTATACGTACTTTTGTTGTCTCTTTGTCAAGGCGAATGACTGGATGGTGAGGGATATAGTGAACTTTTCCAGCTTCGGTACTTTCATTTCGAGACACTTCTTCGACAATACCAGATTCCACTTGTTTCGTTATAAGGTCGTTGTATTCGCTAAGCAGCTCTGGATTCCTTCGGAGTCGCACGACTTGAGCCTTCAATCTTTCCATACACATGAGGTCGTAATTATCTGGTAACATGGCATGTGATTCCTTCCATGGTAGCTTAACTTCATAACGTCCCTCCTTGAATTTCAGCCCGTCTAAAAACTGTTCGTGGACCACATTCTCTCCTGGTCGGATTCCCATGGTATTTAAATCCCAGAAACGCATTAATTCTTGCCGTAAACTACATTCTTTTGATGATTCAACCACAGTTTCTGCCTTGAGTAAGTGCGTGGAGATTAAGTTGATTGATGAAGTCATTTCATCTGTCTCATCATGTACTGGCCCAGACAGGATATAACCAAACTTTGTCTCCATAGCAACGGGACCACGCTCCCCCCGTATAACATTTCCACTGACAATGTGCCAATAAAAATCGGCACCCACTAGGATCTCTATTTCAGGCATTGAGACAATATCCCCATCTTCGGCAAGCTGAAGATTATTCAAATGTGGATAGTACTGAGCAGCAAACTGCACTGGCTGTCTCTGTAATGGTGAACAGATCAATGGAACGGCATACGTTGTTAAGACAAGGTTAAGTCCACTGGTTAATCCCCTCACATTCAATTGAACTACATCATAGCTTTGAGCTGTCTCAGAAGATGTCCCGAATGTTTTCACAAGCAGGTTTTCCCTTCTGATCGTTGGTAAGTGTAGAACTTCTCTAAGATTACTTGTAACGTAACTTCTCTGGCTACCCAAGTCCAAAATCAGCCGAACCTTGCACAAATTTCCAGGTTCCAATGCATTTGAGGCCAACACAGTGGCCGTTTGCAGGAGGATACTTGATCTTGCTTCCGAATAAAGGTTGAAT